>CM057151.1:8970283-9204490 GCA_029962745.1 Echinometra lucunter
AACCATTGTAAGTTCTATTTTCTGTCACTTCATTGGAATTTATTAGGCAAGTTCTATTACTGAATAAGCCTATACTTTGTACATACAGGTAGATACAAAACAATAATATTTACCAATAATAGTTTGAGTGGTTGATCAAATGACTACTTTACATATATTTCCCATTCTATTGATGCACCACAGTTAAATACTCCATTCTGAATTATTCGTACAAAGAATTTGTGTTTCTCAGAGCAAATTCAACATGTTTGAGACCTATTGCATGCCCAGTCGCAAATTTTGTGTGAGAAAGAAGACGACGTAGCAATGGGACTCTATAGCATGTGCATAACAGAATGATATTCTTTGCATTTCAAACACTTTGTATAGTTACAAAGATCTCAACCTAATTCTGCACATGTTCAACATATCTCAGAATGGTTGATGTATGACTACTCTAGGGATACTATTAATGTCATAATTCATTCTGGTATTAGTCTCCTTCTCTGCTTCTTCTCTCATACTCACTTTCTCTCTATCCCTCATCCTCCTTATTACTTTATTATGTCTGAGAAACAGGATGGTAGACACACATATATATATATATATGATGTATTTACAATAATTGCAGCTGATAAGGTTACCAACAAAACAAACAAAAATCAAGAATCATGAATTCAAGTGTACCCCATTTTACCTGAATCCACATCCTGGTTACTAGTTTTTCATCACATTTTTTTTTTCTCTTCAGTGTTTTCTTAACAAAAGAAACAATATACAATTGCATGGCAAAATAGAATGTATAAAGTATATACATACACTTTTGGAGGAATACATGTTAAAATAGTATTTCTTTCTATCCTCTGATATAATAAAACCATACTATACACTCTGTACATTCAAGAAAAAAATGAATTGTTCTTTCTCAGCAACAATAATATAAAATCACTATTTCTACCTTTATATAAATTGAATCAACAGAACCTTGTCAAGAATTAAATTATTTTCATATTTTTTCCAATAGAATAATTCACTTTCATTTAGTTTTCATTCAAATGCTTGGTCTATTCATACCATTTAGGAAGTATACAGAGGACTGTATGCCAAATACAGAATGCTTTTACACTTACAAACACATGTACCTTATGGATGACATTCTTGAACACAGCAATATTAGAGGTCGGACAAGTGTAGAATATCAATTGAGACCAGTTGTTAAACAAGACATACAGTCCCTTGCATTGGCACTTATGTATGCACACACCAATTATAAGAACCTAATAGGTCAACAAATTATTAGTAAGTGGCACAGAGCACCATATCACCCATCCCCACATAATAAATAATATAGAAATAATATTCTTTTCATCAGAATAAGTATTTTTGTATCAAATGACGTCACATGAAAATATGAAACTCTACATGAAAAGCATGATCCATGAATTGCTTGCCTAAAGTTTCAATCTTTTTCATCAAACATTCTAAATCACACTTCATGATTGCTTTAGGATATATATTAGTATTACTACGTCCACAAAGAGGCTAATACACAATCTTTTTGTGTCTTGCAAGAAAAATACGGATTCTGGCAAAATATACTTTTACAATCCACTGAGCTCCATGCTTTCATTACAGAGTGAGAATCAGACGGCTTTAGTCTTATTTGTAATCTAAAAGAAAATTTCTTTCCAAGCTGAGAATATGAGGCTGAAGTAAAGAACAGGGTTTAAAAACATGTTCAGTCCATTCTGGGGTTTTTCATATAAGTGGCAATAACACCTGTAGGAAGTTTATCAAAGGTAATCATAAATCCTAGAAAAAAAAAGTTGTCTAACATCAGTTTCAACATTATCATGTCAAAAATTATGCATTCTGATGTGCAAAAGATAAACAAAATAATGAAATCTTACATACAACTTCCAGCACAAAATTGCACAAAGAAGCCAGCGAATTCCACTTATTGCCTGATCAGCCTCAATTCTTTTTCTTCCTTTGCTTATTATTCAGCTTGTATCTATTATTTCAAATCTGTGCGGCATATATTGCTCCTTATGAGTCTCTCACATACATTATTAATTTTGGTGAATTATTTGATATTATTTTTGTTGATTTCAGAAATCAAGAACAAGTGTCAACAATTGCAAAACAAAAGTAGTGACAATGCAATACGGATTGATTGTCCTTAGTGATGATGAAGGGTCTACTGCTACAAGTTTTTCAGTCGGGTATTCAATCTTTTGAAAAGAGAAATCACAGTAGAAAATTCAGACTATTCTTAATGACTGAGTGATAAATATGGCTAAAAAAATAATTGAAAGAAAAATTGGATTTGTCATTGAGAATGCAGTAAAGATGTTTTGAAGACATCTGATGTGAAGGGCTAGCAGAAGCATTTGAATTCATTTATCCTTTAACCTTTAAATGTCTTACTTTAACCCCCCCCCCCCCCAAAAAAAAAAAAAAAAAAATATGCTGCATATTCCTTCCTTATTTCAGTATACCTACATGAATGGTGTTTAAAAAGATGAAGCTTATTTGGTTCCATAAAATATTACTACACAAAGGCAAAAAAAGGCAGAAAATGAAAATTGAACAGTTAACAAATAATTAGGTATATAGATACATGTAGTTGTATGGATGAGAGGGCATGTTAAGGTCTGTCTTTTATCTTTTAACCACTAAACTAGAACAATATGACTTTTTAAAAGTACTTGTACATGTGTATCCTACAATGTGTTCTCACAGTTCGCATTTCTTAACTGGGAAACATCATTTTAGTTTGCAATTATGATTTTTTTTAAAATCCAAATAGAGAAGTTGCGTCAGCATCTAGGATGGAAATAAATGTGAGGAAATAAGTGCACTCACATCTTCATCTTTCTCTTGATAATATAACCTCTAAAATCAGAAGTTCTATATCAAATAATATATAGGGCAGAAATAAACTGGAAGTGAAGTTGTGATATACATAAACCTGTATATAAATCATTGAAGAAAAATCTTATAGATGAAACAAGTAATACACTCAGCAAATTAAAAGTGGAGCAGTTCTCCCAATAATGCCCTCCTTTCAACCATACTTCCCCCGATTTATTTCCTTCTCTCTCATTCATTCTCTCACCCAATGTATCTTTTTTTTCTTGTAATCCCTTCTAGAAAGACATTTTGACCAGAACACATACTCGTAGCATGTTGTCATACTCCATAATACACTAAGTATACAGAGTTACATACCTTATCTCACAAACACAAATATACAATACAAAGATTAGGTGCTCACTGAAAATAATCAAGTCGACAAATTATATAAGCAGAGTACTAGTAGAAAGAGACAGGGAGAGAGAAGGGAACAGATAGAGACACAGACAGATAGACAGGCAGACAGGCAAAGAAAGGAAAAGAGAAAAAGATACAGCAATGACATCAATATATTGCATTGACAAACTTTCTATGTGAAGCTTACAAAATATTGTTCTAACAATCATGCAATTTGTGAAAAACCTGTGTGTATTTCCTGAGATGATTTCAAAGGATTTCCTATTCTTTCAACAAACTCCTACCAAGAAAACAAAGAATCATGCACACATTTTTCTTTTTAATACCCTTCTATCTATAATCCATTTGCAATACCAGAAGAAGGAGCACCTAAACAATGTCATATAGCTACATTGCCACTATGTGATCCAATGCAATACTCTGGGTTTAAATGAGATATGTAAGTGCTTTTGTATGTTTTGCATAAAGCATGCAATATTCTTAAATGCAAGAATTCATGGTGACAAGATAGTACTTTATTGAATATAATGTTCCATTTTTGTAAAAGCGGGATGAAGAAAAAAAAAGAAAATAAATAACCTGATCATTTATTTGCTTACAGCCCTGCTGAAGTAATTAGGAATGGAATGTTTTAACTGCAAACATAAAGAAAGTGTTTATTTTGTGCTACAATAGAAAAAGCAATGCAATTTATTCATCTGATTGCTTAAATACGGTAGGTGAAAATATCCTGACAAATATCAATTTTTAAAAAATTTTTTATCCCCTACATTACTTGAACACAACAAAAAACTGCATTGTGTTTATCATGATATTAGGATTTAACTACTTAATCTTTTCAAATACAATTAAAACAGTTTCCCTAAAGTAACTCCAATAAACCCTTTCCCTGTTGAATAGTACATTCTTTTTGAATTATTTCGAGCACACTAAACTTGATAAAGAACTACAGCCCCATATATGATGCTGCAAACTGTCATAAACAACTACAGAGGGCCTCCTGTAATGAAAGAGCTCTCTCACATTCAGTGTGTCACTATTCTACTAAGAGAAGATAACGAAAAACTCCTTTAACTATCACGAAATGGATCTTAGTGAGATTTTGAAGAAATATGGGACAATGAATCATTGTTATTAAAATGTCCTTATTACTAACAAGATAATAAAAACATTTTTTTTTAATCAAATGAGGTTTTAACCATAAAGAAGAAAAAAAAAAACCCAAAGCGTTACTATCAGATGTCAGCCAGTGAAAGAGTTTCATATCTAGTTCATAACCAGCTGGTAGAAAATAATCTCTACGATTCATGACAAGGAAAAATAATTATTCTGGATTATAGGTAAAGATGATCTTCGGTATAGATGCATAGATTTAAAAACCTGCATCCATAATATCAAATGGAGCTAAATACAGCGGTAAGCAGATGCATAAATTGACTGATATGTTAAGACAAGGTATAAAATATTTCATAAAAGAAAGATGAAGAAAAAAAAGACCCTCCCACAGACAATTCTTAATGTGATAATATTCTTTTAACAGCTGCATTTTTAAAGACTAGTATGATTCAATGGAAGATTTCTACTGATGTGATCTTGGGGTACAAGACATGCAGAAAACTATCATCTATTTGGCACAACAAAACACAGTGGAGAAATAAAAGATATACTTGAATGGCTTGGCAAGGCAGAGACAGCAACCATGAACATCATGTCTACTAAAGAAGTGATTGCTAGAGTTCAGAAAACTAAAAACAAAACAAAACAAAAACAAAAACAAAACAGGCTGAAAAGTGAAGGTCAATGAAATGTACCAGAAAAACAGGGTGAGTGGAAATTATTGGGGTGAATAGAAACAAAACTTGAAAAGAATTTATGATTTTTTTCCCAGGAATGGTAGAGGCCCTCTATTGTATTTCATTGATAAAAAAAATAAATAAATAAAATTGAACAGAATCTGCATCACTCCTAGTACAAAGACATGTCAAAAACTTTGTACCGATTCTCATCTACAAGTTCCTATTCACCAATTATAGTATCAGTGAAGTACAAGTTTCATCTATGAAATGGTTACCAATAACTTGTTGATAACACACAATTCAGGTGTTAGCATGCAAGCACACTATATAGTTCGCCTTCTTCAAATGTTGGTTTTATGCATATCACTCTTTGGGGTTAAAGTAACTGGGAGTCTTGTCCTACAGAAAACTTCATCAGAGCATGAGGTTTTTGTTACTTTTAGATGATAATGAAGAAAATTTTGGGACAAAAAAGTCTAAAGTGAATTAAACTATTAATATGCATAGCGAAGTGAAAGAGGGGGAAATTAAATTAATTCAAATGACAAATTGCAAAAAGGTGCTTTTCTGATGAAAATAAGCAGGAAAATATCTTTATCTTTTTATTAGAAAGAAAGTGCATAATATATCTTGGACAGCAGGCTCATACAAGCCTCAATAAACAACAAGCAAAATGGCAGACAAATACATTTATCAGGAAAATTTTCCTTACATCTAATATATTTCTTGAAATAGCAAGGTGGTTATTTTATCTCTCTTTATCTCTCCAATCCAAATAATAAGTGCTCTGTAACTGAATGGTTTGGCAAAACTACCTACCAAATAACAATGTCGAACTATTTTAAGTAGAATACTACAATAAGCTGAATAAATAAGGCAGAATAAATTAATTTGGTTATGAAATAAAAATATTCAATTTAGCGGCAGGAGGAAGGTTTTAAAGCATCATGGATTTGTCGTAGTGTAGCCTGGCAGAACTTGTGAGTGAAATATTTGGCCATAGGGAGAACAATGGCCCTATATCAAAGCCTTACTTCTTTCTAAGTCATTCTACCAATTTACAACTACTTATACACAACATAATGAGCACAAAACAACACATACCCTTCTCCAGCCTTGAATTCAACCTGATTATCTGTTAAATACATTGCTTCTAATTACTATGGCATGATAGAGCCAATAAGTTCACTTGACAGCTGAATATAGTCTTTTTCTTAAACCTCTCTACAGCACATATTACATAGCACAAGTCACAATCGATGGTCTGAAATCTGACATAATATGACATCTCCGTGACATGACACAACATGTATATATTAACATTCAAAGCTTTTTGTCTGCAAGTCAAATTGAACAACAATCAACGGTTTTCTTGTCATTTCACAGAGATTTCATGAAAAATTGCACTTAGTAAATAAAATAAAAAACAGGGGAGAAGCAATGATCTCCTCTCCTCGTGCTTGTGTCAATAATTGCATATTCCTCCCAGGCACCTAAATTGACGAAATTTAAATAGTTTATTATTGATTCCAATCATATTTATCCATCATAATACTCCCCACTGGTGATGTGTGCGAAACAGGATCTGCAAAAATGGATACAAGGTACCCTCGTCAATCCACTAACCACAAGCAAACATGCCAAAGATACTAGTCCAGGGTTCGTTGACAAAAATCCCTGGTACAGTACAGGTTAAACATAACTCGTATCATGAATTATGTACCATGACATTTTGTTGCTTTCTTTGAAGAGGTATAGCTTTATATCCATTTTCTGCAGACACTGTGCATCCAAAGATCCTCTTAATTCATCTCATCAACCAGACACAAGAACATCTCCTCTTCTGTAGATGACTTAAGAAGCACCTTGGATAATAGTACCACAAATCAACATGTTAAAGGTCTAATCTTGCATCAGATATGAAAGTGTTCCATAATACCAGTATTGAAGGGGACTGCACTGAAAGCCCATGTGATAAGAAACACACACACTCTCTCTCTCACACCATCTTTCTCTATCTGTGTGACCAATTCTATCAGACCAGACAGGAACAAACAGTAATGATCTGCATGTATACTCACATATGTAGGTTATAAATGGCATGTTGCCTACAACCACTCGATAAATTGTGTGGTTTCTCATCAGTCACTGTTGCATTCTGCCTAAAGTTGAAGCCAAAGTACAAAGAGAGAACACCTGAAAACTGATATTTTGTACAGATACTAAACAGACAACATTCTTCCTTACAAAAGCTCTGCACTAATGTGGCACAAATAACAAAGTTAATATTCCTTTTTGCTTATATTAGCATTTAGACCTAGTATATTATGTGGAATTATGTGTAGATTATCAAAATATTGTTATCTTACAGTATGTTTTTATTTCAATATAATAATCATATTTGTACTGTATTTCATTTATAAGTTAGATTGGTAATTGAATATAATTGTCTTGTATAGATAATTGCTTAAGACAGTTTGAATAATTTGCACATAAATCCATGGCTTTTCAGCAAGTTATTGTATCTGGCCCATCAACATTTGTTCCTCTAGGACTTTTTCAAGGGGGCACTCAGTGGCATTATCTGATGCCGAGTGTATGAATATCCTAACTTGTTAAATACCAGGTAAGGAACTCTCAGTTGACCAAAAGCGATATTTTGCAAATAATCTGGTACTCCATTGTCTTACACATCACTCATTTTAATATTGAAACATTCACTCAGAATGATATAAAACATATGAAACTTATGTTCACAGAATGACACAGTGGCCTGGGGGGTGTTTCATAAAGCTGTTCGTAAGTTACGCACGACTTTACGCACGACTGGTGATATGTTCTTGTGTGTAAATGATTGAGAATGTGATAAGCACCCAAGAACATGTTCAAGTCGTGCGTAAAGTCATTCGTAACTTACGAACAGCTTTATGAAACACCCCCCTGGACCCTACATAATTCAGCATGTGTAACATCAGTGCAGGCTTCAACTGAAGGAGAGAACGTTTTATGCTAATGATGGAGTTTCAGTTCCTGTCTTGGATCCCCTGTCCCACTTGGACTCAACACCACCTGAGCCGTGTGTTCCCCGACTGATGCCACTGCAGCAAGCCCTGTTCCTTGTAACCTGATAGGCTGATTCCCTGCCTGATGGTGGTGATGTGGTGTTTGTTGCTGCAGAGACAAGGCTATTGGCTGCTGAGCAAGGATAGAGGCAGCTGCTGCCGCAGCGGTGGGTGGTGATGATGCTTTGTTCTGGTGGTCTCCTGGTGTCACCGTCGCCACCGCACCCTGCATGACAGGTGCACCAGGGGTGGCAGCAGGAGCACTGCCTCCACCCTGCTGGAGCTGAATGTTTGAGAAGAGTTGATGGTTGGCAGGGATGATGGCACTTAAAGATTTCCCTTGGGAATCAATCAGATTAGCCATGATGTGCTGTAGGGGTACTTGGAATGGCATGGGTTGAACTGAGGTGGTCTGATGCTGGTTGGTGTGAGCTCCACCCCCAGACATTGCCGCACCACTGCTGCTCTTGGTATTCTGCTGTTGCTTGCGGTTACCGCTGCTGGACTTGGAAGAGTTGGAGGATGAAAAAGATTTGTTTGCTGCAAGAAAATTAGATGCAAGAATCAACAATTAGTGAATGCCCATTTTTTAAAGAAGCACACATGCACACATTAGTATTAATATGCCTATAGCACGGTAATAAATGTAAGTGAAGTATAAAAGAGTAATGCAGATGAAATGCCTTGCTCTAGGACATAAGTGCCGTACCAGGGAGTGAACCCACGATCTCCAGGTTTCCAGTCAAGTGTTGAAACCCCTCGACTACAACATCTCAACTTCTTACATTCAAGCAAATTGAACAAGAGTTTAAATATCATTTGCAATTACTGAATCACATTTTGGAGTGGAGAGAACTGCAGTTTCCAAATCCTTCTTTATTTCAACATTAATCACATTAGATGCAAGTATCAACAAATAGTGAATGCCCATTTTTTAAAAGAAGCACACATGCACACATTAGTATTAATATGCCTATAGTACGGTACCAGGGAGTGAACCCACGATCTCCAGGTTTCCAGTCAAGTGTTTAAAACCCCTCAAGTCAAATTGAACAACGATCAACGGTTTTCTTGTCATTTCACAGAGATTTCATGAAAAATTGCACTTAGTAAATAAAATAAAAAACAGGGGAGAAGCAATGATCTCCTCTCCTCGTGCTTGTGTCAATAATTGCATATTCCTCCCAGGCACCTAAATTGATGAAATTTAAATAGTTTATTATTGATTCCAATAATGTTTATCCATCATAATACTCCCCACTGGTGATGTGTGCGAAACAGGATCTGCAAAAATGGATACAAGGTACCCTCGTCAATCCACTAACCACAAGCAAACATGCCAAAGATACTAGTCCAGGGTTCGTCGACAAAAATCCCTGGTACAGTACAGGTTAAACATAACTCATATCATGAATTATGTACCATGACGATTTTTTAAAAGAAGCATCATTATTTCAACATTAATCATAAAGAAATCATAAAGTGTAAACATATAAGTATGAAAAAATAAATAAAGTTTTCATTACCACTTAGACTTTGGATTCCTGAGCTGTACTGAAAGCTTCCACTAGGGGAGGTCTCTGTGGAGTTCCCCCCAGGGCTAGGGGTACTGGTACCACTAGGGCTTGTAATATCCCCTGGTGGCTGCTGCTGTGGTGTTTGTTGCTGCTGCTGGTGATGATGATGCTGAGTATGTGGATGATGTTGGGGATGATGCTGGTCAACCATCACCACACCACCACTAGCTCCCACTCCTACCACTGCGTTCCCTGCAGAACTGCCACCATACACCTTGCTGCCGGTGTAGAGAGCAGTGCCAGAGGGAGATGGAATGATGCCATTTGGGAGGGATGTCAGCTGAGGACTTGCAGATTCCTGCAAAATGGATTAAGAATAAGAGATGTGTGACTTGATTAAAAGAATAAGACATACTTACGAAAACATGAATTCATCAATACCAGATTGTAGGCTTCATTACAAAAAGAAACCCAGAAAGGCAAACTATGATTCAACATTCTTCTACAAAACATTACAAGGCACAGACCTTTACAAAAATGAATTGAAAAGTAGTTCTCAGTTCTCCTAGTGATGACTAAATATGAACCAAAAAACTTATGGAATTTAATATTATCAACATTATAATGTTAAGTTGCTGATCTATATAAAAAGTGATTAAGCAATCCAATCTAATCAACAATGAATATAATATGTTGTATGATAATCTGCCCTATCTCTGGAGCTTTCCAGCATATACATGTAAGATCTCAAACAAACCATTATCAATTCAAATTTGGACAATTTCTCTAAAAAGGAGGTTTCATTATCATAACTGAACATAATAGACAAGAATCAATAATTTCTAATATACAGTAAGATACACATGAACCCTGCATTATATGAACAGTGACCATGAGGTCACTGACTTATTGTAAATGTAAATTACACATTCCTACTTGTTTACAAATTTAAGCCAAAAATTCCTCCTGGTTGATCTCATGTAAATTTCTTCATTCCAGCAATGTTCATATCACCAAGCCTGCCATTGTTGCATACCTTCTTGTGGATATTTCATGTAAATTGCATGAAAGTATTTCCTGTGTAATATACAACCTGTCAATCAATAGTTATCTGAAGCTGTGTGACCTATTTCTCCCTCAAACGAGATTGTACAGGGTAGTTCTATATTCAATGATATTAAGTGATTTAACTGTTGCTGTAAATCATATCATCTAAATCCACTATCTGCTCAATTTTGTGCCATACACACATCTATAAAGAGCTTTAAGAACGTATTCTGAGTTACATCGCCCTATACAAAAGCATTATCATCTTACCATTATGATAATTAAATCTCAATACTGCCTCTGATAGAATTCGTTTTCTAATCTTCAAACACTACGTGAAAACACTAATATAGCAGAATAGTCCTCCCCTCCTCCCCCCCCCAAAAAAAAAAGAAATGTTAGGAAGCTCTTATGTCAACGACATGTTCACTTTTCAATATTTTGTTTGGATCTTTGCATGAATTTTTTTTTTTTAGTATGAGGATGAGCAAAAATATAATTTAACAAAGTTCCAAGTTTTTGTTTTGTTTTGTTTTGTTTTTGGTTTTTTTAGGGGGAGGGGGCAAATCATGAATTATGCTGTATAATACATTCTATTCATTTATGGTTCAAATTCATTTTACGAGAATTTCATATTAAGACTATTATCCTTGCAAATAACGAAATAATAGTAGAGTGGTTTCTGACTTACTGGTCTCAGAACAGGACTTGGAGAACTTCTCATGCTAGAAATCACACCCTGATCCTGAACAATGATTGTATCTCCCTGGACTGTTCCTATCTGCACTGTCTGCTGTGGAGAACAATGCACTATGCCACTCCCCGAAGGCTTACGAGTTCTTGAACTTTGTCTCTCAACAGCCTTACTTCCTGTACTCTTTGTCCTGGATTTGATGTTCATTTTGCCATCATGGAGTTGCAAGGCTCCTATGTTCCCTATGACCATAGGTGCGTTGCCGACAGCATTGAGGATGGGTAACGTGATTGCAGGCTGTGATGCTCCTGCAGCATTGTTTGTATTATCAATGTTTGTCACCACAAACCTCAGGTTCTTCAAGAGTTGCCCTTGCATATCACCTACACTCGTATTGTTGTCCATATTGATCATATCCACAGGCTGAAGTCCATTGCCTCCTACCACTGTGTATGTGGTTGGCGCTATTGCCAGCGGCACATTACTACTCGAAGACACGGCAAAAATGTTATGCACTATGTTACTTGCACTGCTGCTCTGAACAATTGCTGGAGAGACACCCCCTGATGCACCACTCCCACTTTTCCTCCGTACTTTTGAATTTTTGACTTGATGTGAGAAACCTCCATCGCTGCTCCTTTCTGTCTTGCTTGCCTTTGATTTCTTACTCTTGGAGGTACTGGACTTGGAGGGCTTAGCGTTTGTCACCGCTGACTGGAGGAGGCCTTGGTCCAGGTGTGAGTTTGTAAGTTTGGGAGGCACTGAGGTGATGTTGCTGCCATTCTTGGCAAGATTTGGTACAACTGCTGATTCCTGAGAATGACACACTTTCCTGGATTTTAAAGGAGAAATAAAAACCTGATTATGATCTCTTCTCAGGAGAGGAAAACATTTGCTTTGTACTACTTCACACTGAAACAATCCTTTCATACATTCATTCAAGCTAACATATAAAGGCCAGCCTATGAGCTACGTGTGAATCCTAAGCTTATGAGACATACTTACTTCAAAGGGGGTGGTTTGAGTTGTCTTTCCACCAGACCAGCAAGAGCTGCCCTGAGACGGTCCTGCCGTCTGTTAAGCACCACCATACCTTGCTCCGTCCTCTTGGAGCCATAAGTACACATCTAGGGATGAAGGTCAAATAGAAATCATTACACTTCCATAAGAAATTTAAAAATCACAAAAATTATCGAAGAAGTTCAATATGTAAAGACAGCTTATTCTTACACACTGCTGCTAACTTTTCCTACCAATTTTCTACAATGACTTACAACAGGAGAGGTTCTATAATGGATGCTCAGTCAACAATACCTCTATGGTCAATTTCTTGTACTAACTCAATTTCTAACTTCAAACACAGGTCAAACAATGTCTCATCCTAACTCTAACTCTAAAGGGTTTGTTAACATATGCAGGGGCAAATCCCTGATATGTTGTTGTTGGGGGGTTTTTTTTGCATCTAAATAAATGTTTTTTGAGGAGGTTAACAAAAAGCAGCAGCAAGAATTATTTTCCGTGCCCCCTGGCAGTAAAAAAGTGTTGACCGAATTCTTATAGTTGGCAAAAATAATGTCTGAGCATCTTTTCAGCAAAACTCCTTCAATTGCGTATGAACTAATCCTGACATGTTCAGCTTATATGTGGACACAGAAAAAAAAAATAAACAAACAAAAAAACACATAGCATTTGCTGCTGGATATGAAAATGAGCCCTTAAACCTAGTCCAAATCTCAACTGTCAGTCTGAACCTCAACCTAAATCTTTGAAAAAATAAAACAAGGATCTAACGAGAATGCACTTACAGCGAAAGGCCTTGGATGATGATGTGTGCAAGGAGAGTCTAGTCTGTCTCCTGCCTCCTTTCCTTCCCCACCCTGAGGAGGTACCCTCTGGTGTGTGGGGGAGGGGTGATGCTCCTGCTGCCTAAGGGGGGCTGGATTCTGAGAGGTATCCAGAGGAACCATCACCACTGAGGAGGGGGAGGAAGAGTCATCCCGCACCAGATGAATGGAGGAGGAAGGAGTCGACACCGACAGTGACCTCCTTTGCAAAAAAAGTCAAGGAGAGGATGGGGATGTATAGAAATCAATTTTGCAACCATGAAATAGTATAAAAATCATTTTTTCAACAATAATAGGCAAGATAAACAATATAGGCAGGTTCATACTATTCAATAGCTAGAGACTTCAATTTATTGTTGAATGTCAAGCCCCTTTCTCAAAATTTTTTTTTATTTAAATTTACATTCTTTAGTTTATCCGTTTAGGAAGTGTGTTACCTTTGTGCTGAAATATAAAAAGTTAACGCTCTTCTGGCTCCAACTGGCAAATATCCGACTAAGCTATATTCATCTTGAAAAGGCAAACTCATCCATATAATATAAATGAATAAATGAATCCTGTGCAAAGTTACAAATCCAAATCTTGTCAAATATCCACGTCATGAACAAACAATCCCATAGAGCTTACTTGAGAGGATGCGAAGATGAGTTGATGATGACAGGTGTAGGACCAGGGCCCTGTACAACTGGTACTGTGGGAGTTCCTCCAAGATTTTGTGGACTCAGGATCTCCTTCTTACTCGATGTTGCTGACTTAGACATCGAGGGCTGGGTACCTCCTGAGGCATTGCTAAGGTTATTGCTGAGGACAGTGGTGGTGGTTGAGGTGGCAGTTGTGGTGGCTGCCGCTGGAGGGGTTGTACCACCTGCTGCAGCCGCCTTGGCAGCAGCTAGGGCTTGAGATCTGGCCTTGTGCTCTGCAAGGAGCTCATTGAATGGAAGCCGCCTTCCTTGCACTGCCCTTCGTAAGGATAGTGAGTGAGTCTATAGATTGATAAAAACAAGTTGAATAGAGGTTAACAAATATACAAAATCTCCTCACCAAATTTTCTTCAAAGAATATTCATCTTCTTTATTTTGCAACACAAATATTACCTTGCACATAAGGAAACCAGTTGCATTTGAAAAATTGCCAAATGTAAGACTATTCAAATACAGGAGATACTGAAACAAGGTTTCTGTCCACTCAAGGTATAATACAATGAGTGAAGGTAAGACATTCAATTTTCTCAACTAGAACCCACCCCCACCCCCTCCATAGAAATGTATTGAAATCATACCTTGCAAGTAAGAGATCTTGTGCAGTGTCTCTTATGCTCTTCACTCCAAACACCACAGTGTTTATCAGGATCATACCGTCGATCTAGAAATTAGAAGAAAAAGAAAGTCATCTCAAAATAAATGGTATACTAGTACCTGACAGTGAACTTATTATGTATACTCTCCAAATGAGAAAATATCAAGTTTATTTCTATGCAAAGCTAAACTCTGCCGAACATTAATTGTACAGCTGAAGTGCTTTTCTTTAATTAGACATTTCAATTTCTTTTGAAGGGTTTCCTGTAGGCTGAAAGGCATAAAAAATAACCTTAATCAAAACGAGCTATTTTTGGTCTCTTTAGTCTCTTTTGAAATTAGTGATTTGTAAAGAAAAACATTCTAAAACATTAATTAGTAACTCATACTTCACGACTAAAAACAATGTTTCTAATGAAGTTTACATTCTATCATTACTATGATAGAAATTGGTTACAGAATTAGAATCCCACCTTTTTCTACATCAGCTTAGAAATAGCTACAAATTCCCTTCAAAAAAAAAACGGAAATTCCCTTTAACATGCTCTTTAACATGAATAGAGAGCAGTATTAGCATAATTATGATGGGTCTGCTTTCTTGCTAGAAACATATAGGTAAGACATATTTTTTTTATTACTGATTATACAAATGTTTGCCCTGGAAACAAAGAAATCAAAACATGTAGTAAAGGGGTATAGAGGAGGTGAGAAAAGGTCAAGTAGCACTGAGTATACACAATGTTCAGAGGTATGGAAGCACCTGAAAGTAGTTATAGTGAAGGGGTACAGAGAGAAATAGTAGAGAATAGACTGTTATGGGATGAGGGAAGTTACTGGGAGCAGACTTGTAAGGGGTAAGCGAAGTAGCAGAAAGAGAAAGGATAATACAGGAAGTTATACATTAGTAACATGACCCTGTATTCTTGTCCATTCACAGATGCAATGTAACTGACAAAGCATGCTACAGAGTATTAACATCCTAACAATGTTTCTTCTCCATTTGCTTTTGCTTCTTTCTTTTCACAGATTTTTAAACAAGCTTTGTGTTTCTTGAAGGAAATTCCCTGTAAATATGCAAAAGTACCAAAACTCATAATTTTTTTTAAAAAGATACATGTAAAAACACAGGAATATAGCAAAAACAGAACAAAACAGATATGAATATGGAACTCACCTTTACAAGGAACATTCTTATCTGACTTGACTGTGTTGACCTTCTTCTTCTTGCCAGATGACTTTGGTGTGGGAGGGGTTCCTGATGGTGCTGGTGGAGGGGTAGGAGTAGGGGTGATGGCTACGGGGCGTGGCTTGACTGGGGGGTAATTGGTGGAGCTTGGGCGGTTGATATGAACAAGGTTTGAAGCTTCTGATTGGAGCTGGACCTGTGGGAGGGTGTCATTGAGAGGGAGTGAAATAATATGAGGCTGTTGAAATAAAAGGGAAAAGAGAGGGAGAGATAGAGAGAATTCATCTAAGAAACAGAAAATTATCACAGTTGTTCATAAAATGCAACTCAAAAAGATTGGAACTTTAAGATAAACATACATGTATTTGATCTTCTCATTAATTATGAAATCATTTGTATCAAGAACCACATGAAAAGTAATAAATGCTACACTGTTTATACTTTCCTAAACATTTTGGTCGTGCAAAAAAAAAAAGAGCACTTTGAAATATCACCCTCATCTTCACAAATGAATTTATCTTATTAATGAAAAGAAAAGCTTTTGTCAGGATTGATAATAGTCTTGAGATATTAAGTGAAACAAGAACTACGCTGTCTGCAAGTGCATTCCTACACAGTAGATGTACTGAACTAACACCAAAAGTAGGTCAAAATGAAGTGTTACAATTAGCAGAGGGTTCAAATCTTCTCAAACATATATCTCTGATGAAAACGAATCAAATTACAAAAGAGTCAGGTTGAATAATCTGCCCTCGAATAAATTTCCTCTTATCCTACATCCATGTTTGATACAGGTTACAATATTGATGTCTAATTCCCAGGGAGAAGAAAAGGCAATCTCTTTTGTGCTTGTGGCTGTTCCAAATAAAGCTCACAAATCCTCTTCTCTTGAGTTTAGAATGTTTTGGATGTTATGCAGGTGCTAGTTTTCAAACAGAAACCCTTTTTAAATGGAGCAGAACTCTGAATGGACAATTATAAATAGGACAATCAATCAACCAGTGAATTATTGACGAATGACAGCAATAATCATTTTTGACTCCCATGCAGTTCAGTTCTGATGTTGATCAATAATTTCGAGCAAGTGCATCTAGAATTCTGTACACATTCAAGACATTCTTACTGAAGAAAATGTAAGGAATTCAAATGTAACCATGGATGAACGGACACTTTATACTATCCCCATTTCTTAACCCATTTGTAACAGAGGGTTGGCATCGTATTGTTTGGCTGAATAACATTTAATGAAGAGCCCTAAAACATGTAAAAAATACATGAGCAGAAAATGCAAAATATTGTACATGTACTGTGCCCATTTCGGATGTCGTTTAATGCCGTTAAGTTTTTAAAAGGAAAATAAGGCACTAAAATCCGTAAGTCAGCAATGCGATGAAGAGTTCAAAATTACTGTTATTCCACAAAAATTGGGGTGTTTTTTTTTTACTTCTCATGTTCTCCACATACTTTCTGACAATTATATATTAATATATTTTCTTTTTATATAGGAAACTACAGCAATAAAAGAAAAATACTAGTGTTGCCAATTTGAATAAAAGCAGACCAAATTAGGCTTTAATTAATTCATATCCTGAATGGGTTAAGGTACATGTAAATCTACATGTACAATCAAAGCTTTTTGAAACTATGTCTCAGGCACATAGTCAGTCTCTTTTATCATCAACCTTCTTTCCTTTTAAATGTCAGCTTCCTTTTTTCAAGAAGTATTTCCTCTCATATTGCTTGCACAAATAAACAAAATCATATGGGAGAATAATACATGTAAATCACTATTGATGAGACTGCTTTGATAATGCATCATAATAATAAAGTTTATAATTCTGAATTGTTCAATCGCACTAGGGTCATTTTACATACAACAGCTTAAGTGAAATTCTTTTCTACATTTATAAACAACATTTGCATAAGGGATTCCTAAAAAATCTGAGCACTGGAAAATGACAGTTTCTGTTATTTCTGCTGTCTGGCATTGAACCTTGTAAAGTTGAATTTGAATGGAGAACGATATAGAAGACTAGGATGAAAACAATCCCAATATGTGATTGCTAGAAGGCATAGAATGCATCAAGACCATGTTCAATTTACATCAACTGTCGTCTCCTGTCCTATCTACCTTACTTATTCAATACCTACTGAGGATTAGGCTTGCTTATTTCCATCCCAACATTCTAAATGTATTTAATCCCTGGTTATCTGTAACAGTTACATTTATATTAGAGCACTTACACATCCATCATAAATATTGTGGTGATCCTCTTAAAGTACTCGAATGTCAAAATGTAGTTGCCCCAGCCCATAAATGTACATGAATGCATGCATCAAAAGCCTTAATGTATTTGGACATGTCCTGGCCTCCTTCTCTAAAAGTATCTCTGCTTTCTGGGCCATTTTCTCTATTCTACATTGTATGAGCAGATTTCATCATGTGCTATCTCTCATGTTAGGAGAATCCCTCCAATATGATGAACCTACTACCCAGGGATGCAGAATGTTAATTTGGAAATAAAAACTAAAAACCCATCTACAATTATTCCATATCATCATAATATTTAATCATACCTAATAACTTCTAAATTTGATTCACATAAACTAAATGAATTAGCTTAATGTTAACAGAATAAACTCTCCCCCCCCCAAAAAAAAGAAAGAATAAAAGCATTAAACCTTGTAACTACTACAATTACAACTTATTTGCACCATGTTGAATGTAATGTGTAAAAAAAAAGAAAAAAAAAGAGAGATTCTTATTCCATAAATCAAATAAAGTGAAGAGTTGAAACTAGATGAATCCTCGACCGCGCACGGTCGAAATTTATGCCTCTGCCACTGCCAGATCAGAAGTATATGGCACATTCATGTTGATTTTTTTATTTTCATGTATACAATGACAACTTTGACCTTGACCTTTGACCTTGTGACCCCTCAAATCTAATCAGACCATTGTCCCTCCAATATGAGCCAAGTTTGAAGTTGAACTGTCAGAGTTAAGTTATCGCAAGAACAAGCAATTTGTATGCATATGACCCTTTGTGACCTTTGACCTTTGACCTTGAGACCCCAAAATCTAATCAGATCATTGTCCCTCCTATATGCACATATGAGCCAAGTTTGAAGTTGATCCGTCAAATGGTTATTGAGTTATTGCGAGAACGAATCATTTCTATGTACATAATGACCTCTATGACCTTTGACCTTTGACCTTGAAACCCCAAAATCTCCAGGCAGAGGCATAATAATGTGAAGATATTTCATCAATTCTGACCTGCCTGACTTATTAAACCTCTGACCTTTATAACCCCAAACCATCTGCTCAGATATTTTTTCTTGTAGCCCTGCATATCATTGTCAAATTTACATTAAAAAAGGGGGAGACATACTGGTCAACAGATATATGTGAATACTATGCTGATAATAAAGATTTAGAGGAGTAGCTCCAAATCAAGATTATATTACTATGTACATAATAACAATGAAACCAACAAAGTACACAGCTGTAGTCATGTGTAGCCATTCAGTACTGGCAATATTGAAAAATATACATGTATATTACATAATGTACCTGTCTTGTGATGTCTACCATCATTTGCAAAAGTTTGAGACCACCTGGGAATTTGTGGATACTTCGATAATTTGGAATGCATTCTTTTGTCTCATTGAATGATTACATAAAATGCTTACTACAGTGGTCAGTAGCACAACAGTAATGGTATAAGCCCATATGAACGCATTGAAAATAAATGTATGTCTGACAAATAAATAAATTTAACTTTGTATTTTCTTTGAGTTGTTGTTTTTGGAAGGGTGGTCTTAAACTTCTGTAAATGATGGTAATACTCATGTATTGGAAAAAATCTTCTCAAATGCCATGTAAATCTTTTGTGCTTGAAATTTTCGCTCTATTGGAGAGATATAATAATTAGATGAATACAAACCGTTGAAAGGGATGTTGATAAACTCTCTGCTGATGTTAATGGCACAGGCATGGTTTGTACAGGAGGAGATGCTAACACAACCTCTACGTTATCACCTGCATAGTTTGTATCCATAGAGGGCACTGTTCTATTGACAAGCGACTCATCTTGAGACGGCACTTGAATGGATAGTTCCTGCGAGAGTTCTGTCGTCTGTAGGGAGGAAAATGATGCGATCCCGCTCAGAGACGGCGAATCTAAAAGTACTGTATCCACGGGAGAAGATGGTGCTGAAAGTACATCGTGGTTTGAAGACGGAGACCCAGTCGGCGGTCCTGACGGTGATCCGGACGGCGGTATGTGAGGGTCATGAGGTGGCGGTGGTGAGGTGCTGTGAGGTTGCCGCAGATGATCTTCCAATTGCCTCATGGGGCTAATGTCTATGGAAGGCTTTGCGGCAGCAATTAAATCAGGCACACTTTGTGTCCTTTTTGTTTCAGATTCAGGGGAAGGGGAGTTTGCAACTTGCGGCAACGAAACAAACAGTGGATGAGAGTTTGACCGAGAGGGCGGTCGCGATACCGATCTGCTTGTTTTCCGATGTGCATGCATTATCTGCTTATTGCAGGTGGGTGATGAGGCGTCTCCCAACGGAGCAGGAATGGGCAGAGGAGGTAACGGTCCGTCTGGTGGCTTCCCATGGCGAAACTCTGAAGGGTGCAGAAAGAACAAGCAATTGTGAAATTAATTAAGTACATTTATGCTAAGAAAATATAAGAAATCAAAGTCAATACATTTCCAGTCTCTATATAGAAATGACACAAATGACAAAAAGATTATGAACATTTATGTACATGTAGTATGTACTTTACTGCAATTCAAGTATTGGTGTACATACTACATACAAGTACGAAATAATATTTCAAAATAAATGACAATTCTATTTTTACCATTCCATAAGGTTAACCCAAAAACCATATATTTTCAGTCAATGTTTAACCAGTCTTTAGAATGACCTACATGTACACATGTAAATGATACAGTACTTGTCATGTCTTCTGAAAAACATGTGACATCTTCAAGGACAATTATGAGTTATTTATGCAACCTCCCTATGAATTACATTTACAATTCTTATCATTCTGAATGCTGCAGGAGTCATGATAAATGTATGGTCTGCAATTTACAAGTCATCAAAATGATAAGAATAATTCTGACTGACATGCAGTCATCTCTAATGATTGCAGATAAACATGAATCAAGTCCAGAAGACACAGAATTTTCAAGAATATAAATGATATCCCCTATCAGATTTGGGTATAGACTACATAAAATGAGCAAAGAGTGATAAAGATACACGTATCAAAGTCAACTGTTCTTGACCAAAATATATTATTGTAATGTAATGTAATTAATGTAATATAAGGTAATGTAATTAATGTAATATAAGGTAATGTAATGTAAGGTAGTGTTAGGTAATGTAATGTAAGGTTGTGCAATGTATTATATTTTGTAAGGTAGTGTAAGGTAAAGTAAGGTTGTATAAGATGTATCTATGTATTATTCATCAATTTTGTAAACCGCATTGAAATGTATGTAATGTGCTACATAAATGTATGAACTATTATCATTATTTTATTATCATTATTATAACACAAACTCATATACAACTTGTACTTTCTAGTGAATATGATTTTCAGCAAGTTTTCATATTTTGCAGTTTCTCACATAATGTAATTTCCCAAACGTGCAAATCATAATATCAAGTCATCCATCAGAACAATAAGCCTGACATAACAAAGGGTAAAATTCAAAGCAAAATAAACATTGAATAAAATCAATTTGGTTTCATGTTAATGTTATGAGATCTTCTGACATCATTTAATACTTGGCACCTGATCTCATAATCATTTTGAACATGAACATGTACGTGAAATAGCATAATTGAAGTTCACAAATGATGTATGAAAATGATCATTTTCAAAATTCTATGACTTTCCATGACTTTCCAGGGCACAAAAATGCCAATTTCCATGACTCATCGATCACGTGTGATGCAAAACTTACATAAGAAGCGCACTGATTAAAAGAGTTTCAAAGCTGATCTGAGTGCCATAAATGCAGGGCTGGCCGGAGCACAAATTTATTAACATGAAAAATATCTTGAATAAATGATTTTCCATGACTTTCCAGAAGAAACTGACAAATTCCCTGACTTTCCCTGACTTTTTGCTTCTGGAAAAAAGAATTTCCAATTCCCTGACTTTTCTGAAATTCCCTGACCCGTATGAACCCTGCCCTATCTACAACTGTACACATGCACATAATGTACAGCCTGAACCGAATAAATCATATAACATATAAATGCCGACATGCATCATTTGTTTTATACAACAAAGCTCGTAGAGTCCTCTTACATGCATTTGATCAAGTAAGGTCAAGATTAGCTTACATTTATATTTGAGGATTGCCTAGAATGGTCATTACAGCTATGTGATGGATGACGTTTTTAGTTTATATTATATTAACAAGTAAAAGTTTAAGCTTACAACATGTACACAAAGTATAAGTACAATACCCTCAACACGTATCACACATTACTATGTAATTGCCTCTTACATAACTTAAATGCATTTAACTCTACATGTACATGCACTGATGCCCATCACATATTGAAAATCTTTATAAAAAAAAAATGCATGGGATGGACTAAAAACGAATCGCACATGAATGAGTTCCACCCATCATTTGATAGGACCTGCATTAGAAGTGAGTTGTGAATATCCAATATTATCTATTCACATAAATACATCATTGATCATTTCCATACTGACCTACAAGAAATTGATCGTGTATCCTTTATTAGACCCTCATCACACACTGAGTAGCTCTATTGTATTGTGTTCTACAATCACCTACATGTGGACGGGGAAATTGATATCAGATGGTGCATCCTTCTAGCCAACAAGTCTAAATTGAGGTTTTTAACCTTTTGCGACAATGTAAAATGTCTCACATATGTACATGTATGTAGTAGATTTTACACGAGCAGTCTCAGAGACTCAGACAAGAGGCACAGCATACATGTACGAATCTGTAATTACAGTGTTGACTATCCTAACAAGGTTTATGTACATTTAGATGTTATATGCTCAAAATCATTTCCAAGGGTTACTGGGAAATGAAGGGTGAACTACAAATATATTTTCTTAGATTTTCATAGATGACTGCTTTGATTGCTCCATTCAATGAGAATAAATCTCATCAATTTCATAAACAAAATGCTCATACACTCAGCACTATCAATGTGCAGTAGAATTACATGTAGATGTCATTTACAGAACATAATTTAGAATACAGTCTGAACTGTAATAAAATGCTTTTCATCTGCAAGAAAATATCTGAATGGCTGCGAATAGAAATATGGAAAATCAAATCCAAAAGCCTCAAGACTGCCAGATATGCTACTGATTTTACTTTACTTAACAGTTTCTTTAAAAATGATTTCCTTTTATCTTCATACATGTAAATGTAGCAATAATCTTTATTCAAATCATGAGCATCAGGAAATCAATACTGCTACGCAGTTTAAAGTAGGGCTGTTACTGAACCGCCGAACCGAACAGAAGTTCGGCGAACATGGCACTTCCGAACAGGACTGAACCGAACCGAACTCAAAGGCCAAGTTCGGAAGTTCGGCAGTTTATAATACAGGATCATTGATTCAGCCCTCGGTGAAGACCTTGTCCTGAATTCATTATGCTAAATGGGAGATACACCTTTGCTTTATTAAAAAATTAATGCATACATTTATTGGTGGGATTTCTTTTAATTCATCTTCCAAAAGTTTTTCTTAAATTAAAGATAGAAAAACACTTAATGCAGCTTGTGTCTTATTTTTCCTTTGATTCTGATAAATTTCATAATATTTGGCACCGTGAATTCTAGTTGTTTTCCCCAAAAATCATGTTAAAAGCTTCAAAATATGCCCAAAGATGCTCACGAATGTAATCGATCGTAATAAGGTTGTAATCGATTAATAATCATGATCGATCATAATACTAAATAAATATATTAAAAAATAAAAAAATAGAAAAACACTGCTTTATTGATAATTTCTTTTAATATTTTCGTTACTTTCCTTTATTTCGATTTAAAAAAAATTTCCTCTTGTTTTCTATTAATCAGTATATGAAAATTATCTTTCCCTTTCATTCAGAAAATAAAATAACAAAGAATCATGCAATAAATGCAGTAACTATTTTTTGTCATACAAAATATATTTGAAAGAAACAGTGACTTCCAAGTGTAGTAAAGATAGAGAGGGTTCTAGTGGTCTTTTGTTATCAATGCTAACCCTTTTATTTGTTTTAAAACTGTATTGCCGAACCCCGAACCGAACCAAAATTCGGAAATTAAAGTGCCTAACTCTGCCGAACCAAACCGAACCCGAACATGGGGCTAAATTTACAGCCCTAGTTTAAAGTCATATCACATCCTACAGGAGAGTTCAATGCAAATAACTTAAGCTCTTAGTGTCCTAAATGTTGTTAAAATCCTTTCACCTCCAGTGAAAAAAAGAATGTAATATGCAATACGATGCCAGACATTCCTTTGGAAAGTCATGTACTATAGTATAACGTGTCTATACTCATGACATCTACATTCCTGTGCATAGAGTTTTTGTCATTATAAGCACACAAGGTCATTGAAATTTCATGCTATGTATGTAGTAAAATAAAATGTGAGAAGAAATATCATATGAAGCACAATAAAAACATAACTCATCTTACATGTACATGTAACAACTAATAAATTTCACAGCCTAGAAAATAGCCAACCCCATGCATGTACTGTGCCAGCCTACATGCACCTCCTATGACATACGATAAGAAGCTTTTAAAGCCACAGTGAACTGGTGCTTACATGTATATAGCTCTGAAATGATGTATAGACAACAGCGCCAACTTGCGGCTACTCACACAACCAGAGACTGTCTTAGAAACATTATGCTAAAGTCCCCAGTTTTACCCGATACGGAAAACAGTAAAATTTCATGGAATTCGGGAAGAACACAGAATTCACGGAATTTCACGGAAAACCCGATATTTCAGGCCCCCCAAAAATTGAATTACGAAAAATACAGTGAAAATCATGAAAAACAAAGCAAAATCCACTAAAACAAAACCGTGCATCAGTGGAAAAATCTGGATCAAACCTGTTTGGTGTTAAGCATGGGTTCACAGTAGGGTAATTTACGTTTTTCTAAGATTTTTACTATTTACAATTGCTTTATCATATGTTTTGTACATGCCACCGAAGAACACAAAGTTTGAAGTTTAGAACACTGAAGAACACGGAATTTGCATTTTAGAAAACGGAAAATTGGGGACTTTACATTATGCCCTTTTTGGCTTCTAGTGAACTGCCTTAGTCTGAATACATATACATTTTGACAGATGTGTGTCAAAAATAAAGCTCGCATTGATCGAACAGTGCACGCCGGGAGAAAAAAACGGGAAAGAATCAGTAGTTCAGTATTGAGATGGCGCTATTTCGAAATCTCATACAAGGGTGCCAGTTCGCTCTGGCTTTAAAGTCATCCTTGTATCATTTTTACAATGTGAAATTAGATGTAGATAAACTGATTACTAATTTGACCAGTAACATTAAAGAAACATAACCTTGCAATTTAATAGAAAATGACTAGGGCCAGTATTCAATATGATACTTAATTCAGAATTTTACATATTTTACTCAGTCTTCATCTAACCTACTTCAGTCTTCAGC
This sequence comes from Echinometra lucunter, assembly GCA_029962745.1. Classification (NCBI taxonomy): domain Eukaryota; kingdom Metazoa; phylum Echinodermata; class Echinoidea; order Camarodonta; family Echinometridae; genus Echinometra; species Echinometra lucunter. The sequence continues at coordinate 8,995,699 of CM057151.1, forward strand.
TTTTAAGTAAAATCCTACCTCAGTATTCAATGGAATCTAGTATTTTACCCTAAATGTAAGACATCCACCTAGCAGACTATAATTTAACAAATTATTCTAAACGTCTAATAAACAGGCATGAAGTCATTCACAGATCCAGGTCCTGACATATGTGGAAATGTTCAATGCCTATCTATACTAATCATATCACAATGTTCAACTATATGAAACTCCATCTCAAGTCGAGTCAAAGGTTATTATGAAATATAGCTTCCTAACATTCAAACAGTTTCATGATGCATTCTTTACATGAGGTGGTAAGTGCACGTAGCTGCTTTCTGCATGCATACATACAATAAAATTGACAGCATTGTTTCAAGTTGTAAGGAAATTTTAAGAAGATTTGTAAACATGTATGGAAGAAATAAGCATCAATGTGAAAAGAAAATGAAAGTTTGATTCTTTAAACTAAGTAGCCGCTTTCTATATAATCTAAGAACACAACATCATTGTGTTTCAAGTAGAAGGAAATGGCTAGAAGATTTATAAACATGCACCGGTACATGAAAGAAATAATCATCAATATCAAAGGAAAAATTGATGTTTCCTACGAAGGGGGTAATTCACTATGTCCTAGGTGGTCTCCATCTTGGTAAATCTCATCAAAGTATCTTTCACTATTTCAATTCATTGCCAGGTGATATGAAAGATTTATAATGAAACTATCATGAATATGATGAAAATTAAACAAAACTCATTCATGCAGGCATATTTTACAGTCAAAATGTCAAAACTTAAGTTTTCAGTCAACCCCAAACAGTGTCAACACAGAATCACACAGTACCTGCACACGCATAAAAGTAACAGGGACTTCTATTGTACAAAATGAAGCGCTGTGAATGTTATGCGGGGAGCTGTTGGCATGCAGGGGTCATAGCGTAGGGCCGAGTTTAACCGTTCTATTGCGTTCCATTCAGACATTTTACACTAAAATTCACCAGAAATCATGAAAGGAATATCACACAATCTCACACATGTTTTCATGCAAGGTGGACATTGTGAGACTATACTTGATCATTTTCATGCCATTGCCAATTCTCTTTTTGCTACCAAAACTAGAGACCACCTTTAAAAGCTGATAAATATGGGGCAAATGTTAGATAGTAATTATCCCTACATCAAAAAGTCATTTTAAATCTTAAGTCAGAGTTTTCATCATCATAAAATCTTAGAAACTTTAATAAATAAAACTGTCACATGTTGTATTTCTCCACCATACAAGTTAAACAATTTTGAGGGCAATCAGAAAATCTGAGCAAGACAATCCTGCTGGCCATTCTTACATACAATATAAGTATGAAGATTTAGGAATGGAAACTTAAAGGCATTGGCTAACTTTCTCAAACTAAGATGAAACATGTGTATGAGTACTTGTGTTTGTACTCAAAAACCCTGAAACCAACCATAATTTGGAATGAAAAAGTGTAAGTTAGACGCAAACGGCAATTTTATTATCCTTCGTCTCACGAGACAATCACCAAGAGGACTACTTTGCTCGAATTTGAAAATGCCATTATGTGCCTCCCACTGCGTGATACGCCAATACACACAGTACGGTAAGGTGAGTCATACGCGCATGCGCACTCCTTATGTCTATTCTGTGCAACCGACCCTCATATATTTTTCAATCATTGGTTCACATTTTTGATACTTAAAAATACTTCCTGTGGACATTATACTTTGAAACTTTCAGACTGGTATTTTTACACTATAACCCTTATATTTATCCCATTTTCAAGTAACAAAACAAGATTTTTTAAAATCATAACAATGTTAACCAATGCCTTTAAATGAAACCAACTTCAAACATTTACATGTACGGACACAAAATCATAGTTCAACAGAGCTATAGCAGGACTGTTATTGTATTAAGTTGTAACATGACTGCTCACAATTTAGTAGGATAATTGTTTCTTGTAATTTTTTTCATGTAAACAATCTCCAGCTGAAAGAAAAAAAGTCAGAAAAAAGAAATAAAAATCTTTTCTTTGGAATGTATATCTTTGATGTAATGATGTATTAGTGGTCTGGTCGATAGGAATTTTTACTGTCGATATGTCAGTAAAAAAAAATCTTGATGTCGACATACGTGTCGACATAAGTATGATTTTTTTTTTCACTGGCTGAAATCGCGGTATCCAACTGTGTCCAACTGTATGGGCGCACCGGGATTACTGTAGCGGTCTGCCCTATACCGTAGCAGACTGTGACCGCTACCGGGGCAGCTGCCACAATCACACCTTATCTAGTGATGAAATCATGCCCTACATGTCCGTATTATTCATTTAATGTACCCATTCATAATAATAATAATAATAATAATAATAATAATGACAATATTTACAACGCGCAACATATCCATCTCAAGAGATGCTCAAGGCGCATACAAGACAATTTCAATTACATAAGATGAAAAACGAAAGTTGTGTTTAAATGTAAGCTCACCAGGAAATTTAACAATATGCATTAAGCATTAGATAAGTTTTAAGCCTAGTTTTAAAAGTGAAAAGGGAGTTACTTATTTTATTTGAAGAGAAAGAGGTAACTTATTCCACAAGGAAGGAGCTGCTGATGCATATGCTCTATCCCCCCAATTTCTTTTAGCACGTATTTCTTTAAGCCTAGCATAATTTGATGAACGTAAACCTGAACGACCTGCAGAATGGGGTGACAAAAGGGATGAAATATATTCTGGAGCTAGATTATTGAGTGCACGATAGGTTAAAAGTAAAATCTTATAGATTATGAACTCAAAAAGTAATCGATGAGTAAAAATATCTGGACATATCCTGCCTAAGTGTAAGTTTTTGTTTCCTGTCGTCCATGCAAATGAGTCTGACAATATCTCTCTCCTCGATCGAGCGTGCGTGATATATAGTGCACTAAGCGCAGGTTGTTTGTGATTGCTGTATGTCAGTTTTGTACGTAGGTGAATGAATACTAGTAGACTAATACAAACTATAATAGACGAATGCATTTGGCAGAACCTAACGTTTAGTGATCAGCCTCCCGTGCGCGATCGCCTCCCGCGTCGTGGTGCCCTGGTTATGATATCTGTTTTGCAAAGGGCAAAATGATCTAAGATCATTGTGTATATTTTCAAACGTCCATTCCACAATGGAAATCTGCAGAGAGCTATAGCTAGCGTGCGCTAGCTATAGACAAGTCCGTAACGTTACCATTAGTCGTAAGTACTACATTGTAAATAAGTGTCGATGTCTGTCTGTTTCGAATGATCGACGTTAATCATGAATTAAACAGACCTCTCGTAGGTTATTTTCTGTCAACATAAAAAGAATCCATGTCAACATGTTGGCATATTTTGTTCGTCGCCATTAATGTCAACAAACCTCAGGTCGACCAGACCACTATGACAGGGTTGGCATATTTCCCGCTTCGGAGGCTTATTTCCCGGACGCCGGGAAATAAGCGGTATTTACCGGTATTTACCACTTTTTACCGGTATTTACCACTTTTCACCGGGAAATACCGGGAAATATAATTTTCCACTCACTTGTCCATAGGGATTGTCAAATTTTGAACATAAAAACACAGGTGGTGAGTATGGTTGCTCTGGTGTGTACCATTTGTGTGAGTGTGTGTGTGTGTGTGTGTGTGTTTGTTTGTTTGTGTTTGGGTGTTATCTATGTCTGTTATTATGAAATGCTGGAAAAAAAATACAATAAAATTTGTGTACATTTTTTTGAGAAAAAATAGATATATTTATTGTCAATTTCAAATAGTACTCAGGTAACTACATTCACTGTATATCTCATCTTTTAGGGGGAGGAATTGGTAAAGCACATTTTTGGGGGGAGGGGGACATTTTCAACCTTTTCGTCATAGAGTCACAGTTGCAGTGTGTGAAAAATTGTGTAGACTCAGTGTTATTCAACGCTTAATAGCCATTTTTTAACTCGAGGGCCACTTTAAGTATGGGATTTTTTCGGGCCCCACCTTTAGAAAAAGGTGTAAATTCCCCCAAATGACAATGAAATACATAAATATTTATCATAAACATTATGGGACTAAATAACAAAAGATTAAATTACACCTATGCCCCCATTTTCATTGTCAAATTCTTCAATTTCTCTGTCATCCTCATTGATGTCACTATCACCGCTATATCCTTCTTTGTCATTTTCAATATACATATCGAGGATATCCTTGTCTCAATGTGCACCAGACATTCTTCTGAAATTTCGTTGATCTCACTATGACTGAATTTAGATTAAAAAGAGAAGCTATTGTAAAGGGAAACAACGGAGCGTGCTCCAAGATTAATTTGTTTACAATAGCTTTCAATCAATATTCATGAGATGACTGCATAATTAAGTCACAAATATCCAAGATGTAATCATTCATTTTTCGGGGATCTAGCTTTGATGCCTGGAAGTCCTCATTTCTAAACTGAAAATTCTCCATCAGCTGATATGTTATGATTTGCATCAATGATTGATTTGCATCAATTAATATATGTCTCCTCTTTAGATAAATACCAATTTAAACAAGTTAAATGCAGTTTCTACACTTCTCACAGGAGCTTTAGGTTTAGCTTCAAGGTTTTTTAATGAAGATTAATAAGCAAAGTATATTACAAAAATCATTGGTGTAAACCAGAATAATACCAAAGAAGGGAAGTGATTCAGGAAGTTACCTCTGAATATGACAAACTGTACAAGTTATTTATTTTACATTTCCCATGAAACATTCAGTAGCTAAAGTATGGCAATTATGTTGTTATTGTATTCATTTTTTATTTCTTAAAGGAGACAACTTTTGACACCTCTTTTCACTTTTGTGTAAATTTGTATAAGTTATGCCTTTTATTTTTTTGTTTGCTTTGTTTGTTAAACTGTTTGGAATAAACTTTAAAAGTTATAAAAGAATTGCAACATTAAAAATAGTATAATGTGAGTTGTGTAATTATTTAGGCTACAAAAAGATCTTTTTCTGTAAGCAATATCAAAAGTTCAAAACCAGCAACCACTAGTACACACTGATACATGTACACACTAAAACTCCTTACATACAGTACAATTCTGAGCTTTATTCACACTTAAAAACAAAAATCATATTGTAATGAGATACAATGGCATGTAAAAAGTTAAACCCCGGGAGAAATGTTTGTTTATGTTTATGATTATTCAATTTCCAGGAACATAATTTGAGTTTGTGTATGTGTGTTGTACATACGTGTGGACTTAGATCCTATGTGTGTTTGGGTATGTACATGTATGCAGTATGGATTTTATCTGTTTGTGTGTTTCTACTATGAGTTTTGTGATTCTAATTATTTCAGAACACTATTTTCATTTGTTGAAGTTAAAAACAACTAAAATTATTGAAAAACAAAGAATTATAAATCATATTTCCCGTTTTTTACATATTTACCGGACGCCTATCTTATTTACCGGACGGTATTTACCGGTATTTACCACCGGTAATTACCGCTACCGGTATTTACCGCCCAACCCTGCACTATGATGTATATAGTGAAAAACTATTTTTACACTAAGTAAGCTTTTAAAAATTATAATCATGAATTAAACAGACCTCTTGTAGGTTGTTATTTTCTGTCGACATAAAAAGAATCCATGTCAACATGTTGGCATATTCAGTTCGTCGCCATTAATGTCAACAAACCTCATGTTGACCAGACCACTGTGATGTATATAGTGAAAAACTATTTTTACACTAAGTAAGCTTTTAAAACTTATTTATCCTAACCTATACAGTCTACATTCTAATTTAACAATATTACCAGTAAGTCTTTCTATTGTTCTTGGTATTACTTTGATATCTTATATATCCTGTCATAATTAATCCTAAAATAACTTCCTTTTAATATCATGCCAACAACATCCATCATTAGCTTCATTACTTTTAAAGTATCTTGTAAAAGTTAGACATAAAAAACTAGATATAAAACTAGAAATCAAAATAAGTCCTTTTTTTTGTAAAAAAAAAAAACATTTATCATACTGCTGAACACCAATTTATACATTTGATAAGTTCTCAAAGATTTATTACAAATTCACTTTCTTCACAGATGAAATTACATGAATTAATGTTCTGAGTGAATATTAAGTACAGAAAATCTGTTTAGTCAAAATTGAAAAAGTCAGGTTTCGTTTGAATTGAATAATTGATATGGTTTGTTTCAGTGATAACACTACTGATTAATTTACTTGTCCCTTTAACTGATTCAATTAATAACAAAAACCTACATGTCACCAAGTTCAAATGGATGCAACAGTGTCAACTCATTATCACCTCTCATACTTCTAGGTAAAGTTAAATCTTCAATTCTATGCAGCATATAAAAGGAGAAATTATCATTTTTCACATGCTAGTGATTATCGAGTAAACACTGAAGTCAATATGCACAACGATCCCCTGGAAACTAATTGATATGACCTTCAAATCTATCTGAATAACAAAGGAAAGAGTGCCATTCAACAATGCTCAAATAACATTAGCTAGACCGGTATCACTTTTAAAGAACCCTAATGGGATACAAAGTATGATTATCTCGACAAGTAACGGTACATATAAGCCAGCACACGGCTGAACATGCTCTGACCTTCCATGCTGAGCAAAACCAAAACACTACAAGAATCAAAGATGGGGATTACCCCCAAATATCATAACTCACCGACAAATCCATCTCAAATCGGTAAAATTTTCCATGGATTAAATTCTAACAATATAAGCGATATTTCCACGTAATGTTCAATAGTTTTCCATGAAAATCTGGATATGTTGGTGGTATGTTTACAAAGTGATTGTCAGAGATCTAGATTGTGGTACCCTCATGCACAGGGCAGGTGGAACACATACATGTTCAATACACACGAACAATGTATTCTTGTGTGTGTGTGTGTGTTAGGGACTTTGTGTACATGAGTGAAGGCAATAGGCATGTATGCTGGGGTATTTTTTTCTTCTTCTCTCTCTGTCTCCTTTTCTTGCGTTGTAGTTATTATTGTCACTTATGCATTGGGGGTTAGGAAAGTAATACCATGGAGTTTGACTTGGGATTGTCCGTGTCATCATCATGTCTAGTTCAACGTAATGTTTGGGTGCATGATCGGTGTCGGGTAGTGAGGGTATCCCTAATTGTGTTTAGAGAGTCATTGCGTGACACAATTTCTGCAGTCATCCACATGGTTGCACAACACAAGAAGAGCTAGTTTAGTTAGTACAACTACAAGTGCATTTGTTGTCTACAATCTGGTTAAATTACTTAAATATTCATATTCATATGTCACATCTCAACAAAAAGAATAACCTAATAGATGCCTAATTCAAGTATATCCCCAGTCATCCACCAAGAACATAACCTGACCTAAAAGGACTTATTGTTCTAGTTTGTATAACTGATTTCTTTCATGCAATACTTTTTCACATCTACAAACTAGGCCCATCAATATAATTTCACCTGCTATAAATTAGCAATTAAAAAAATACTTAAAAATTGATTTAAGAGTTCATTTCACATCCTATCTAATCAGAGTGCATTTAAAGGCATTGGCTAACTTTGTGAGTAGCTGATTTAAAAAATTCTCAAACTAAGATGAAACATGTGTATGAGTACTTGTATTTGTACTCAAAAACCCTGAAACCAACCATAATTTGGAATGAAAAAGTGTAAGTTAGACGCAAATGGCGATTTTATTATCCTTCGCCTCACGAGACAATCACTTTGCTTGAATTTGAAAATACCGTTATGTGCCTCCCGCCGCGTGATTCGCCAATACACACAGTACGGTAAGGTGAGTCATACGCGCATGCGCACTCCTTATGTCTATTCTGTGCAACCAACCCTCATATATTTTTCAAACATTGGTTCACATTTTTTATATTTAAAAATACTTCCTGTGGATATTATACTTTAAAACTTTCAGGCTGGTATTTTTACACTATAGCCCTTATGTTTATCCCATTTTCAACAAAACAAGATTTTTTTAAAATCAATGTTAACCAATTCCTTTAATCATAGACCTGTCAGAGTAGTAAGTCCATAATTTAATCCAGAGTAAAGGCAAATAAACCAAAATGCCATCTACTGAAAAATGGACTCTTTTGCAAATCAACAAGCAATGTACACTGTAGCAATATTTATCACATTGAGGTCATAAATTACAGCCAGCCCTTTTAACAATAATCACTAATAATTTCAGTTTCTGGTTGTTAAAAGGCTAATCCTAACTGGCAAAACCTTGAATACAGGTCACTGAAAACAAGAGGCATACAAAGAGTGATATCATATCCAAAATATACTTCAAATTCTGAGACATGTGATGCAAGACATTAAAATTTATTGCAATCATACCGGTAATTGGTTTATCCTTTCCAAATTACTGAATGTATCATGCAGTTTACCACATAATGACTTTTATTGATTGTAATGTTTGTGTGTTTATGGACCTGGTTCATCATCATTAATCCTACATAGCATCCTGATCAAGAATAGTTTGAAAAAATAAAACATTTTGGGTTCAAAGTCGTTTTGTACAATGTAAGATGTACATGCACCTCCTGAAAAAAATCATTTATGTGCAGATACATGTAGTATGTGTGAAATAACAAATTTAAAAAAAAAATCAATCCAGCCTTCTAGGGTTAAGAGGCAAGGAATTAGAAAGAAATAAAGGATAACATAAGACCATAGAGTGCAGAGACGGTATGAATCTGATAACAATCAGATTCATGCCCATGCATACATGTACGTCAACATGTCTATTTATAAAGGAGTTACTATAACTCCTTAATACTTACTATAACTCCTTGTACTTACTAGTTGCTTTCATGTCAACTGAAAATACACTTGAACTTGCATTATTAGTAATTTTTGTAGGTTTGAACTTATAGATTGAATATATGGTAGAGTGAGCTTGAACCCCTATCATACACCACAAAATGCCTTTTGGTGATAGTACTCTTCATTGCATGCATCTCTGTTTACCAATTCTCCCTAGGGTTCCTAAAATTATTGCTTTTACTCTGCTCCCAATCATCAACATACATTTTTGCATGTCAAATTCAAGGTTGTAAAAATTTCTCCTGCCCACGGTATAAACATAGCACATTTATAGCCAATCTTGTCATCCATTTTGAAAAGTTGTTAAATGAAACCACACCATTAGATTACACATCACTGAAGAATTTAGGAAACCTATTGGCATGGCTAATGTCTTTTTATTAACATCCTCCATGACTTTCTAAATATGGCATCCATGTGACAGGCAAGTCAATATTTTGTAGGTCATAGTCTTGACAATGTAATCACTACACTTGAAGACGTGTCTACATTTTTTCATTCTTCAGACTAGATCCTTTACCTTGGAATTAACTTGAAGGCTACAACACAAGAAAGTCATAATCAACAAGATGAATGCGAATGCAATATGCATCCACCTAAATACATGGCTCAAACTAACAGAATTTCATGCATACTGACCTCATGATCTTTCGCCATTGAACTTCTAAACCCAAAAGCTAATTATTTCATCACCAGGATGATGCATACTATTACTAGTACATATTAAAGGCTAAACTCTAAAATTTTAGAATTGACCTCTACATGTATGACCTTTGACCTTTGACTTACTTACCCCCAAATCAGATTCCTTTCCTATAGAGATACATACTAGATCCACCATCCATGTTAACAGTAATACCTCAAATGGTTCTTAATATTGCATTAAAGGAGAATGCAACCCAGACATCAGTGTGCTTCCAGTGAATGAAGAAGAATAAGAAGTGTAAACAGTGAAAGTTTGAGCAAAATCGGACAATCAGTTCAAGAGGTATGAATTTTGAAAGTTTCACTAAATCCCTATTATGGGGATCCTTGAGTTGGCAACTTTGCCAGCATCTGTGATGTCATCGTGGACAACTCTCAATTCATTTTGTACATAATTTTTCAAAAAAACTGATTTATATGAAATTTCAAGTCAGGAATCAACATAATTCTTCCCAAAATGCTTGCAGAATTGATATAGCCATGTCATACTCAAGCAATAAATAAAAAGAATTTTTATTTTTCTTGAAAATAAAGAAAATGTAAAATTCTGTGTACAATATGAATGGAGAGTTGTCCACAATGACATCACAGATGCTGGCAAAGTTGCCAATTCAAGGCTCCCCATAATAAGGATTTACTTAAACTTTCAAAGTTCATAACTCTTGAACAGATTGTCCGATTTTCCTCAAATTTTCACTGTTTCCACTTCTTATTCTTCTTCATTCACTGGAAGCACACTGATGTCTGGGTTGCATTCTCCTTTAACAAGGCAATTTTACAAAATGACGTCTAGGAACTTTCACACTTGACCTATGTACCCCCAAATCTATTCAGATCATCTCCCTAGGTGGTGATAATGCTAGTACCAAGTTTGAAGTTCTCAAATGGTTTTTGAGATATTGCATTAACAACTAGATGAATCCTCGACTGCGCGTGGTCGAAATTTATTCCTCCGAAATTTATGCCTCCGCAATTGCCAGATTGCAAATATATGGCACATTCAAGTTGATTTTTTTATTTTCATTTATACAATGACATCTTTGACCTTTACTTTTGACCTTTTGACCCTCAAATATAATGAGACCATTATGAGACTTTCCATATGCATACATGAGCCAAGTTTGAAGTTGAACCACCACAGAGTTAAGTTATCACAATAACAAGCAATTTAATGTATATAATGACCTCTATGACCTTTGACCTTTAACCTTGAGACCCAAAAATCTAATCAGATTACTGTCCTTCCCATAAGCATACATGTGCCAAGTATGAAGCTGCTCTGTCTAATGGTTGTTGAATTATCGTGAGAACGGCCCATTTCTATGTACATAATGACCTCTATGACCTTTGACCTTTGACCTTGAGACCCCAAAATCTAATTAGATCATTGTCCCTCTCATATGCATACATGAACCAAATCTGAAGTAGACCCGTCAAATGGTTGTTGAGTTATCACGAGAACGAACCATTTCCATGTACATCATGACTTCTATGACCTTTGACCTTTGACCTTGAGACCCCAAAATTTAATCAGATCATCGTTCCTCCCATATGCATACATGAGCCAAGTTTTAAGTTGATTCGTCAAACGGTTCTTAAGTTATCATGAAAACGAAAACAGGACGGACGGACGGACGACCCGAAAACATAATGCCTCTGGCAACCCCCCGGGTGGGGGGGGTATGGTTTTGAGCTGGAAAATCCTTAAACATGCCCCCACTTTTTCAGACCTGCCAACATCTCTACGTACGAACAATACAAGCGCATAGAGATTCTATATATAGTGCAACAAGCCACAGCGCGCGCAATAATCCGATACCGACCGTGCGTATTGACATATTGGCATAAAACCTACATTTCAGAAGCAACCTCTATGACCTTTGACCTTTCACCTACAGTATCAGCGGAAAATCTGGATCAAACCTGTTCACAGTGTTTAGCGTGTATTTGCCAAGCTTTATCTGCATACTGTAGTGCGTGTATATTAGGGCAACTTATGTTTTTCTAAAATTTTTACCATTTACAATTGCTTTATTTTATGTTTTGTACATGTCACCGAAGAACACGGAATTTGCATTTTAGAAAATAGAAAACTGGGGACTTTACCACAGACTAAATGCAGGGAACACATGGTTCCCATTGGCAACAGGTTAAATTCATATTTCACATGAAAGCATTATGAACAGTTTGTATTTAATTCATAATCATTCATTTTCATAGATACAAACTTTACCAAATATACTGTATTTTAATGTTTCTGAGAGAATGAAAATGAAAGAAATTATAAAAATACCTAAATAAGAGCATACATTCATGTTACCTGATAACTTTCAAGGGCAAAGGATATCGAAATGAATTAGTGGAAACAATTAGTTTTTAAAACTTACCGGGGTAAAAAAGGGAAAAATCCATGACATCATTACAATGAACAACCGATTTGCTAGTTTTTCCCTATCACTAAATGTTCATTTCATTAAAAGTGATTACACAATGGTAATTTTTTTTTAAATATACGATCGAGAATAGAATTCTAAGAAGAATAACATTAAAAATTTGATGATTTTCAATCGAAATCAAAGCATTTTGGATAATTATCTCATAAAAAATTCAAGAGTTGACAAAAAAATTTGAGTATGTGGTATGACGTAAAAGTGGGTACCCAGCTTCGTGCATTGCAGTTGTGCTGCACGCTAGACTGTACAATTTGTATTAAAACTTGCGCGCATTTTGCTAGAAGTGCGCGACAAGGTACCCACTTTGACGTCATTTTGACGTAAAAGTGGGTACCCAGTTAAAACTGGGTCACAGCTGAGGGGTCAAAAATATCCTGAAATCCTACTACATTTGCGGGTTTCCTTGGCAACACGACTTTCTAAAAAACTTTGGGAAGATGATTTTCTGCTAATAAAATCATGCTCTTTTAAATGAGCTAACATTGTTTCAGCATTGGGTACCCCCTTTAAAAATACCTGAACTTTCTTATTTGCTTGTTTGTCTATCACATGAAATGTAGAAATTCTAATGTACAGTACAATCAGATAACGTACATGCAAGGAATTGTAACTGTATGCATACATCCGGTCTCGTAGACAATACAATAGGAAAAATAAACCTGATCTGTGTAAGTACAAAATAATCTTCTTCATTTTGAAGTGCCTAAATAACTCTGGTTAAGATGGTGGTCAAGGGAAGCGAACAAGCAAATGACACCCTGAATTTGAATCTCTGTAATAACAACAATCCAACACCCTATAATGCAAGATAGTGTACTGATAGAAAGTGATTTGCACCGGTAACCTTTCTGGAAATCCCGAAGGCGGGTTAGGTGAGTAATGTATGGTGATATATCACACTACTTACCCATGAATCATTGGGCTATTAATACAGTGTCTCGGTCTGAATCTCAGTTTGAGATAAGATCCCACACAATTGGTGACACGTGGTACATTTCATCAACTTGTCAAAACAATCATTTACGAGATTGTCACTTGACTGACTTAAAAATGATAACTACTTAAAGCTAACCCACTCAGAATCGCATGACCAGGCCTGATTATATGTAAATTGTACATGTAGCTGCACCAATGTGGTGATAATATCAAAACTTCTCTGAATCTTTATCAAGATATACATGTAGGTTCATAATTTCGAACCTATGGGGGAGTGCTTGGCAGATTACATGAAAGAAGTATGTCTGATATTAGTACATCATTTTACAATGAGATAGCAGCCAAGCTACAAATATTTATGCCTCTATAGCTGATGTGGATGCCTATTAAAAAGTGAAAGCATTCGTGTCAAGGTTCTCAAAATCATTGTCCCTTCATGGTTTGATTAACACATTATTCACACTATGAAGTTCATCACTAGTTGTGTACAGGTGAAAGCATGGTATCACTGAAGTGACATTCAGCAATGAGTCACGGATGACATGCAATGCTGTCATTTCTATGCCAAGTGAATTGATGACTAATAGTGATATGTCCAGTAGATATAATATCATTCACTTGCAACATTTGTTTCATTTTCTAGATATAAGAAACATCAAATGTTTATTAAAATTTAAAGCACCATTTGTTCAAAAATATATTTTAGGCACACATAATTTGACTGAACAAAAGTTCTACATGCATGCAACCATTGGCAACAAACCATGTACAACATTTATGAGCCTGAAGTGAAGATGAGGGCAGCATTTAAGTATAAGCAAGTCAATTGTAGATGTTCTGTGTTTTACATGGAATTTTTATGACACATGACACAGTGTAGAAAAAGCTAGTGCAATCAAGAATATCTTAGATATTTTAGGTAATCTTTCATATTTATGCAATGTATTTCTGCTAAAAAGTATATATTGCAAATCAGTAATGGCATGAATTAATCCACCCCCCCCCCCAAAAAAAAAAAGCAATGTGAGTAAATTCAGTGAATATCTGAAAAGTATTTTTAAATAAATCTTTAAAAAAAATCATACAGACATGTAGGCTTACATATATTCTGAACTCAAATGCTTTGCTATAGTAGTAACACTAAAACACACTTCAAAATCCTGACTCTCTTTAATCCTTAGTATCAATCTTTCAATCATACACTGTTCAATTAACCCATTCGTGACAGGAATTATTTAAAGCCTAATTTAATCAGCTTTTATTCTTCAAATTGGCAACACCAACATTTTTATTTTATTGCTACATTTTTCTTATAAAATGTCATGTATTTGAAATGAATATAAATTGACAAAAATTATGATTAGAAGTCAAAAAGTTGCCAATTTGCAGGGGAAAACGGTGATTCTAAACTTTCTATCACATTGCCAATTTAAGGATTTTAATGCTTATTTTCCCTTAAAAAATTTTCAGCATCAAACAACGAATATTAACGTAACCAAAATGGGCACAGTTTTTGTAGAATTTTTTGCTCTTTCTGCTCATGTATTTGGTATGATTTTTAGGGCTTTGCATCAAAAGTTATTAGGTCAAACCACAAAATGTGGACCCTCTATCACAAATGGGTTAAATTCTACACCTGAAATTTGATATGCTATGCAATGTCATATATTTCTTCCTAACTGAGCTTCAGGCTCCAGCATTAGCTGTGAGAGTGCCAGCGTACTGTTAATGTGGGAATTCCCCATATTTACACCTGTATTGCTTCTGGTGTATTGATTGCACAAACATATAAAGTGGATGCTTTATGGGACAAATTATGCTTGAAAAAAGTGATTGGAAAACAATGAAACCCATGTATATTCAAGACTTCATTTAAATGTTTTTATTATCCCTTGCAAATAAAACTAAACAATCAAATGAAGTACATTCTAATTAGAAAAATCTGTATCTCCTAGAATACAGCACTTGGACAGCAAAAAATGTAATATACTCTTGCAACTAAAAAACTGTCAGGATAATTACATGTATTTAATCTTTATATGGTTTGTGTTTGATATCCAATTTTAAAATTTCCTATCACCTAAAAAATTTTACAAGAATATATTTCTTTAGAACCTTAAGAATATATATTTTTAAGGATTAAGCATGTATCTTGTCTCTTTACTTCAACATATAAATCATACAGAAAGATATGAACTTTCATAGTACTGCACACAGACAGACAGCTGGGTGATAAACGCTGCCCTCTTCCACTTGCCACTTGTCATACCTAGTATCTACTTCCTTATAAATGTGCTTTCAATTTATTAATCCTCAGTTTCTATTTTACGTGAGCTTCTTTTCAAATGTCACTGATCTCTTCTTGATTCTCATTTCTCAGTTATTTTCTTTGTATTATATTACTGAACTGTATCACAGGCTTTATTTGATTTGAATTGTAAAATCATTTTGGATAATGTCGACAGACCTTCATGTGTCCACCAGTGGAAAAAAACAAAACAAAAGCAAACTAGATTGATTCTTGACTGCGCACGGTCAAAGTAAATGCCTCTGCCGTTTGGCAGATCTGAAATATGTCACACATTTCTGCTTAATTTTCATAAATTCTCACCAAGGAATTTAATCAAAGAGTTATCAATCTATGGTATGAGCTAAAATACTATAGTCAATGCAATTACTGCATGTATAATCATGGATTTGTTCGACTGAAACATGCACATTTACCCATTCAAAATAAATGTGTACATACCAATTTTGAAGTTGATCCATTCAACTGTTCTTACCTTACTGTAACAACCATAGCTGTCTTCAGGTATATCATAATCGCTGTGACCTTTGAACTCCAACCTTATGACCCCTAAATATAATAAAATCATTGTCACCCTAGTATGCATACATGTGCCAAGTTTAAAGTTAACATGCCAAACTTTTCAAGAATTATCGCAACAGGCTATTTTCATGTATATTATGACCTCTGTGACCTGTGACCTCATAACCCCTAAATATAATTAGATCAATGTCAGCCTAGTATGTATACATGTGCTAAGCTTGAATTAAAATGTCAAACCATTCAACAGTTATCACGAGAACAGGCTATTTTCATGTATATCATGACCTCAGTGACCTTTGACCTTTGACCTCATGACCTCTAAATCTAATCAGATCATTGTCACCCTAGTAAGCATACATGGGCCCAGTTTGAAATTGATCTGTGAAACGGTTCTTCAGTTATCTCAAGAATGATAACAGGACGGACGGAAGTGGGGAGGAACGTCCGGACAGAGAGACAGACAGATGGACGGACAACCCCAAAACATAATGCCTCTCCAGCCACATCATGGTGGAGGCATACAGATTGTGAGGCCTTCCATATTTACGATCACTGTATACCTGTGTATGGAGAGCCAGAAAGACATTAACTCATTTGTTTTAACAATGTCTTTGTGGCTCTTTACAGATGAAACCTTCCTCCATCTTCTTTGCACTTCCTGGTGGATGGTGAAAAAGCTTCAGTAGAGCCCAATGATAACCATTCTCTAAGCTTCGCGGTGCAACAAGAAGCACTTCAAGTGACAAACTTTTGAGGTTCCAACTCACTCAATCAATCTGTTTTCAGCAGTTTTGTAAAAATTATATAAAATGATATGATGAGCATCAGTGATTAGACTAATTGCAATACTGTGCAATTACACCTTCTGCATCTTTTCCACTGGTCTGCGGCATTCCGCAAGGCTCTGTTGTCGGCCCACTTATCTTTATTCTCTACAGTCAAAGGTCATTGATTCTCACCGGGACATTCAACACGCTATGTACACTGATGACATTCAGATTTATATAATTTTGAAGCCAAATGGGAAAGATACAGTGGTTCAGAGACTTAGCGGCTGCCTTGAGGACATTAAAGTTTGGTCCTTTAATCAAATTTTGCCTTAATGAAAGTAAATCAGAAATGATCAACATAACTTCTAAATTCTGGAATACTAATTTCTTCTCTCACTTGGTAATTCGGGATGGGTCACTGAGGTGTAGCGAATACGTTTGAGACCTTAACTTACAAAAATCTCACATTTCAGCAGCAAATCAATATGCAAGTCTTTGTCTTTAGGGATTTTTAAAATGGGTAAAATTATAAAACTGCTTTACCGACCGACAACTGCAAAACTTACTCATGCTTTAGTATCATCCCACCTTGATTACTGTAATTCCACTTTTTCTGACCTTCCTCGTTCATACATACTTCCGTTTCAGAGAATACAAAACACTGCTGCAAGGCTCATTACTCTCTCCTGAATATCTGAGCAAATAACCCCAATCTTACACTCACTTCACTGGCTTCCCATATACCATATCGATATTAAAAGTTTTTCTTCTAACGTACAAAATCCTCGATAGTTTTGCCCCTGCATTATATTTCAGATTTACCTCCTTACGTTTCTCACGTTCTATAAGACCCTTCGATCATTAGCAACTTTGCAATTAACTCCTGGTCCCCATACTTCTACTTGATATGGTGATCAGGCTTTTTTTACAATTACCCCTATCCTTTGGAATAAATCACCCATGCACATACGGAACACCTATTCCCTCTATCAGTCTAAGACCTTACTTAAAACACATCTTTTTAATTCATGTTTTATCGCAAATGCGAGGACTCAGATGTGAATAGGTCAATGGAGGTGGAGTGTACACCATCATATTGTCTAAATATGATTGACATTTTTCATTATTCATGTATGGTTTATTGAAAGGTATAGTTCTAATAAGGCTATTAAGTTTGTTTTATAACTTATAATATGTTATGGTAATTAACCCTTACACAGAATATGGTGCACTAAGAACAACAGTATTAAACAACTATTACTGATGATATTGTCCATGTCACTAACTCATCCTTATTTTAACGTTTGATCCAATATGTACATGGAAGTATCCACTGTGGTAGCTGACATCTGAGCCCCATTGCATAAAACTTACCATTGATGGTAACTTCAATGGAAACCTTGAATTTGATTGACTGTTGAGCAATGTTACCGTGGTAGTTACCATTGATGGCAGAGTTACCATTAATTGTAAGGTTTTTGCAATGAGGCCCAGAACAAGCTGCAGCCCAGATTTCAATATTAGGTGTCAATTTTTTTTTTTAATTGTGTCTAAAAAATGTGAACTGAAAAAATGAAATAATAATATTGTATCTTCCCCAATGGAAGCCAACTGGGTGCTTGAACCCTCCTGTCTATAAAAAATCCAACCTGTATCAACATGGCTTAATTAAAGTTGAAAATAAAGAGACAGGGGAAAGAATGTCTGAAGAAAGTTTGGTAAAGGAGAAAAAAGAAATGCAACTCAAAAGTCGTGATAGATCCAATGCAAGTTGGCAACAATGTTATTTTCCCTACAGACATAAAATTACATTTTCTAAAGACGCAGATATTCATATTGTATGTATTTTCAGTCCTGTGCCTTGAATACAGTGCTAGACACATACATGTATTTCCATCCCCTAAATACCAAATAAAACTATTCCATTACCAAAAAAAAGAGAGGAATATTTTGGATAATTCTCAGAAGATAACACAATGAAAGGAAATCAGTGACAACAAATTTGTGTTTGATCAACTTAAAATTTACACAATTTTTTTTACTATTCATCAAACTTTTCTCATACTTTCACTATTTTTTTCTTCCATTTCTTTTAACAAAATCACCTTGATAATGATATGAGTTGAATTCCCCTGCAAATTAAATATACTAAACCTGAAACAAATAAAATTCTCATATTTTCACTGCAGAATGCATGTACAGTACTTACCTATATGCCTCTGTAATGCCTGAGGTTTGACCACCTGCTTACACTGCTCGCACACCACAAGATAGAATTCATCTCTTGCAGGGCATAGCCCAAACATAGGAGAATCTAGATTAATATATTGGTCAAGGAAATTGTAATAAGGCTGAAAATTCTGAAATACTAGAAAGAAAAGACAAATTCACCTGCTGAGAACAATTCGAAAAAGACAAGTTAGCTATTATCACAGAAAGGTCAATGGTTAATAATATTCAAACACATGTATGTTAAGGTGTAAAATTTCAGAAGTGTTATCATCTGTACATGTGACATGCAATCTCAACGTAAGACAAATGTTAAAGGCATTGGCTAACATTGTTATGATTTTAAAAAAATCTAATTTTGTTACTTAAAAATGGGATAAACATTAGGGTTATAGTGTAAAAATACCAGTGTGAAAGTTTCAGAGCATAATATCCACGGGAAGTATTTTTAAACATTAGAAATGTGAACCAATGTTTGAAAAATATACGAGGGTCGGTTGCATAGACCCAACGTAAGAAGTGCGCATGCGCACATGACTCAACGGCCCGCACTGTGTGTATTGACGTATCACGCAGCGGAAGGCAAGTAACGGTATTTTTGAATTCGTCCAAACGGTCCTCTTAGTTCAGTGTCTCTCGAGACGAAAGCTAATAAAATCGCGGTTTGCGTCTAATTTACAGCTTTTCCTTCCAAATTATGGTTGGTTTCAGGGTTTTTGAGTATAAATACAAGTACTCATACACATGTTTCATCTTAGTTTGAGAATTTTTTAAATCAGCTGCTCACAAAGTTAGCCAATGCCTTTAAGATACAAAGCGATACATGTACATTCTATAACAACATGATCCACTGAAATCATGACTACACACCTTTGTTCCCAATTACAACTGTAATTGCAAATTCTCCCCAATACATTAGCATTCAAGGATTGTAGGTTACTTGCTAATGGTATGGAAGACGATACGTGGCCACAGGGAAATTGGCCATTAATAACAAGATGCTTCCATATCTTTCTGTTTAATAGACATTGCACAAAATTAAGGAGAGGCAAGATCTTTGAACTTTTACTCTTTGCCCATAAACACTGGGCTTGATGATATAATTGGAGAGAAATGATGTAGTAAAAATAATCTCTCTGCCCTTGAACAAAGCCCATTTTTCAAAGGATGGTAGATATCAACACTTTCCTTCCTGATCAATAAATGGATATCGTCTCACCTCCATGTAAGCTCGGTACAACATTCTCAACAACAGATGGCAGCATTTTCACTTTGCTCATAGAGCACGGTAGGTAGTAGGGATCTGCAAAGGGTTTCATGGATCCTGCATGTCCGGGATTTATAACTCCTTGCATGTCAATGAATTATGTTACAAGCATTATCATACCAAAATTTATTAGATTTCATCTCCATTTTCGATGACCACAGTCCTTTCCACTGTCTGTAGAATGGAGGAATTTTTTACATGTGTTTTCAATGGATCAAGACCCTAATTAGCCCATCAAGCTAATTTTAGCACCCTCAAAATCATAAGGCACTTAAAAACATTTCCAAATAATAATCCAAAAAGGGGTTTTTTTGGTGTTGTAGTTGTTGTATGTTTTGTTTCTTCTTTTCTTCTGGTTTTTTTGTTTTGCTCTGTTTTGTTTTGTTGTGTTTTGTTTTGTTTTGTTTGTTTGTTTTGTTGTTTGTAAGAGCTTTTCTGTTACTTCTTTCTTTTTTGCATACTGCAAAGTCCAAGAGCAAGCATAAGAACATCCACAGCAAAGAACCTTCACGGTCCCTGAATTCTAAGTAAAGGGTTCATCTCCAACACAACCTTCGAAACTTACGGGCATAATTTGACAGATAGACAAATCAATCGTATTACATTAAATTACACCTCGCTTTTTCCCCTCAAGAGACTACTACTATTCAAATTACTCAATTGTATCAAATACAAGATCATCTTTAATTTGAAGATGCAAGTAATCATGTCAATTTACTGGACCCCTTGAGCATGAACATTAACATAAAACCTTTGAACATCTAAGGTCTTGTACAACCGTTAGGCACCTTATCAAAAGTCAGAGCCAATTTAGAATGCAGCCTTTAGCGTCTTTCTTGCTCAGCATCTTTTCCCCTCCAATTCTCCCATTCCTCCGGAGACAAAAAATACAGAGGATCGGGAAAGCCACTGGACCCCAAGCAAATGCAGTCAATGGCCATCGCAGCTTTTCAATATGCAATGTATGCTGATGACACTTAATTCGTGGGCCATTATTCCTCACAGAAAACAGGCTTTGGGACTTTAAAAGATACTGAACTGCATAGGTGGTGTAAAAAAATGGTCACTTTATTTATTTTATGACAAACTTCCAGACAAGCTTTAGTTCCAGGAGAGGTGAAAAATAATTTGTGAGCTTTCAGATTCTTTTCACATCAGTTGGGGAAGCATATCATATAAAGAAGATTCCCTGAGTGAAAAGGATTGCTCTTCAATTACCCTCATATTCAAATAAGGTGAGAAATAGCTGAAGTTTTCCGAGCCAAACATTCATGCCATATTTGCATGCTGTCCCATACTCATTTCTGTGTGCAGAGCATGTGTCTTTCTTGGAAAACGAGTAAATTTCTAATCACTCTGATCACTCCAAAATCGCATACTAAACACCTGTTCTTAAATACAACAAATCTGTCTTTTGCAATTGCTTGGAAAGATTTTCTTTCACAATGTGATAGTATGACCATAACTCATTTTCATCTTTAAGTTCAAAAACTCAAAGCCTGAAGTCCTCCGTGTTTTCTATTAATTCTGAGGTATCAAAAGCCTTCCAGTAGAGTAATTGGTGTTTAGACAGGCATCAAATGTGTGTTGACACTATGAATGAGCTGGTTCAATCTCTACAAATTACATTTGCTGTCTTTGCAGGGTAGAAGATTAAGGATCGGTGAAGTAAGCGAGTATCTAATCAACAGGGATGTGGAATGGTTGTCAACTGAAAATGGAATTATGATTGTCTGCCCCGTCTGAAAATCCTCTACACGTGTCACTTGACGACAGTATGTGACACATAGCTACTTGAAATAATAATCAGTTCTCATTTCAACACAACAAAAAACTTCCAAATTCAAGATTCCAATAAGACCACATAAAAAAAGTTAACCAATCATACTGTCTGCAGAATGTCAGAAGAGTACAGTTCATAACTAAGCACATAGTATCTAAGGTCCTTAGATACCAAGAAAGACTCCAGCACTCTCTGCTCGCCAATACAAGAGGAGACACAGTTGCATTATGTGCAAAGTTGTCAACATCCTTCCACAGTACTTCATTTCCATTATCTTCAGCAGATCTACAACACAATAGTCTTTATCAGTTCCTTAACAGAACTGCAGATAGAAAGCACAATGCAAGGCATTTGGTAGACATGGGTAAGAGAGCACTGGAAGAACATGACTGGAAGTAACGACTCACAACTGTAATCAGAAATTGCAAAAGGCAGGCATGGTAGATAGTTGGTACTTGGTAGGATCAATTTTCTGATTCCCAATGACTAGGCACTCTTCTATACTACAGATGACAAAATATAATATCTACATGATGATATGTATCACTACATGACACTAACATTGGCATCTTGTTCCTGATGTTTTCATTATTATACATGCTCACTGTTGAATTTTCTTTGAAATTCCTTTCACTTGTTGATTGCCAGAATCAAGCATGATGATTGGTGATATTTTTTTTTACTGCATTTCAATGAAGTTTATACAAAATTAATACCAAAATCTATCAGCATTAATTTCCCAAAAGATGTTGATTCCATCAATAATGACTGAACAAATTTTGGTATTTTTTCTGATAAAATAATGTGTCTCTTAATTCTTTTAGTTCATAATGAAGTGGCATAAAAAGTTTGTTGGCTTTCATACAAATAACTGGGACAAAGTGACCATAAACATCAAGAGCCTACATGACCATACATGTACATTTCAAAGGTGTCCTAGGGTTCCTATACCAAGTGTGGTGTTGTTCCAGGGTGAGGATTTGCTTTGGGATGAAACAGAGTCTTGTGTTGTCTCAGTATTTCTTAAGTAGGAAGATGCCTATAGTCGTAGGATACAGGTGAGGTTATAGATTTCTCAGAAGGCAAATATTGGTGCAATGTGCATTTGCAGGTCCAGGTGGCTTAATCTTCACACGATTTGCTACAAAACTAGTTGCATGAAAGGGACTTTATGCAAGCATTGGTATTTTAGAGTAATATTTGAAGAAAAAAAAAAGAATACACATCTGCAAAACCAAAGAGGTCTAGTAAATCTGCTGGTCCGGACAATTTACATCCCCATGTCTTAAAAGAACTTGCTGATCAATTCTGCGAACCTCTTGCCAAGATTTGCAATGTCACTCACGGAAGGTGTCCTTCCTCTAGAAAGGAAAGAGCAAACATTACGGTTATATATAAGAAAGGTAATGGGAAGGATGCCGGAAACTACCGCCCCATTCTGTTGTGGCTAAAGCCATAGAGTCCTTTCTCAGACATGCCATTGGCAAGCACATGAGTAATCAGCAGCTGTATTCTGATGCTCCGCATGGATTTATGCCCCGATGTTCATGTACAACACAGTTATTCTGTCAGCATGAGGATTGGACAGGAAGCATAGATAATGGCGAACCTGTTGATATAATATATTTAGACTTTTAATAAAAAGGCTTTTGATTCCATACTTGATTCCATATTAGACTTTTGAAGAAAATTGAATTGCTAGAGATATGTGACCTGTTTCTATCCTAGATCAAGGCCTTTCTCTTAGACCATGCGCAGCGGGTTGTCGTCAACGGCTCTGAGTCAGATTGGACAAGAGTACCGAGTGGCATACCACGAGGCAGTGTGCTGGGGCCAACGCTTTTTGTTATGTAAGTGAACGATCTACCCAACATTACAACAAGCCTCGTACAGCTGTATGCTGACGACGCCAAGATTTACACAAGAGTGCGAAACACTGACACCTGCCGATTATAACAAGATTTGCCCAACATAGAGAAATGGTCACGAACATGGCAATTCCCCTTGAACTCCCAGAAGTGTAAAACTTTCCGCACAGAAAATAACAATCTGCACTGTTCTTATTTAATGGAGAATGTCACTGTGAAGGGGATCTCCATGTTCTAATTGACAATGAATTCGCTTTCTGTGAACACATCTCTGCATGTGGAGCCCTAGGTTCATCACAGATGACAGGAGGATTGCGGCCGTGCAACGTACAGCGATGAAGCTGTTCCCAGGTTTCAGCACCCTATCTTACAGTGAAAACAGGTCAATCTCTACTAATTTCATTACCAGAGGGAAAGAGGGGACATGATCCTGGTTTTCAAAATACTTTATGCCTGGTATAGATAGACTTGATCCAGAATACTTTTTTGCGAATTCACAATATCAGAGAACAAGAGACCATCCACTGAAGTTATTCACTACTCACTGTCACCTGAATTTGTGGAGTAACTTTCGTAACAAACAGGCCGTCCAGTCTTGGAACAGTCTACTAGCGTCACTAGTAACTGTTACCAGCATCAATTCATATAAACACAAATTTGATTCATTTCGGTCAGACAAACACTTTCTAATAGCATACTAGTAGTCTGACATCCACGTATGCACCAGTTTAAAATCTTTTACTATAAACCAACTTACCAAGTGATAAGACCGGGAGATTTACAAGACATCCTACACTCCTGTACAGATGATGATGATGATGATGATGATGATGATGATGATGATGATGAAAAAAGGAATTTAGATACAAACTACTGCAAAGATATCTAGCTTTCATAATAAATATCATAAAAGAGCTTAATCGTTATGTTAAAAAATAGGACAGGAGTTTGGGTGTCCAAATACTCAGCAAAAATGAAGCTGCTAGATCTGTTGTTAAATTTCAATAAAACTATATATCAAAGGATGCCTTGAGCGCTCAAAGCGAACCAAGCCATACCATACCTGTACTGGTTCGCTTTGAGAGCATTCTGGTGCTCTGTGGAGAAAGTGTACCTCTGTGGTACCCTTTGAGCCCGCTTGAACTTGAATCAGAGGGGTCGCACATTGTGGAGCAACATGGTCAATTAATTCATGGCTTCAAGTGCTATTGCAATAAATAACACAAACTAAATAACAAACTACACACAGCAGGTAAGTGAATAATTATTTCTAACCAAAGATATAACTTGTGTCTTGGGTACATTTGTGCCACACTTAGCTTTTTATTTCATAGTTTACTTATGGTGCACAAACTCTGCTAATTAACCACACTCCACAAATGCTACATGTAGCACTGATTTTAAATTTGGCACGTTCATTTGTCCACTTACTACCGGTATGGTACACTTGCGTACCAGTTTGCGTTCTGGCACAGCACGATACAGTAAGTTTTTGGACCGCCTCTAGAAGTGATCCACGTTTGGACTGGTACAGTACAGTTTGGTTTGCTTCTGGAGCATTCGAGCGCTCATACGATATGGTAAGGTTCAAAAGAGCAGGAAGTTAAAGATATTTAATGGATATGACATGCAGTGGAAGTTGTTTGAAAATGGGAGGCCATTTACAAGACTTTATGTCTTCCAAGGAGCCCGACAAGACAGGTGAATACAGGTGAATACAGGTGAATCGATGGTGACATCTTTCGTCTTTCAGTGACTTTTAAGGTCTGTCCCAGATGTGAATAATCACATCTGACTGATCTGCAAAAACTCAATTATTCACACACACACACGCACACGCTCCAAACAGTAATGACCATTATTAACATTTGTAATTTATGATAATAACATATCTTCTGTAAGATTCATGAGATATTGCAATGAAATATGCTCAAATTAATGTTTGAAATTACCTGTATGAATAACCAACCTGTCCAAACACAATAGTGTGTGGATATAATTTTCAAACTGATCTCAGCATTTCAGTGTAACACAAAATCAGAGAAGTGTTTCATGAACGGTTGCACATTATGTAAGGTAGTAGACAATACTAGACATCCAATTGACTATTTCAATAGAATATTGGCAACTGGCAATCTTTAAACATTTGTCCTTATGAAAAAAATTGTAAGATATTGCCATGCCCATTGCCATGGCATGGATGAGATGAGACA
The DNA here is from genome assembly GCA_029962745.1 of Echinometra lucunter. Taxonomy (NCBI): domain Eukaryota; kingdom Metazoa; phylum Echinodermata; class Echinoidea; order Camarodonta; family Echinometridae; genus Echinometra; species Echinometra lucunter. Next base: position 9,021,619 of record CM057151.1, read on the forward strand.
TGTTTTATTTGATTCAGGAATTGAAATGTTTAAGTGTAATTAACAGGAATAACACTGCAAACAATAAGACATAAATTAAGAACTTGCAAAAGACAATGTTACTTAGTGCTATCGTCGACAGGCTTTCTTTCGACAAGCCTATCGACAAGTTTGTCAACAAACACTGTTTTATGACGAAAAACGATATGTGAACAGTGATTTGATAGTGTCGACATAATCAGAGTAGTTCAATCAAGATGAAGTTGAATACACGGGACTCAACTGGGGTTCCAAAAATGGAGAAAATCATTTTAAAAATTCCATCAGTCAAACTAGCTGAAAGTTAAATATATGAAATAAAAAAATAAGTGAAAACGAAGTCATACAAGAAAATCACTCAACTGCTCCAGCAGCAACTTAGTGGCTGGCTCTAGCCGTCCAAATGTCAGTCGAGATCCGATAACAATAGAAAAGTAAAACTTGTCAATCCACATGATAGCGGCACATGCAAAGTGTGCGCGATCGGGATGAAATTGAGACTGCACTGTACTTCAACAGCTTCACAAGAAAACGTTTTTAGTTCGAATGGAAATAATAGAATATGGATTATGGAATAATATAGGCCTATTGAAGGAGGAATCATTTTCCTTGTTTGTGCTGAAGTAGAAGCCAGGTATCATTTTTTTGTAATTTGTATTTTTAGAGCAGTTTTTGAGTAATCTATCGTGTGGTAATAGTGCCTTTCAGTGAAATACATACCGCAGGAGCACATTCCCTGCAGTTTCAATAGCCACACAATATTTTTGATTGACTGACGACTCAAATTCCTCAAAATATTACGGCCATCACTCTGTCCTTGTCGGCTAGAATTTAACACATGTCAACAGAAAATTTTTTCTCGACGACAGCACTAGCTAATGTTACTTGTTATTCTAAATCATCCCTCAACTTCATTTCATTCTGAAAATTGAGATCAAAGTTACATCAATTCACTAATAGTAAGGTATGGATAATAATCATCAACTGTCCAAGCTGCAATGAGTGACTGTCAACAAACGGCAGGCATTCAGTATTCGCGGCCGCGTATTATTCGCGTGCAAACACACTAGGGCGATGATATTACCTTTGGTCCCACATGTAGAAATTTTAGTCATGTGGCTGCTAATGATTGCTCTACGACGGGTCATTTTTGGACGAAGATTTTGACCATAATGAAACAAAAACATTAAATAAAGTTTATATCAGATATTCAACAAAGGATACCCTCTATTTTCAGCCTCATCACTTGTGGCTCCTCTTTCTCTCGAGACATTTCAGGCTCCATTTCTTCGCCTGTCCTGTCACTTTTCTCGTCATTTTCTGCATCTGAGGATAGAGATTAGCGGGAAAACACACGGTCAACAAGATGTTTCCAACTATTTTTAGAACACTAAAAAGCATCAAATAACCCAAGTGAAGGTTTAATATATTGCCTAAAATGTATACTTTACCTTCATCTTCCTGACTTGTGACCTTGTCGGCCCAGCTGGACCAGGACTGGCCCAGAAACATCGAAGGACTACTTCTTTCTAGGCTCGCCATTGCAGTCCTGTGTGTTCCCTTTCCATGTATCCCATCGTTCACTACGTGTGACGTCACTTCAGCTTCCACTTCTTCTTGAGAGAGTTTCTTCTGTCAAACTTTCACACTTTTTGTTCCTTTTTCATCTATGTCAAGAAGTTTAGATTCATTGATATTCATATTAGGGATTCTTGATCTTCTCCACTTCTAAGTAAGTAGTCAATGAAAAAGCGTGGACATGATTATGGAAAAGATACGCATCTCGTGAAGTTAGGGATCCTTTGAGGAGTTCAGTGCATGCATCATAATGAGGAGCGGCAGAGTGGGGATTAACAAAGGTTCTATCTCGTCTACTGTCCTTCATTTGTTTTAAAAGACTGAAGTCTTGCTTTCCTTCCTCGATTTATCAAGTAAATCGATTTATGAAGTAAGCCGGAAAAAAAATTATTTTCATTCATACGTGTAGACCAAGGCCCCTTATAGTTAAAACTCATCTCTCATTATCAACTCCAAGCTTGAAGAATTTCGAAGGATTATTGGGTGGGGGTGCTTGTTTTGTTATTTTAATAAAAACAAACAAACATGGAAGGCTCTATACGGAGGCCGCAGAGTAAGGGGAGTTCCCTAAAAATGCAAGTGCACGTCAGCTTGGAACTTTGGATGCTTGAAAGTATCGCTCCCCGGCAGGGCCAGCAATGTTTAATATCATGAACTTCAAAGATAAGAAATTAGGTGCATGAATGTGCCTAAAGGCTTCAGCTGATACGAAACGGGAATGTTGCGGAGGCATCTCCAATTATGATACTAAAGTTCTGTGACCTTCATAAACATTCAACATGGGACCTATATTGTTTTGCCCCTGAAACAAAAGATTATGAAACTGTCACCCTGCCTCTTCCCAACTTGGGCAAATTGATTTGCATACAGCATTTAGCATACGGGACTGTCAAGAGATACTCTCTCGAGAGTCTCTTGAAGCATCCAGATATACCCCTTTCCAATCGTGCATCTCTGACATTCATGAGTCATAATATATACATATATTATCGAGCATATGGCGTCAGAGGCAAACATTTTCAAGAATTGCTTCCCCTCCCCCTTCCCCTGCCCGGGCAAACTTGTATACAATCCAGAATGATAGGCCTAACCCATCTGAATAACAAAAAAAATAAAAATAAAAATTACAAAGCACTACTTGGTATAGTCTGGAAGCCTATCCCGAAATACTCGTAGTCACCCCATTTTATAGCAAACAATAGCATTTACACAGTTAGAGACATCCTTCTCATTCACAAAGTGCTTACCAGCCTGAACGCAGCCGCCGGGGCACCAAATTTTTTCACAAGAAAGTTGTCTAACTATATGCATCACCAAAACACCAAAGCTGACGGCGTTTTCTTTCGGGGTGGGTTGTCAGATGGTCCCTAAGGCTGGGAAAGTTGGGGTGATATTTTTCCCCTTAAGGCCATAGCGTAGCCAATGGGGGGGGGGGGGGCAGGAGGGCAGACTGCCCCCAAGTTCTTCCCCTCCCTCAAAAAAAAAGGGGGAAAAGAAACGAAAAAGGGAAAGAAAAGAAAAAAGGAAAAAAGGGAAAAGAAAAGGAAAGGAAAAGAAAAAGAAGAGAAAGAAGAAATGAAAAGGAAGAGAAAAAAAGAAAAAAAATAGAAGAAAACAGACAAAAATGAGAATAGGAAAATGAAACTTATATATTCCGGCATCGGCCTAGTTTGGTTTCAGATTTGTGTCCATTTGTGTCGATTTTTATTGTGGTGGGGGGAGGATGATTGACGCCGAATATCCTCGGTGAGGGAGCAAAGCGACCTAGCGGAGAGTTGTGGGTGCATTCTAACTCTAACCTACCGCCCCTCCCATATACCCCACACAAGAAATTGTTTTCAAACTTTATATCCTCGTTCCTTTTTCCTTTAATGGAATGTAAAAGCTTTTTTTCTTCTTTTCTTTCTTTTTTTTTTTTTTTTTTAGCTTAGTTTTGGGGAAATGACATTTCTTTTTACAGTTTGAACCACCTTATTTTTTTTTGCAAGGGAGCAAAAAAAAAAAAAAAAAAAAAAAAACCCAAGCTCTTGCTATAAAAGTAATGTTATTTTGTCATCAAAATACACTCTAGGCCTATAACATATTTAAATGGTATATTTGGCAACCTCGATCACTGCCAAATACTTCTCTATTTTTGCTCCTCGATTGTCCAATTGTTTACTATCCCAAACCACCCTGTTTCTAAATTTTGGGCATGCGAAGTGAGGGAGGAAAAACACACTCTTTTCATGATAAAGTATTATTTCGTCATCAAAATACACTAGGCCTATATAATATATCTAAGTTATATTCGTTCAGCTCGCTTGTTTCCAGAGGCGTCGATCCTTTTGCTAGGATGGGGGAGGGGGGGGGGGGCAAGACGACCGATTGGAGATGAACCCGCGGCCTGCGGCGATTATATGCGTGTGTTTATGTGAGGGGTTGGGGGTGTAATGTAGGCCTATAATATTATTAATGTTATTCCTATATCATGTTAAAAATAACAACAGTAATCTCGAAACAAAGGGCCTCTGGGGATATAGAGCGGGGTTTTTTTGGGGGGGGGAATGACGCATCTTGCTAGATTATTATCCTTCCTGTTTGTAAATTTTGCTAGCGAGCCAAAAATAACAAATTTCTTGGTGTGAGGGAGGTGTTATCTTGTCATCAAAATACACCAGGCCTTTATGATATCGAAAACACATATCTAGTCCCCTCGCTGCCAAATATGACTCTATTTTGGCACATCGTTGGTCCGTTGTTTGCTGTTCGAAACCACCCTTTTTCTAAATATTACAAGCGAGGAAACACACATTCTTTTTGATGGTAGAAGTAGTAACCCCTTCAACAAATTACACTGTGGGCCTATGAAACATCTAAATTATCTATTCGGTCGCCTCACTTAGTCACTTGCCAAATTCGTTTACTTTCCAAAACCATTAGCCTAATATTAAACGAGCGAGCGCAGCGAGCAAGGAAAATATACTCTTTTCTCATGGTAGAAGTGTTATTTCGTCATCAAAATTAATAAAAAAAAAATAATATCTCAATAACATATTCCATCACCTGTGTGCCAAATATGACTCTATTTAGCTACTTCGCTTGTCATTTGAAACCATTCAGTTTCGAGTGAGCAAAGTCAGAGATGATCGCCAAAAAATATGAATTCTTATCGTAATATAGTAGTAGTAATAGTAGTAATAGTAACTATCTTTGTTATTGTATAAGATACTAAAATGCCAGCGAGCGAAGTGAGCCAGCGCTTTCTGATTTCCAATTTTCTTTCTTTTTCTTTCTTTTTCCTTGTTTTCCGCTTTCTTTTCCTCTCTTTTCTCTTTTTTTTTCCCTTTTATTTTTGTTCAATTCGGAAAATATTTGGGTGGGAGGCAAAATGATATCTTTGCCCCCCCCCCCCCGGATCGACGCCTCTGCTTGCTTCTAGATTTTATGAGCTAGCGTAGCGAGCGAGGGAGAAATATGGATTTTTTTTTAATACCGAAAACTGATTTTAGTGTATTGTCACTGATTTTCAGAAATGTACATCTTCGTGCAGAATTTGAGAATAGTCGGCCACCTTGCTGCCCAAAATATGATATTCTGGCATCTCGTTGCTGGAATGAGGGGCTTGCTGCCCGAAACCATCTTGTTTCAAGATCTTATGAGCGAGCATAGCGAGTGGGCGAGAGAAAAAAAAAATGGATTTCGGTATACTGAGAATAGGTTCTAGTGTATTGTTCCTCCATTTTCATGATTTTAGTAGCGTACGTTTTATTGGCATCTTTCTTTCTCACTATGGTGCGATAGCAATAATAGGCTATTGGTCACAGGCCATATCTCCTGAAAATTCAGCTATTTTAGGTCAACTTGCTGCTCGACTCGTTGCAGTTAACATTTTATGAGTAAAAGAATAGTACAACATGAGATAAATAGAAAGACACGATGCAAACCAATTTCTTTTCAACAGAATAGTAATATAAATGTGAGTAGAAGAATAGTATAACATTGGAAGAGGCAAGATGCAAACCAGTCTCCTTTGAAGTCCTTTCACAAGGATAGTAGGCCCATTACAACCGGCACTGATTAAGATATTTAAAATGCGAGCGAGAGCTTCCAGGTTTTTCTCTTTCTTTTTTTTTTCATTTACTCTTCACGTTTTTCTTTCTTTCTTTCTTTTTTTTTTAAATAACAGGGGCCATGTCACTTATTGACGGTGAATTATTGGGGGGGGGGGGGGGGGGAGTGATAATACAGGTCATCGCCCACCTAAAATATTGGAGGGGGATATATCCCCATCCCCCCCCCCCCCCCCGGATCGATGATATCGCCGGTAAATGGTGCCGTCGGCGTCTAGGCTTTACACGGACCATTGACTAGGCTTGCGTGTAAAAAAAAAAATGCGCCGTCGGGAAATATGAGAAATAATGGGAAAGAAAAGATACTTAACAGTGATTAGGTGGGCAGGCAGATATTTTCCAAAATGAAATGACAAACCTAAAAATTTCGCTGGCTCGCTACGCTCGCTAGCCACTGTGAAATCGCTTATGACTGTGTTCCGCAGCAAAACAACAAACAAACAAACACACAAAACAAAACAAACGAACAAAAACGTTTCTGCGAAAAAAATAATTTCGCACTCGCTTGTCAAAAAGAAATTAACTTCAGCCTTAAATTCGATTATGCCCTTCCCCGACCTGCAGCATTAAAACCCAGTTTATGCTACCAATATCAAAAGAGAAGTGTTTTTTTTTTCGCTCACTAGCTACCCTTCCTCGCCAAAGTGAAATTAACATTGCTTTAAATACGATTGTGCTCGCCCCACCCCGGTCGCTTGCCCCCCCCCCCCCCCCACCGACGCGGTATGCCAGATACGCCACTGCTTAAGGCCCTTGCATTTTTTTTTTTTTTTTTTTTTTTTTGAGAAGGAAGAGGTATGGCTGTACATTCCAAAATACAAACACTGACAAATTCTACTTAATTCGGAAATGGGTCTTACTCCTTGGAAAAAAAAACCCACCAAGGTGCCCTTTGACTAATATAGCTATACTGCCCCAAAATGCTCTGAATGCTCTGGATGTATAGGGAAGACCCACAATAAATTGAGTTTTCCTCCAATAACCTTTTCCCAACCCGGCCTACAATGAACTCACTTTATGATTGCTTATGATTGGTTCGCTTCTTCCAGTGATTTGTTTTTGATAATTGATCTATGAAACACGAATCTAACTTCCACTATTTGATTGCCTATTCAGTTAACTTAATTCACACAAATCCATCAATAATATTTCTAGTATAGTGGAAATTGTCTTAAATGCTTCTATACCATTTCATTTACTTTAAAAATTAGCGTTTTTGTAAACGTACTCGTATTTCAGTTCGAAACTCAATTCTGTATGTAAAGTGGAATTCATTACCATAGGCCTCACTTTTCATGCAGTTATTTTCTTTCATGTATTCTCAATATGTCATTTGTTTATCTTAGTAATTGTTCGGGTGCTATTTTTGTATGTCATGTTTTATCATATTTCTTTACCCCCCCCCCCTCTCTCTCTCTCTCTCTCTCTCACATACACACACACGCACCCACACTCACGCACATACAATAACTGAAGTGATATTAAACTAAATCGAAATGAATATTTGCCATTTCAAACGCAAAAGGACAATGGGGAAAGGAGCCCCACTACAGAACTTTTATAAAAGTATAGTCTTTCAAAGGAGCATGTTTTATTGTGGTATAAAATGGAATCTCCTTCCTTTGCTTTATAATTAGTAAACCATGACCTATACCACTCCAAAAGGAATATAGTCTCCTTCACTGGCGTACTGGAGGGGGGGGGGGCTTGGGGTGGGGGCGTCAGCCCCCCAAATAAATTTCAACCATGGTTTATTTTTAATTTTACACTAGTGATATCACCCGAATTTCATTATTTCTCCCTAGACTCCCTTTCTACTGTTAAGTAACGCATTCACAATTTCCCAAATAGCATGGATAGCAAGGCAGAAAACACTGATAATATCAATACTAATGTGTTTTATGATATAACACTTGGTTTTATCTGTTTATCTGACAATGGATTCAAACTTTGATAATGAATATTCTTAGATTTACCAAAACTAGACACGGGCTTTAAGTTTGTAGTCCCAAATAGTGTTCTTTTACAGAGTTGCAAACCATCAATATTGCAAAAAGCTTCTTTACCATGGGAGTGCACCCGCGTAGCCAAGGGGGGGGGGCGATGGGGGCGATCGCCCCCTCCAAAACGCCAACAAAAAAGAAAGAAAAAAAAAGCGGGAGCGAGAAAAGAAAAAGGTAAGAGAACGTAAGAAGAGCGGGAGCAGACAAGGAACAATTCAAAGAAACGTCGGAGCTTCGCGCGCTCAGTAAGTGCAGCAGTAAGTGATTCACACGCTTCGCGTGCTTACTACCGCCCCCCCCCCCAAAATGAAATCCTAGCTACGCCACTGTGGGAGTGAAACCCTGGTATCCCACCGCATCACACCCTCTCCATGCTCGTCCTAGTGTCTTTGTCTGTATTATTATCATAAGTAATAAAGTATTTTGTGTAACGCTGGCATTTGTTTGAAACTTGCGAAGATTATTTGGGCTGCATGTTTTCATAATCATATTTCCAAATTCATGAAAAAAATCCTTTTCCCGTCGGTAGATTCATGACACGCTTATCCATAATAGCACTTATGTCATCACATTTGTTTCATATTGCATGTATTCTACTTCAAATGTTTATTTTTCATATTTATTTCTTTTGTTGGCAATGAGGAAAAAATAAAAACTGAACTGAAATGAAGTTGGAATTTCCTTTCCAGGTTTTGCAGACTGAACATTTTTAATTCGAAAAAATGAAAAAGCTCCATATCGTGAGGGGGGGGGTACCCCCGGCTCGGTCGCTATGTACACTCCCTCAGGATCGGTCGCTTCGCTCCTCGCAAAGATTGAGCCCCCCGAATATTTTGGCTCATTACGCCACTGGTCTCCTTACTCCCTTCAAGTGGAGAGAAAACCCCAGTGCCCTCTTGTATAAAAAGTTACAATTAAACGCTATACGCGATTTTCAACCAATCAGGATGGGGTATTTGGGACTTGCGTTTAATTTTTGAGTTACATTTAATCGCCACTTTTAATGCAAAAGGCCCAGATCTCTTTGCTCGTAGTCCAAAAATCAAGAATTTTCTGAAATTTTTCATTTCCAAACTCAAAGTGAGGAAATTGGCGTCAGGGAAACATATGGAGGGGGGGGGGGGGAGAGCATTAATTTTATCTCGCAAAATTTGGATCGTATCCCAGCAAGAATTGAAGGAGAACTTGATAAGTTTGATAATTTTGAAGCAAAACATTATTACCGTTAGTAAATGCATCATTTCATGTGTCATGTGTGTTAGGATATAGTATTGATAATTCATATTGCACAATCTTTACGACTTCTCGACTTTTCGACATTTCCAAACCAAATGCGTAGTTGTCGTTTTCATTTTACGCTTTTGTTGATTTATTGGATTTCTTCGTGGTATACCTAAATTTTAGGAATAGGAATTTCATCTTAGCAACAGAAAAAAATACAGTGTAACGTCAAATGGATAGGTATGAGAAAACCAATACATATAATTTTCTCACTAGTTCATGAACTGAAATGTTACCTATTCCATCTCTATTATTAAAAATCTATCTTCATTTCAAGATGTACACAATAGCCCTTCCGGCGATGAACCCATAAAATCATGCTACCCCCCCCCCCCCCCCCCCCCCCCCCCCCCCCCCCGCTAAGGGATCTTCATCTTCATTATGGACCAAAAGGAAAACGTACAAGAGAGGATTTAAAAAGACAAAGTTTAATGCCACCACTAGCTGCTGACGAAAACAAAGGCGCCGAGGAAAAGAGGAAAGACTATGCAGGTCCTACAACATCGCCTGGAGAGAAACATATCACGTATGATCTTTTCTTCTCATTTCAACGTGCCATGAATGCTTTGGCTTAGTTATGTGTGTGTGTGTGGGGGGGGGGGGGCACCCGACCCATTCCTCGACTGATTAAAACCACATGCTAAAGAGGGAAAAGAGAAAGAAAAAAAAAAGGGAAAGAACAGGAGAGAAAAGGGATAAAGGATTAAGGGATGTGAAACAAGACTCCTCCCACACCACCCATTCAGTCAACCGTTTCTCTTGCTTTTCTGTTTTACGTTAATTCTTTCACAAGGTATGCTAAGTCTAATTCATCAATCAAAGTTTTATTCACTTTCTTTAACTCTCCTCTATTCTCTTTCATTCTCAAATTTACTTTATCCACACAAAAGTATTATTTTCTATCTTCCTTTCTAATATGCTGCTCCTACAATGTTGATAACAGTTAAAAATTACATGCACATTCAATCACTCCACTGCTCTCTCTCTCTCTCTCTCTCTCTACAAAGAAGTTGTATTGTTTTGTGTATTCATGCTCATTCACTCTATTACAAAGTTTTGTGGTTAAAGTTTGCTTCATATCATCCCCTAGAACTGTTTTCTTTTGATTTCAGGCTTATCAAGTCTAATTTTCTATACTCCACTCTAAACACAGTCTAGTTAGATATGAGTAGATGACCTGGCCCCCATTATATAAAACTTGTTATCAGTAACAACTGCCACATTTCTATGATGACAAATTTGCTCTCAGCGAATCAGATACAAGGATTTCAGTAGCTCATAACAGTTATTGCAACTTGTTATTGATAACAAGTTTTATGAAACGGGGCCCAGATCAGACGGCCACTTGCAATATTCTAGCCAAATGTGACTAGATTCAAGTGAAAACGACCGGAATTCTGGTAAAAATGAAGAAAGAATTTTAGTCAATTTCACAAGAATCAAGTAAAGTCAGTGTTGGTGCACGTCTGATCAGGTGTTCTAGTCAAATTATTTTACTAGGATCTGGTCATTTTTACTAGAACTGTGTCAATTTTGACTAGAACAGTACTGGTCAGTTCAAATTTGACTAGATATTTTTCTACTATATCCAAATAACATACATATGAGTCACAAGACAACTAAAATAATGGTTTAATATGTACCCATTGAAGTCTCTCTTTATTGCAGAGCCTAAAGACAACACTATGGATACAAATAATGAGGGGAGGAGTCAATAGGTAAAACGAAAGAAAACATTTGCAACACCTTTAGAATCTCTGAAACTGTTTGCATGCATTTGCTTTGAAAAGGAAAGGACAGCGATGTATTTCTGGGCTAAATTACCTCGTCCTAGTTAATAGAGTAGGGCAAATATACTCGTGTACAATGCTCTGAAGCCATAGATATAGGATAAGTTCATGACATGTCTATGGCAACAAGGTTGACGATAAATGTATTAACACTGATTAATTTTCAAAGACATCCAAGCTTTCAGAGCAAAGAGGCTATCTTTTATCATAGAATTGAAATGGCTAAAACATTGTTTTCTTGATGCAAGTTTACAAAAACTGAAATTAAGATAAATTTACAATGTAATGTCAAAATTACAGAACAAAATGTCCATTAATTGGTCTACATCCTATTTCCCGATTTTTTTTTTTTTCACCAAGTGCAAGAGAAATACACATACAAATATCATTTGATCTACATCATCTACATCTACCCATTAATTCTGATTTCAACACATCTTTTATACACACTCACATATTTACAGGATTTTAAAGTTAGAAACGAAGAGAAAACAGAGAAAACTGTAACCGTTGTAGTAAGTTGTCGAGTTATGTTTTTGAATTTTCATTGACTACATGCAATCCTATGAAGGATAGTGTTTCTGGTGTATTTGATATTTGCAGGGAACTAGTTGCTTCAGGCTATCATAGATAAAGGCAAAAGCACATTAGAAATCTAATTTTGAAGTTTTTATCACCTAAACCATTTACCGTCTTGCCTAAGAGTAGATAATTGGTAAGAAACAAGTAACCAAAAGAGTCAGTATATTTGACTTTCCAGCATGACGATCCTTGTTTTCCTTCAAAATGATAATCGCAATTAGCATTATAGTAGGTAACTTCTTGTATTTTGTGATTCCAATCATTGTGCACGGATAATCAATTGTAATTGTTCATTTACAAATATGCATATACAAACAAGATTGTACAAAAAGAAGATGTTAGTTCTAAACCCAAAGGCAGACAAAGATGATTGCTCATGAAAAGACACCTTTCTGTCTTGTCTGAATAAATGCAAAATTAATATATTACAATTTGTAAAGAGAGAGAGAGAGAGAAAAAAAAAGAAAAATCAATGTACATCACTCAACTTCGATGAAAAGGTAAATTAATTTACCTTTACAAAAATTGTTCATCTCTTTTCATCATTCTGCAATCTCAACTTTAGTAATCAAAATTTTAGAAACATTATCAACATTTCTGAATCAAAAACCTTTGCATCATAAACTAAACTGAAATCAAATGTCAATCATAATTACTGTCACCAGTAGTTCTCTGTGTGAAACATATACCTGGAGTGAAAGTTCCCTTATGTACATATTTATTCCACATACTCACGGTTTAACTGAAGGCAAAGATATAAACATAAAACATATTTTGTGTGCAAGAAAGAAAGAAAATGTACTTATGCAAGAGACATATATGTAATTAATTCTTACAATTCTTGTACTGTTGTACTGCTATGTACATGATGGAAAAGGAAAGAGCACAGAAAGTGTTGTCCCTTATCAACACACAGTTGAATATTACGTAGATGATTATAACATTGTCATCATCATTTTCATGCCCTTGTCTTCTCCATAGTATTCTGTGATAAGATTTCAAATACATTCAGTCTATGCACTTCCACATATTTCACTGTGCATGCACAATAACAACAATACTGACTTCAGATAATGAATGCATTTCTGTCAAAACATGATACATATTTACAAGAAGCAAAGTGAAATGGAAAATTTGAAATCCATTGTTCCAGAAGTAAGAGAAACAGGATAAAATTTAAAAAAAAAAAAAAAAGGAAAAAAGCAAGAGAAAAAAATCAACCAATCATGCACCTGCTTAAAACACAAATAAACACAAATAATGCAACGAATGGTAAAGATCAAATAAGCTAAGTAAGAGGTAGACATTCACAGTTTGACATGATTAAGGTTTGAGTTTGCTGTTGGAAACATGTACAGTGAAAGTGTAATAGTTGTCTTAGTTAACCTAGTATGTTACTGAGTAGATTGAGTAGTATCCTGTATGTCTGTGGGTAAACAACTACAGACAGTAATCAAATTCTGTACAGTAATTGCATGGTATGGACTTTTTATGTCATAAACATACTCCATTTCATGAGTATAAGTAAACATGTATCACATTTTGTGTAGCCTTGCAAAATTTTCTTTAATGTACACATGATTACTATCAAAGACAAGATCCCATCTGATGTACATGCAAATTTACGCTGTTATCACAAGCCTGTGGATTTTCTTGATAACATTCCAGAATGATAATGAACATACAGAGAACACAAACAACACAGATTGAAAACAATGACATATGTTTTTTTGTGATACAAAATGATGCAGGTTATTACATGGTGAGAAGCTTTGCATCACATAACAATCAATTCGCATCTGGTTAAGGTCTTTGTATTAACACTACTTCACCTTCGAGTGTCTTCTAACTTCCAATGGTTGCAGTACTTAGATTGTAGGATAACAGAGTATGCAAGAACCATTTGAAAATGGATAGTTAATTCATTGAAGAAGAAAACGATGTACATGTTACTGATAACACTATACTAGAGAATTAGATCAGTCATGATTATACGACATCAAGCGCTCATCTTCTTTTCATCATGTCAGTATTTACTTCTGATTATCAGAAGCAACTGCAGCATCTCATGCTGTACTTGATTCCATCTGCTCGACAGCTACCCTCTCTGGGAGTGTTCCTTCTCCACCTTGAGACTCTGCCTGCGGATTACTTTCAGAGGATTCAGTGACTTCCATTGGCTCTAATGTTTCAGCTGGAAGCTTTTCTTCCTGGATCAGTGCAGGAGCATCAAGTGCCTTTGGAAAGGCATCTGCAGTGGCAACTGGTTCAAGTTCAACTGGTTCTACATGTGGTGGTTCAAGACTCTCGACTGTCTCTGAAATACTCTCAGGCTCCTTCATGAGAGTTGGTGGTGACGAAGGTTGTGCCACTGGTGTATCATCAGAAACTGCAGGAGGCACATCATTCTCATTGCTTTGAGGAGACTGTGAATCGGCCAAGTCAATGGTTTCTTTGGGAGGGTTCTCTAATTCTTCATCTGTTTTGACATCATCTGAAGGCAGCTCACTTTCTTTGCCAGAGTTCTGACATGCTTCTATCGCAAGCTGCACTTCCATTTTCTCACTTGATGGAGTGAGTGGTCTTGGATCCAGATTTCTTTCAGAATCTGTTGAATCAGATTCCTTGGTTTCCAGTACTTCATTTGAAGTGACTACATCCACAGGCATAGGCTTTACATCATCATCTGGTTTATATTCACTAGGTTCATTTGAATCATCAAAATCTGATTGAGATGCAGGTTTATTTGTACTGTCTGGCACAGAGTTCTCATGCTCATCACTTTTAGTTGAGGACTCTTGGATGGACTCACCAACTTCTTTGCCCACTTCTAATGAGGATGTTTCAGCAAGAGTTTCTGATCTTACAACACTGACACTTCTCTCTGGTTGGACACTTTCACAAGGCATTTCACTTGTTGATGGTTCCTCATTTATTGACATTGGCTCTTGCGAATCTGCACTTTCTGGAGATGCTACAGGATCTTCTTTCTTGGTATCAGACACTTCATCCAAAGGCTTCGATGTGGAGAGTGGAACAACAGTAGCAGGTGGGCTAGACATTACTTCAGTGATTTCAGAACTTGGTTTTGTAACAACAGCAAGTTTGATGGTCTGCTTCTGAATAGGAGCTGTATCACTATCTTCACACACTATCTTTTTCTCAGTATTTTTGTCCACGGGAAGGATGCTTTCTACAGCTTTCTGCAATGACTCTGCAGATTGTGAGGTTTCATCTGGCCGCGATAAACCCTCTGAGGTCACTTTGCTCTTACTCATGAAGATCAGAGGTGATTTTCTCTCCATCACACTTAGCGCCGGTGACTTCCTACCAGTGGCTGCTTGCATGGTGACTGTTGCAGGGGAACTTCTTCCTGTGCTCAACGTCAGAGGAGAATTCCTCCCTAGGGATGCAGCTGATGCTGTTTTTTGACTAGTTGCAGATGGAGCAGGAGAATTCCTGGCAGACCCCCCATGTGAATCTCCTTTGGTGGGTACAACTGCAGGAGAGCTTCGTCCACTTGACACTGTGGCAGGGGAGTTCCTACCACTGGATCTACCTGAAGTCTGCACCTTCACCACTCCTTGAGTCATGGGAACAGTCTTTGTGACGATATCTTGAGTGGCTGATGATATGGTCTGCTTGATTGGGGTGGTAGCAGGACTTGGGTTAGTACTGTCAGTCTTCTGCTTTGGTTTCTGTGCCTTCTGTAAACGCTTCTTAGTACATAATCTGCAGATGAACTCTTCATCTTCCTCTGGTTGTTGCTTCATACCTGTGCAGAACATAGATGTAAACAGACATATAATTACCATACTGATGATCATTGCTCAGGGGAGTGTTTCATGAAAGGACTTGTCGGATAAAACAGACAAAGTCTGTTTTATCCGACAGTTGCCATAGTAACGATGCTTCTCAGACAATCAAAATCAAGGAAAGATGTCAGATCTGACAACTTGTCAGACAACAAATGTTGATGAAACACCCCCCAGAACATACAAATCTACCACTGTTTATTGCACTATTTCCCATTCCTCAGGGCCCCTATTTGCATTGTATGAGATGAATTACACATTTCATCTCATGTCCTGTTATTAAATTATAAACCTGTCGTACTGACGATAAGTTGTTCTCATGACACACCACAGACAAATCAAAGAGAAACAGAGATGCCCCTACCAGCTAGTAACTCAACAGTGTTATGAATTTCTTACCAATGCAGAGCAGATGGTACCACTTCTCACAAGAATCACACTGTACCCAATTGATATCATCACCAAGGGGTCGGAGACACTTCTTAGCAGAGCAAACTTCATCATCGTCCTCTTCATCACCATCAACATTGACTATAAGCTCATCCTTAATATCCTCCTTCTTAATGGGTAGGTTACCAGATCCCAACAGTTTCTCAGCTGTAAAAAGAACAACACAGTTTAATTTACATAATAATTTGATAACTAAGTTTTGAAATAATTTACTCAACTCTGAAAAAATTATGCATTAAATGACCTACACAATCTTAAGTACTAAAAATATATCAACTACAAATATTGTGTAAACTGATTAACTTTCAAAATATCGACTTAATGCATCTCATATATTGTTTATGAAGAAGTTGGTATATGGCGTGTTTTGTGTACTTTGAAAAGAATGTTGTGTTAGCTAACCTTTTGGTTCAGAAATAGACATCCTGGGTCAAACAACACTACTGCTGGTATATGATATCTTGTCTACTAATAATGCAAAATGTTCCAATCATTTTAAGTGAAAAAGACCACACTACTGACTATTCATGCTTGTAATCTGATATTGATATGTGAGTTGAAAAATATGTGCAAGGAATTCCTAAAACGACATAGAGAAAGAGAATTTCAGTTTTTCAAATATATGGCTCAGTACGTCTAACTGTGTGTAAAGCAATGCAGATTATTTTCATTCTCTTAAGATGTATGCTGCTCACCCTTCTTCCTCTTCATTTTCTTCTTCTGTTTCTCTTTGTTCTCTTTGCCCTCTTTCTTCACCTTCTCTCCAAGCTTCTTCTGAGGTGTGAGGGGAGCAGATCCAGGTGCTGCTAACTCCTTCTCCTTCTTTTCCTTCTTCTTTTTCTTCTTCTCCAGCTTCATTTCCGCTGACATGATGTCAATGTCATCCTTTTTGCGTTTTAGTTTCATCTTCTTTTTCTCCTTTGTCTCTACTTTCCCCTTGAGTTTCTCCAGGCTTTCTGGTGGCATTTGCTGTAGAAATATGGAAGGATACAACTGTTATTCCAGATTGAAACAATGAAAAGCTTCCTCAAAGTCACACTGCAATCAAACCCAGAGACTGATTCACAGTGAAATCTGTTACATTTGTAGTTCAATCATCATCAATACCATTACTTAGTAATTCTAGAGACATACAATCACTAGATGAATTTCGAATACTTGAAATTTATCTTGTGCTTGTGTGTTCGGCCACAATGAGAGACAATCTCTGAAGGCTTGACAATGGTTCGAGGTGACTGGGGTTAATCTAGCATGGGAATCTGGCCTAGTAAAGCTGTAAGGTAAAGCTTCATTGGAATCCTACATTACCATGCACTCCATAATATGTGTAGTATGTGATGCATTTGAAAAGTCATCTCTAGTCTGTGTTTGACTTTCACATGGAAGACTGATGAAATGAAAAAGAAATTACTTCAACAGTTCAGTTAAGCCAACTTAAGATCTTGTTTACTGATTCTGAAAGCATTAGTATTAAGATTCACTTGATAAAAAGAGAATGAAGCTTACCTCTAGGATATGTTCCATGAAGCGTTCCTGCTGCACTGGCTGGCATGCCTGTAGGATACGCCATAGCTGCTGAGTGTCATCTAAGGAAACTTCTAGCAGATCACCCTCTACCATCAGATCTTCCAGCTGAGCCCTGGCATAGAGAGAAAGCTCCAGAGTGGCTGACTGGGAACCAGTGGAGGAGCCCAAGGAGGGTAGCGGAGATGTCGGGTCCATTGTACGAGGAATCAAAGGGGTCTTTCTTGAGTGCTTCTTGGAGGGCTAAAGGAAGAGAAAAGAGGGATATGTTTACTGTACTTTCATATTTAGAAAAAGATAATATAGTACAGAACCTATTTTGAAAAATGATTCATTAGTATTATAATTTGACATCTATTGGTAATCTTAATAACATAATTAGTTAATATTATCACTATTCTATGTCTATCACTGAGAGTAAGAGTTTATTTTAACTCTAGAAATTTCGACATTCACAATCAACATATCTTACTTGAGAAGGTGGTGGCTTTGAGGCAGCACTGTAAGCATGTTCTGATGCAAAGCCTGTGTCCATACCACCAGACATCACAGGAGGAACATCAACACTCATGTCATCTGATGACATTGTGATAGACACACCCATATCCATGTCAACTTGTTCTTCCTCTTCATCTGTTCTCATCCCCTCTGATTGTGTAGGAACAGGTGGCATGCCATGCAGGATAGAGTCTTGATGGACACCATTGCTTGTTTCAGCAACCATTGCACTGATGCTTTCCACATGATCCTGGAGCTCAGGCTTCCTGGCTGCTTTCTTAAGCTCTGCTGAGATGATGCGTTCTGTCTTGGCTTTGGCAGCTTGCTCCATCATCTTTTGGCTCATGGAGGACAGCCTCTGGAGGGCATCTGAGAGTTCATCTGTTGCTAAAGCCTGCTTGGCACGGTCCTGCCAGTTCATGGCATGCTCCGTCAGTCTCTGGAGGGCTTCTCCCTCAGGCAATCTCACAGGAAGCTTCTGAAGAGACACCAGAAGTGACAAGATAGTCTCTAGGCGGGGCCGACGTGATCTCAAGCACATTGGACACAGAAACTTGATATCCTTGATGTTCTGGACTCCACTGGAAGTGGAAACGTTACCTCCACCAAAGCCATTGGCAAACTTGGACTTGCTGGATGCCTTTGGTAAGGGAACACAGGTTGTATGGAACCAGTCCTTACACAGTTCACACTGAAGCATGAAGCCACTGACTGGCTTGCGACACACACAGTACTTGCCCTGTTCTACACCATCTTCCTCTAGCTGTTGCTTGCGACGATTCTTGTCTCTTAAGGTATTGATTGCATCTAGCTCTTCGATCTCAGCATTCTTGTAAGATGCCATCTGCGAAAAATCAGTACAAAAAATGATCAAACAGAAGTTCAGTGATATAGCCAAAATTTCAACTTAAAAGAACATTGAATTTTTACACATTAAGTACAAAAAGACTTATTTCTTCATTCAGTAATTTAATCAATCAATATATAAACTCATGTTGATAATAACTTGTACCACCTACATCAGTGTGTTGGGCCACATAATAGAGACAATCTCTGAAGGCTTGACAATGGTTCGAGGTGACTGAGATTAATCTAGCACGGGAGTCTGGCCAAGTAAAGCTATCTGAAAAAGCGATACTGGAATCCTGCATTGCCATGCACAGCACGAAGCTCATCATCTTAACTTTTCACTTTAAAATCAATGATAGAATATCACATTAAATCATAATTCTGGTAATAAAGAAATGTGCAAGGAATGTTTCTAAGTTCACTACAACAAAAAAAAAGGAATAAACATGTGCAAAGTTTCTATTAGGGTTACTTACAAAGGTTGCTGGGTCCCTGGATCCACTGGTACTACTACCAATGTCCACATCGGTAGCATACTCCTTCTCCTGCTCCTTCAACCTCTCCATGTCCTTTTGTTTCTTGCGTCTGGCCTTCCCTGACAGGTACTGACCAATATCTGTTCTTGGAGATAGCACCTCCAGGAGAGTGTAAGAAGAGTTCTTCTTAAGGAAGGTACGTCCTGCTCTATCCCTCCAAGCTCTGGCTGCAGCCACCTGGGACTCCACTTGGGCCAGCTGTTCAAGGCGGACAGGAATGGAGCGACCACGTACCACCATGCACTCCAGAACATCTAGGTATGGGAAATGCTCCCCACTCTGATGCAAAACAAATATATGTATATATCATTAGAAAACAAACTGTGATCAAGTATAAACACAGATCATGTCTTTGCTAGAATTTCAATTATCTTCATTACAAAAAAGAAATATGAAGGTCTTACTGGGAAGAATAATTAAAGTGAAGGACAAATCGATTATTGGTTAACAATTTTGAGTCAAGAAGTTTGTTATTACTAGTACACTGTAATGTACATCCAATCTTCATTTCTTCAGACAACCTATAACTCATCTGTCTGCATGGGCAATAGTGTATCACCTACATCAGTGTGTTGGGCCACAATCAGAGACAATCTCTGAAGGCTTGACAATGGTTCGAGGTGACTGGGGTTAATCTAGCATGGGAATCTGGCCAAGTAAAGCTATAAGTAAGCCGTCTTGGAATCCTGCATTACCATGCAACAAAGAAAATAATTTGTGCAAAAAAAAAAAATATATATATATATATATATATATATGATTTTCCTATAGATCTTCATCACAAGGAAAATACCAAAGTACTGGCTGCAAAATACTGCATCAATGAATGACAAGTTTGTCATAAAAACACCATAGCCATTCAATATAAAGCACACCAACCTGTATTTCTTCAATCTGCTTGCTCCAGTCTTTAGCCTTCTTGAGTGCTTCCTTTAGGGCTATTGTGTTGGGAAGGTGTACTGGGATGTTTCTTGCCTCATTGATGATTGTCTCTAGAGTAGCGATAGCATGCCTGGGCCTAATAAAGTCACATCATAGTTCATGTTAGAATACCACCAAGATTGCATGGAAACGTAGTGTATTGGAATATAAAAAATTACTCTAAATAGCATGAATGATAACCAAAAATGGTACAGGGTAAATTGCAAACAGTTCTCAGATAAAAGATAGAGATATCTCCATAATGCAATTTGTTTGACTGACAGCATAACAAATACTGAGTAAGGTGTGTTAAGACACTAAGAACCACTTACTTTGCAGCCAAACAGAGCTTGGCTTTCTCTTCCCATCTCTCACTAACAGTCAAGAGTTCTTGAAGCTCAGCCATAGCCTTCTCTATGGCTTGGTGTGGAGCTAGACTCACACCCGAGTCGATCAGCTTGCGTAGTGTCTCAAGGGTCACACTGGTGGGCAAGGCAAGGGTAGCACGAACGTCATCAAGCCATCTAGCTTGGTGAAGTTCCTATAAACACAGATAAATAATGGAAAGATTTACAGTGACTGGTATCATTAATGATTATTTAATATCTCACATACATGTACCTGTGTACTCAACTACCACATTTGGGGCTACATCAGCTTCTGGAGTAAGGCCTGTTCATTTGTATGAATATCATCTTTTATCTGAATTGCATACAATTACAGAAGGGCAAGCCCAATCCTAAAGCAAAATAATCCAAATGATATATCAATTGGGAATGGTCACCAATGGATGTCAACAACAACAACAACAGTAACAACAAAAATGTATTTCATATGTAGCCTCATATATTTTATTTCATTCCTCAAAACTACAGAACAGACAAATGGGAGTTCTACAAATGGATTTTCACAAAATGTATACCTTTATAACCATCAAGTGTAGCAAAGGGTTTACAATGTGCCACCTACATCAGTGTGTTGGGCCACAAACAGAGACAATTTCTGAAGGCTTGACAATGGTTCGAGGTGACTGGGGTTAATCTAGCATGGGAATCTGGCCAGATAAAGCTATATTAAGCAGTACTGGAATCCTGCATTACCATGCATACACATCAAGGATGTAAACTTTGTGACATTACATAAATATATCAACATGCAGTACAATGGCAGGTTCAGAACCAAATACTCAATTCTTTTTTTCGGACTTGCTTTTTTTACTTTTGTGCATGTGAACTTGTGAAATCTGTGATATCTTACAATGAGAAGAAAGTAAAAAAATATGTCTGTATTTCTGAACTAAAATCCCTCTTCCTCACCAGGGCATTTTTAAGACATAACTTATTTTAGTAGCAATGATTAAAAGAAAACCCTTAGAACTGTTTTGCAATGCATACATGTACATCTGCAATGGCAATACTGCACACCATTATAACCTAAGTTTTTTGCACAATCCGTATTTTTTCAACAACAAAAAAAGGATCCTAGATTTTAGACCCTCAAAACTAATTGGCTATCCTTTCACAATACAACCAAAGCCAACCTTCCCCCCCATCATCATCATCAAGGGCATGACCAGCTGTTCTATAATCCCCATCTCCATCAGCTAAGGCCTTTTGTGTTCTTTTTCTTTTATGCTTGTGATTAACAAAAGGAGGTTATTACACACTACCAGCTGGTTGATAAAGGGATTAAAATCCCAAAAAGAGAGCAAGACAGAGAGAGAGAGAGAGAGAGAGACAGAATGGGTTAAAACTTGTAAAAAGGATCAAACAAACTAGGGCAGAAGAGTTGAAGTAGGCAAAAGGAAAATCAAATCTAAGTGACAACAAACCTGTAGGGAAATGCCTCAGTTTCCTATGGAAACACCCAGTTATATATTATATATACTATACTACTCAATCTGACTTCTATGATTATATATAAACATATAATATAAGTGGCTCGCTCTGGCCTTTCCTTAGAGGAATATTAAGCAAACAAGAAGGGACAACATGAAAACATTCCATTTTTTCCTGTTTTGAGCACCTGTTGAAGAACCTATGCGAGTGGATGCCATGGATATCCACTTCTCAAAATATGCATACATTCTAACAGAAAACAAGAATGCATTGAGAACTTCCTCATTATGGCCCATTATTGCCTTTCTCTATATGGCCTTAATATGCTTGAGTATCTTACCAGTTTGAGTTTAGGTATCTCTGGAAGCTCGATATCAAGAGCTGCACCAGCTTCAAGAAGCCTCTTGAGTTTTTCAGAGTTAGGGATGGCATCGGACAAGGCATCCTGAGCTTCTGAACGGAACTTCTCAACTTCATCTACAAGTTTCTGTGTTATATTCAAGAATAAATATGATATCCATCAATTCACAAAGTGAATATTGCAATCTTCATCCTTCCATACAGAAGATTGACCAAAATCACATGAATTTCAGTACACAATCTTCAAATGCATTTTAAATATGTCCTGCTTTCAACAGAAATGATAAATGGTATATAACAGATGATACTGTGCACTAAAACTTTTATTTTTCTCGATTTCCTGCTGAAGAAATGCAATTTAGCCTGACTAGCATGAAAGAACTAACCTGGACAAGCTCAGCCTCAGGGATCTCACATGGTAGACTCTGGACCTGTTCCATGAATTCAGTGAGTTCCTCATAGTTCAGCTTGGTGATAAACTTTGAGTCCATGTTACTCTTGCTCCTGTGGAAATCAAGGAACATACGTCACTGATCACAAAGTCTTTCTACCATTTAGTATAAGGTAGATGTTTAAACCATGGTTTGAAAATAAACCTCTTTCGTGAAATTTGGGCCATAGCCTCCAGCACCACTTTCGGTGGATGGTGACATAAAAATCACCCACATCAGATAGCCCACAACTGTTCTTCTACAACTGGTAAAGAGCAAGCATTCAATCTAGAAAGTCGCAGTCCAGTCCAGATGATAACTGCTGAATAATATCTACAACATAGGATTTTATATTCTTACCTAGTTCTGTGCTTCTTGTTGACAAGTTGTAGGGCAACACTGGCACACCTCTCAGCTTCAGCTACAGCATTCATTAACTGAGTGAGTAGCTCATTGTCAGGGAAATGCTTCTCATCAGCTTCCTCAATCATCTCCTTCAACTGAGCCATGTCTGTTTACAAGAGAATTTTTTTTCATTAATACCAAAATGGATTGTAGGGATTCTGAGTGAGGAATATTACTCCTTTATTACAATGCAGTACCCAAGAGAGAAGCTTTATACATGTATACAATTTTCAACATGAAACTGTAGCGAACTGTTAATGAAAACCATTTTCCAAGCAAGAAACTTTCAAAACTTAAAAAAAATTTCAGTACTGAGATTCAATTTTGAGGCAAGAAACAGTTGCATATCTGTCCCCCTTTCAAAATTTGAGAAGAAATTTTGTGAAAAAGTTTCTGGTATTACAGATAAGATGCACTTCTTTGTCAAGATTTGACACATTGTAGATTTTTACATAACTGTACAACTGTAATTGGAAGTTAAAAAAGTATATTTAAAATGATTTATGTAACATCACCTTATATAATTCTCTATAGTTTTCTTATAGGTCTCAAAAGTTATATAAAAAAAAAATAGTTTAGTTAAAGCACACAAAACATAGACCACAACAAGTACGACAACATAAGACTTACCAAGTTTGGAATCCTGGGAAGCTGTAAGGGCATTTTTGACTTTGTTGGCCCAGTTGTCAAAGGACTCGGCTCGGATTTTTAGATTGTGTAACATTGCTGGGAGTTCGTCAAGAGTGTAGCGATATCTGGGGGAAATAGTTGAACATGAACACACAATGAATTTTCTATCTTCACAAATATCAATACATTTTCAAATCCAATGTGCACTTTAAAGGTAGGGGATCCCATTTGAAAATTTTTGGAAACGTCAAGAAACGTGTGTGCACTGTGCACTGTGCACTGTGGTGTGTGTTGCGCATAACGCTGTACGTATGTTTGCTGGGATATTCCCGGAGATGTACATCACTGAACTGGAAAACATAACCCTTCATATAATTTGTACGTAGGTGCATCATTAATTCAACTAAAATCTATTTTCAATTTTTTCCCATTAACAAGAAGTTTAAAGTTTGGTTATTTTGGGGGAAGATCTTCATCATCTATCTCTACAATGTGACAAGCTATGAAGGTATGTTCCTGCTGGGGCTGCAGAGGGATCCTGTACCTTCAAATTCATATAAATCATAAGATATAATACTGTCAATCAGATAAAACTGAGCTGCAATACATTCGAAGATGAAAACTAATAAAAGACTTCCCTTACCTGAGACAGTGCTTGGAAGGTTGGCATTCACAGAGTTTATCCACATGGTGTATGCAGACGAGCTTGTTAGGGGTGCATGGGCATGTGATAGCAGATAGGAAGCAGGTGGTCTTACAGCTCTCACACTGTCTCTCATCATCAGGGAGCAACTCAAAGGCCTCACGCTCAGCTTCAGTGGTTCCCTGTTATCATAGAGACAGTACAAATCAATGACTTTCTGCTACGGCAAACACCAAATCAAGAAAGCAAATTTCAACAGTAAAGCTTTTAATAAGCGACAGTAGTTCTTGTACCTTCATTCCAGTTTCTCTCTAACAAATCTGTCAGCATGACTCTCTCTCTCTCTCTCTCTCTCTCTCTCTCTCTCAATATCTGCATTCCATAATTCCCTATCACTCATTATGCAGCACTTTTTCTACCCCTTGCTTGTTTGAGCTTTTTTTTTTTTCATTTCTACATCATCTTCTTTTACTTTCTATTTCAGTCCATATATCAACTATGTTGATGATCATCATGCGAATACAATTTACTCTATATTAAGGGTAACTCCCTACCCTTTCAAGGAGAGCTTTCCTGCATCTCTTCTCCTCATTCACCATGTAGAGCATCTCCTTGTACACAGCTGCAGCCATACTCAGGTCAAGACTGTCTGGGTCTGCTGCCATCTTACAGACTAGTTCCTCATGTGAGAACACACAGACACGCTGCAAGGATCGATAGTAGTCAATGCATTGTCTGCCCATTGGAAGCTGTTTGATGGAAACAAATTTCATATACAGTTTATTGAAATGCTTTGCAGAAATGCATCTACAAACAAACAACTATACATCAAATCAAAATCATGAATCCTAAGGCTATCTGTTATCTGTTTATGCTTGGAAAATAATTTAAAAACCTAAAAATTAAAGTACTTGTTCTCAACAAATACTGAACAAATATGAGAGCTTCATAATGAATACTACAGAAAGAGAAAACAGCTTGATTGATTGTATAACATGTGGTTGTATGTAGAGTGCTATCCTTCTGCACATTTTATGAGTGAGTTTACAGGCTTTTTTTCCGTGTTGTTTTCATTTATGTACACAGTTCAATCACAATAATAGTGTACAAGGGAACTATGAACCCAAAAACTTTTGCTTTTTTAGTTTCCCTTCTTTCCCTCTATCTTTAATGTTATTGTACATGAAATGCACTTCTGATTTTATTTGATGTTACTTCTTAATGATCTGAAAAAAAAAAAACCATATGCTCACCCAGTCTGAAGGGCAGAAATTGACAGCTTCAGCAAAGTTGTACCCTTGGTTGAAGCCAGCATGATAAGCTCTTGGGAACGTCACTACAAACTCTCCAGCACACTGATTGGTTCTCACAATCTAATGACATGAACAAATATGGATTACAGAGTGTTAGTGGAACACATATTATCCTTGAAATCAAATCAAGCTGTCATATGAACATTAGAGATCAATGTATCACCTACATCAGTGTGTTGGGCCACAAACAGAGATGATCTCTGAAGGCTTGACAATGGTTCGAGGTGACTGAGGTTAATCTAGCATGGGAATCTGGCCAAATAAAGCTATAAGTAAGTTGTATTGGAATCCTGCATTACCATGCATATGTTTGTTCAACATCTTTATATCTTTATGTTGTCCATTATATTGCTGAAGATCTTGCTAACATTACCATCCAACATCTGTGTGACTATCTTACTGATCTTTTAAACACACAAACAGAAGCCCTACATAAAGTTTTAATGACAATTTGAATATATCCCTACCAATGTCATAATTTTTTGTCTTTTATCAAGTTTGCAAAATGAAGCATATGCTCACTCCCTCCCAAAATAAATAATGTTTTTTTTTCTTCAATGTTTTGTGCAAAGAGTACAAACAAGGATATTTTGATGCACTACTTTCAGCTCATCAACTCACAATATAAAAACATTGCCTGATATTACAGATATGAATGAAAGGATGATGTGGCTGTTACCATAAGCAACAGTGAGACAAATAGGGCTTTGGCACAACATTCTGATTTTCAAAATAGTAACAGCATTAATACCTGACTTGGCAGCCACCATTAATATTGCTATGCCTAGGGTATGACGTTTCTACTTACAGGCACACCATGCTTCATAAGGATGGTTGGTGACATGATAGTGACAAGCTGATGAAGTAGATCAGGCTGAGCTTCAAACAACTCAGGGGCTTGACTCCTCATTGCCCTCTCAAACAGGTCTGCAGCACTCCCAGGCACTCCATACCATGTCTTGGGCTCACCCCTATAATAAATAGTCCATGAGCAAAACACAATTTGAAATCATATATCTCTGGACACTTCATATCATGTAATTCGCTCACCTTATAAGAAAGGTGAATGAGCAAAATATACATTCAAATCCTATCTTGACAGTGGTGCTATTACCTGTTCTCACTGGCACTCCATACTGTGTCTTTGGCTTACCCCTTCAACAAATTGCACATGTGGAAGTTCTTATTATTTTGAAAGTCACCTCTATTCTCTCACATAATACATTTTGTATAAAGACATGTTTATTTTTAAGAACAATTTACACTAAAACTTTGTGTAATTTCATTTTTAAAAGCCCAGTAATGACTTTGCATTTAATGCCTCAGAAGTACATGTATGTGAATCTGAAAACACTTTCCCATGATTCATGACATGGTCTATTCAAATTTCAGGATATTGTTTATTTCATTACAAACAGAAACTAGCTTACACTTGGTTGAATAATCAATTTACAAATAAAAAGGAGCTGAATATGTTCCTGATATCATCAGTCCACTTCATAACAGACATTATCATCAAATATGAAAATGAAACCCAAAATTCACGAATACAGAAAATCACCTGTAGATGATAAAGAAATTCTATCCATACAAAATAAAAACTGAAAGCAATTCAAACAGGTTGCAAATTATGAATGCTAGAGAGCACCTGCATTTAAATGCAAATTATTTCAAGCATTGAAAGCATTTATCCTCAAACCTGCCCAAACTTTCCATTTGTAAACTTATTTGCTCTATTTTTGTTCACATATTTTTGTATATAATATACTAATACAGAGGATATCATTCATTCTTTGTTTTCAAGCTTTAATTTCAACCCAATCATCCCTCAATGAATGAGAAGCTCACCAGTGGAGGTAGTTGATAGAATAACTCCAGTGATCCTCATTATGCCAGCAGAAAGATGAGAAGCACATACCCACATAGATCCAGGGTACCTTCATGCCAGAGATATCTGCATTGATGTGGCACAGGACTGACTCTGCTTGGACAGGCAGGTTGTTCAGATTCCATGGAGAAGTGATGTATTCCTGATGGCATGAATAGGGTAGTAGGGTCAAAATAACAGGGTACGGTTCATTTAAAGCAGTAGTCTGATTTACTGAAAAAAAAAATCCCTTATTTGTCTGTCTTTTAACCATTCATGTCATTTGTTTCATCTAGTTATACAAGTATTTAACATTATAAACCAATAGAGCTGCCAGCCTTCATATATATGATATGGGACTGTGGTACAACACATACTAACAAGGCAAACGCCAAGCGTTGTCTCGCCTGCATATTGCAGTCATGAAGAGACTGCATGTCAAAACTATGCTATATGACTTCTGAGGCTGTCAGCAGTTTAGGGGGTGAATTGTGGTTCTGACAGTTTACATATGCAATAATGGTATAGGCCTACTTTATCCCTAGGAAATCAGATAACACTAAGAATGCTGTTAATACTATGAAGCTATAATTATTTCCATGCAAGTAAGGAAATGAAAGAGCTATTATACAGTAAACTGTAGAATGAACTCTGTTGAACTGAAGTAAAATGTTAGTGTTAAAAAGTATCAAATCATAAAGTTCATGTCATTACAGGAACAAAGTGGTGTAAATCATAGCACAGTGCCAGTCATGGAAAGTTCATTGACCTTTAACCTTAATCAAATTCAATTCACATTCAAACTTGACCTGCACCTTCAAGAGATGGACCTCTGGTATGAATTTGGTGATTCCACGTCAAAGCTATAGAAAGTTATTAGGTGTACAACATAGCACAGTGCCAGTTATGAAAAGTTCATTGACCTTTGACCTTTGACCTTAATCAAATTCAACTCACATTCGAACTTGACCTGCACCTTCAAGAGATGGACCTCTCATATGAATTTGGCAATCCTACCTCGAAGGTATAGAAAGTTATTGTGTGTACAACATAGCACAGTGCCAGTCATGGAAAGTTCATTGACCTTTGACCTCTGACCTTATTCAAATTCAACTCATACTCAAACTTGACCTGTACCTTCAAGAGATGTACCTCTGGTATAAATTTGGTGATCCCACCTCGAAGCTATAGAAAGTTATTGTGTGTACAACACAGCACAGTGCCAGTCATGGAAAGTTCATTGACCTTTGACCTTTGACCTTAATCAAATTCAACTCACATTCGAACTTGACCTGCACCTTCAAGAGATGGACCTCTTGTATGAATTTGGCAATCCTACCTCGAAGGTATAAAAAGTTATTGTGTGTACAATATAGCAGTGCCAGTCATGGAAAGTTCATTGACCTTTGACCTTTGACCTTATTCAAATTCGACTCATATTCGAACTTGACCTGCGCCTTCAAGAGATGGACCTCTGGTATGAATTTGGTGATCCCACCTTAAAGCTATAGAAAGTTATTGGGTGTACAACACAATTGTTGACGACGACGCCGACGCCGACGACGCCGACACCGGAAATAGTGATACCTATGTCTCGCTCCGCTACGCAGGCGAGACAAAAACCTAATGACATGTAAAAACGGATACATTCCAATTATTCAGCAGATTTTATGATTTCACACATGACATTTTAAATGTGAGGAGGTAGCGATATCACACAAAATTTAAGATTAGATAATTCTGACAGCGACCAAATTTCCAATGCAGTAGATCATGATGACAATACAGTTGCTCATCATTAGTAAATGTCAACTGGTATAATGAAGTACAACTTACCTGGTCTTCCGGAGCTACCACCTTGCTCTTCTTCGTAGGGAAGCCACTGCCTTGGACAAGGGTATGGATGTCAGCACCATACTCTACCAGTACATCATCCTCCACTGACTGCACTAATCTCCAGAATTCCTTCTCTATCTGCTCAGGTGGAACCATCTGGAAGAAAGTCAAAGAGCAAATGGGATTTACTATCAAATGACCATATTAAGGGTTTTAAAGGGAAAGTCCACCCTAGAAGTTTCCATATTTTAATAAAAGGAGATAAATTTGAACAGCATTTTAAAAAAGAAATGAGCAAAATCGGTCAAAGAATAAGAAAATCTACTGCACTCATTTACATTTTCTAGTAAATTACTCTAGGCTCTGCAAATTGGCAACACTGATGACATCATATGCGAGCAGCTCTCCATTCACTTTGTACATGAAATTTCACATTTTCTCAATTTTCTTGGAAGTTACACATTTTCTTACCCCATAGTCAAAGTATGTTATGTAAAAAGCAATTCTTCTGAACATACATTGACTATGGGGGTTAGAAAATATTGGAGCAAGGCTTTGCTATTTTTCCTTTTCTTCCTCAGGTGTAATTGCACAAATTTAATCCCTTTGAAAACATATTACATAACACATGATTATTTCCAGCTTCTGTAGTAGTCTCATATTTGATAATTGGAATCCGTATGAAACACTAAAAAACAATACTAATTACAGATAAAAATCTATAGGGAATACTTCTTACATGGACTGGCATGGAAAAGAAATCTTTCTTGAACTGGTCAGCCTTCTCTCCAAATGATTGCAGAGAGTATTCTTTGCGAGCTGTCTCAAAACCAAAAGGATCCTGTGGTTTACTCAGACCCTGGTGACAAAAAGTAAAAGTAACAACATGTTTAACTTTACCTGCAATACTATCACCAGTGACTACTGCACTGGCAGTTCTTGGTGGAACCATATAAGCCACAACACAACATTTCATTTATGTGATTTGCTCTTGCAATGATTTCAACGAGTGATGACTCATTTCATAATAATAATAACAATAATAATAGGATTTATATAGCGCCTTTTCCAGAGGATACAAGGCGCTGTCAATTAAAGTCTAAGAGCAAATCAAGATTTATACAAGTATGTTTTCAAGTGCTTTTTTAAAGAGGTCAAGTGAAGTACTATTACAAAGAAATGCAGGGAGTTTGTTCCAAAGACGTGGGGCAAGAGATTGAAAGGATTTGAAGCCAGCCTGTTTTCGGGATTTGGAAATGACATAGGAAGGAGCAGAGGTAGAGAATATGATGTTGTCTGTTGCTGAAAGAGTGAGGAGATGTACTGAGGAAGTGTGGTTGACAGTGATTTGTAAGTTTGAACAAGTATACGGTATTCTATTCTCTCAGAAACAGGAAGCCAGTGAAGTTCATTTAGCAGTGGAGTAGCATGGGACCATTTCGGTTTTTGACAAATTAGATGAGCACACTTATTCTGAAGACGTTGAAGTCTACCCAGGTCCTGTTTACTGATGCCCCCAAGCAAGCATCCACCGTAGTCAAGCCTGGAGAGCACAAGTGCTCTAACGACGCTATGACAAGTGTCTTTATCTAAGTACCCTCTGATGCGATTGAGGTTGTAGATTTGCCAGTTGAGGGTACAACACAAGTATGTAACTACATAAGATGTAAACAGATAATTTTAATACCATTTCCAGTCTCTAATTACATTGATATAGAGGTATCCAAGCTTATAAATAAAAAGCTGTTAAGCCTTTGATATCAAACAACAAGTTTCATATTTTCATTTTTTCTCATTACATGACTGAGAGTGTTCCCTTGGATCACCCATATATCTATCTATTTAAACTGAATGTCGCACATATTCATAAATGGATCAAATTTTTCTTTAACAGAAACAAGAATGACGCACATGAATGAAACTAAAAATGCAGAACTAAGCTTTAAGAAATGCTACATAACTTTGTTTCACATCTTAGTTACCTTGGCAACACAGGATGGGCATCTCCAGTCTCCCTTGGGAACCTCTGGTAGAGGAGGGATGAGACAGAATGTGTGGAAGCTATCATCACACCCATCACAAAGCAAGAGACAGTCTTCAACATCACCACGCCCACACGTGTGACACATGTATGTCTCAATCTATCAAGAAAGAACAAAGAAGGAGAAATTACTGTAATTGTACTGTAACTGGGAATGGGTAGAATTTGATCTAGTACTCTACAAAGGCCTTTCAATCTGCACTTAATGCATTTCCACTCAAATTACAGTGCAAAAAAATGTTTAGTTATCCCTGACAATATACTAGATTTTTTTTTTTCCATAAAAAGTTACCTTACTAGCAGCAAAAAAAAAATTAAAACAGGGTATTAAAGATTCATGGGCAGCGTATATTTAGTTTCCTTTTACAGGATTTGTAAACATCCTCACACATTTGTCTCCAACCTCTTCTAGTACAACCCCATTTCTTGCTTTGAAAGTATCCCAATAATTATGCATACTCAATGAGTCAATCAATACAGTTATCATAATGTTTGTAACATGTGAAGACCAAGTAAGAGTAAATAAATAATACTTACCAGATTGGTTGTCATGGTTCCAGGCCTAGTCCTCATCTGCATAGTGGACCCAGCAGCTTGCTCTTGATTCTGTTTCCTTGGAGAGGATTTAGGGGTCTTCTTGGGGGTCCCCTTGGATTCTTTGGAGTCTTGGTCAGAGGTGCTGGACTGACGATCTAGCTTTGCCCAGGATCCATCTAGACCATCTGATAGTAAATGCCAGAACAAAAGGTTTAAGTTGATATTCCACAATACATACAGTACAGTCTGCTACTACAATATGGATAAAACCTGGATGCTAGTACCTTTTCATACAGTGACTAAACTTGACGACTGAGTCACTTTCCTTTTTAAAACAGTACATTTTTTTTTCTCCATATTTTCAGTTCTTGTCTACCAGTTAAAAACAACACAGCTACAAAGAGAATGCTGCTTACAAGAGTTTTGGGGGGTAAAAATGCAAAAAATGATTCAGGTCAAATTACATACATGAATAGAGAACTATCTACATCACATGTATAACATACTTGTTGCTCTTGTTGTTGTTTTAGTAAAGGATGACTTCATTTTTACATTTGCTTTGCATTTTAAAAAAAGATCACATTTTCATGATAATCTGAAATTAAATAAACACCATTTTGCAAAGAGTAAAATAAAAGTTAATCAAAATCAACTCTGACCTTTGATCAAAAATCCACCTTGTCAATTCATTTCCCTACAAATAAAGCTTCAAATAGTTCTTTGAAATTCAGATAACAAAATATGAGGACAAGACAAACTGAATTCCTCTCACTGAAGAAGCATTATCAAAGGCATATCTCAAAGATGTGTTGCTGATTGGTTTAACAACCAATGTTTTCTATTGAACATACTGGTATTGAGCCAGTCTGAAAAATACTGAATATTTTTTTACACAAATAATTAGTAGAAAGTAGACTAGTTATGTGATCTGTTACTGTAAGTACAATGACTAAACTCAATCACATCAACATTTATATGTTGTAGCCATAGGAGCATATACTCCTATGTTGTAGTAGTATAGACTCCTACGGCCACAACCAGGGAAAAAATTAATTTTTTTTATTTCGGGGGCTCCATTTCGAGTTTTATACAATTTTTCGGGGGCTACTTTTTCAACTTTCGGGGGCTACTTTTCCCATTTCGGGGGCTACTATTTTTGGGGGCTAGTTTGAAGTTAAACATCACAGATTTGTTGATTTATCACAAGAACGAGCAAGTTTCATGTATATAATGACCTCTATCACCCTTTGGCCTTTGACCTTGAGTCCCCAAAATCTAATCAGATCATTGTCCTTCCCATATGCATTCATGAGCCAAGTTTGAAGTTGATCCGTCAAAAGATTACTAAGTTATCGCAAGAACGAACCATTTCTATGTACAAAATGACCTTTATGACCTTTGACCTTGAGTTCCCCAAATTTATTCAGACATTGTCCCTCCCATACACATACATAATGCAATTTTGAAGTTGATCTGTCAAATGGTTATTGAGTTATTGCAACGATACATTTCTATCTACATGAATGACCTCTATGACCTTTGACCTTTGACCTTGAGACCCAAAAATTTGATAGACCATTATCCCTCCCATATGCATACATGAGCCAAGCTTGAAGTTGATCCATCATATGGTTACTGAGTTATTGCAAGAATGATCCATTTCTATGTACATGTAGGTGTGCTCATAAATATTCATATCTGGTGTGAATATTTATGAGCACCATCTACCTAGCCGATTGTGCAATCACTAACCAATAAAGATGTATATCATTTTTTATCTAAAGTTGTAACTATAGCACCACACGTATGTGGAGGTGCTTATAAATATTCACAATATCTGAAGGTGATAGATATTCATATCTGAAGCTCATAAATATTCATATCTAACTTGAATATTCATGAGTGTCTCCCTACACGTGATTTGAAAATACTAACCATGAAAGATATATATTAAGTTTTGTATAAAGCTTGAGCACACCCATTGAATAATTGAGCCACAACAGCTTTCACCGAGAGCTTGGCTGTATTACTGCTCCCAAAGCTAATGCAATGGGCAGTCCTAATCGCATTGGCGGGAAAGATTCATGCAACTGATGGAAGAACGCATGATCAAGAGCATGTGCCATGTGCCATGTGCTATCATCAGTGCTATCATCAGTGCTTTCCAACAGTGCTGAAACTTTCCTGCAAAATGCGATTGGTTCAGGAACGGACTTGCTTGATTCCCACCAATAACTTTCGGGGGCGATTTTCTAATTTTCCGTCGGCCCCCGAAATAATTTTTTCGGCCGATTTCCGGAGCTCTTTCAGGCGTTTCCGGGGCGAATTCGCCCGCCGCCCCCGTGTATTTTTTTCCCTGGCCACAACTACCATCACCACAGCCACTACACCCATTAGTATGTGTACACTGGAGAATTGTCAAAATGAAACTACAATTATTAGAATTAATAAACTATCTATTTCTAAGATTCTACAACTCAAAAACATCTATAACTCTATCTAACACCACCTGCAAAAAAACCAAAATGTTTCAACTGATGGCTATCATAATTCATAGCACTCCACACATCCAGGCCAAGTTATCTGAGCCTAACCTCTCTCTTGACTGCAAATCCTGTAACCTTTGCAGTATGAATTAATTTGTGCTATGATACATGAATCATGGGTTATGCACGAATTTCAAAGTATTAGTAAAACCACAACCAGGTGTAAGTAAAGGGGTGTGAAAAAAGAATAAATAAAGTGAATAACACTTCGAAAATAAATGGGTAAACTAACTTCTTTCGGGGCTCATCATCATGGGGTATTCGTCACTACTACCTTTCTTCTCTCCAGGCTGGGCCACAAGGCCTAGTCCAGCAAACTTTGGTCCAGGACCGAAGAGCTGGAGCTTCTTCAGCTCAGGATTGTTACTGATGTCCACAGTCAGCGGTTCCTGTGGTGTACGAGACAAAAGGGAACACTACAGTGTTCACAGATATTTTTATTCTTTATATGTTCAAGATGATACATATTATATTTCTTGATACACATGTATATGCAAAGAAGCTATGTACCATATGGCTGGTTTCACTATTCTGTAAAGTGCGTAAAAGATGGTAAAATATTATGTGCTATAGAAGGTAGCATGGCGAAACAAAGTGGTGTAAAAAGATGGTCCAAAATGCAAACAATACAGACAAAAATATGCATGTGTTTTTTACTGGTCTTTTTGTACCAGTCCTTTTCGCTAAAGCTACCTTCATTTATCATCAATTTAATGAATTATTCTTCTCGTTATTATGTTGTTGTTGCTGTTTCTATTACTATCATTATTATTATCATTACTACTACTACTACTACTACTACTACTACTACTACTACTACTACTACTACTACTACTATAAGTCAGATGGAAGATGTGGTAGAAGGTAATGGTTTATTTTCAATATGATGAACCTTTATTTTGCTATTTGGAAACTAATTCTGCTTTACATGTTACAGGTCGAGAGAGGAAAAAAAAATCTAAGTCATCAAACAGGATTTTATGACATAATCCCTTTCTTACAGAAGCATATTGACAGGCATTATATACACATAACAGAATTTCTTGTCCTCAGTTATTCTCAGTCTTGATATCCTGTTTGAAATGAAACACAATGCAATAAATATTTATTTTCTCATCCAGTTAAGAATGACCATTTATCAAATATAAATACAGATTTTGAATGGGTTTACCTCTGGTGCTTGTCTCTTGACCCTACGACTATAACCTCCTGTAGAAGGTGGTCTGATGGCCTGCCTAGATGGAATTCCATGAGGTACATAGTCCTTATCCTTGGCATCACCTTCTGGTAATAGCTGCTGATGGATTATACAATGCAACAAAGAAGAAAAAAATTGAATACATGAACAACAACAAAAAAATAGATTGTGATAATACAGAATTATTCACAAAATATCCTGCTAAAGCTGCTGGTACATGTGGGAAAAAGGTGTGTGTCTTTTTCCATAGTCCTGCATGTATTTCACAAGGACAAGGTGTTTCGCTCACATGTGTCCCCCTCGACCAAGGTGTCCTAAATGGGTACCTGGCATTGCTGGGATAATAATAATTGTAGGGCATGCAGGAAGAGCAGAAAATACTGATGTGGCTACCCTGGGTAAATAAACGCAATTACTGTAATTTTTATCATAAATAGAGAACCCCCCCCCCAAAAAAAAAAAAAAAAAAAAAAAAAAAAAGTAGAAAAATGTAATGTTTTTATAACAAATGATGTTGATCTCAAATCCCAATTGTCCCAAATTGACAGCTTTTTGAAGTGAAAGCTGGAATGCACAGGTACCTTTGATCACAATTATCACAACTATCACCACTGGACTTACCACAGGTTGGTCAAAGGAGGCTCCAGAATGGAAGACATCATAAGGCCAGAGTATTCTCTCATAATGCTTCAATAGTTGACTTCCAACACCTTTACCTGGAGGGTAGTGTAGCTTTAAAAACAAAACAAGAAAGAAAAATACAAAAAATTGAAAATGGATACATTCACTGTATACATGGCTCTGCTCCTCAGTAGAAAATTGGCTTGATAAACCATTACATCCCCCTACATCGCTACATTCTCAAACTCTGGTATTATTTCTAGGCTAAATACAAAGTGGGGGGGGGGGGAGAGCAAGCCTTTGCTCATGATGGGCCTTCAATTTCCCTCAAGTGATTAGAAATCACAGTTCAGTTGAAGTGTTCAAAATAATCTTAAAAAGTATCTGGTTAATTTGGCCTAGTATTGATTACCATGACCTTTCATGTCCTACTATCTCCTATTGCACACCTTTGTCTATTTGCCATGTGATATGTGATTTCATCTTTCACTTATAAGTAGCACCTTGACTCTTGAGCATTGATTATTAAGTGAATTTGGCACCTTACAAATCTTATATATCATTGTTATTATTATCATTTATTATTATTAAATAGAATATACTGATATTATCAAGCCAACATAACATTGAAAAAAAAAAAACATATTTAAGATTTATCATAGCATTCACTTGACTTACTCTGTTTGCAACCCTGCTCCATTTCCGCTCTCTGCAAACTAGCTCAAATCCGCCTTCATCTTGAACAATCTGTCACAAGTAATCAAGAGAAGGTAAAAGAACATTACAATTTACATGCAGTACATATCTGAGGCAAAGTTAAGAAACCTCTTTTCTCTATCAAAATTTCTGAATACTGATATCTTATGAATGTAGATGTGTACAAGGACACCAATGAATAATTGGAGCTCCACAAAATAATTTCCAAATTAAAATTGGAGGAATGTGTGAAACATGCACAGTACCCTAATGCAAATATCAAAAAATATAAATATGTACACATGACTCTGACTAAATATATTTTTTAAATAGGTATTTTAAAAAATATACTTTATGTAATTGTTAACATACTTAATCTTGAAACATATTTGATCTTTATACTAAACATTCAAAGACTGAAAGGAGAGT
The DNA here is from genome assembly GCA_029962745.1 of Echinometra lucunter. Lineage (NCBI taxonomy): Eukaryota > Metazoa > Echinodermata > Echinoidea > Camarodonta > Echinometridae > Echinometra > Echinometra lucunter. The sequence goes on from CM057151.1 coordinate 9,058,967, forward strand.
ACAGACATGTTTGAGATTGTTCACACTTCACAGTGGTTTACAAGGTCTGTACAGATATTCTAAATGGTTTTACTGCTTTTAATCACATTAATTGATCTTTTCAACAATGTAACATATGAAGCATGTTATGAGCAAGCACACTGAGTTCCTGACTAAAACAATCATGTTTTTACATGGAGCAATGTATAACAGCATAGAGTAGTGTTACTTATAAATGCAAGTTAACCTGGAGATGAGACAAAGTGTACATATTTTAAAGTTTAAAAAAAAAATAGTTCTTTATAGTATTATGTACTGTTTTATAACCTATATGTACACTATTACAACATATTTCAGAGTTGTTAGATGACCAAGTCGTGAATATGTAAGACTGATCAGTAATTGCCTCATCAATGCAGAATGTACATGCATGAAAGATAGTATCCTAGCAACAGCTTCGGTCATTCACCCTTCTTTGTTCTTGACAAGATGCAAACTAAGGCCCTGAGGCATGTATTATATGACTCCATTATGTGCAGGAGGCAATGGATGATGGCTGAACCCTTAATATTACTTGTACAAGCTGTCAAATCTACATGGCTGTAATATCAATCTTATGACAGACTATAAACACGTTGACTATCAGCTGCGATGCTTGAAATTCATGAAACAAATAGAATATAATCACTATTACAAGTGTGTTGTATATAACAGGACTATTTACAAGTACATGCAGGTACATGTATCTTCTGAAATGTCATGTACTACTGAAAAAAAAGTATCTTTTAAAAGCAGATGAGAGAAAAAATGGTGAAAATTAAAAGTATGACATACCATTCTCATTACCAATTGGTATCACATTCAAAATCTAAATCGATAAGCTCCACTGCTCTCCAAAACTTATATACACGTACCTTATCTTTTTAAAATTTTCCCCAAAAAATCTGATTCTCTGATTTATCATTCTACTTTAATTTAGAGTCTTATAGCCATTCCATAGCATGCTTGAGTTTATCTTTGACCATGTTAAGCTTTCATTCTTCATTTCAGTGAGAGCATGTAATAGAAAAAAGTCAAACATTTCTTTTCAACCATCAATAACATGTACATGTATATCTATGTCACATCATAAAGGATACCGGTACAAAATTTCATCGTTCATCCACAAAAATGTCAACATCAAAACTGTATTACTATTTTGACATGTAGGCTGTATGCATCTGGTAAAAGTCCTCCCATCCCATCCTAAAACAGGAAGTTGTGCTTTAAGCAATTTGTACTTCTACCTGATAGACAATACTTCCATGTACATCTAGGCCTACTTGACATTTATCACTACCCAGTGTACATGTAAGAGGACTCTTCTACCGTATACTATAGATGAACTTATCCATCACGCACAAATGAAGCAACTGTCACTACCTTTAAAATTAAAAGAAATACTAACAGAAGTTCCTCTGTAAATAAAGCTTTATGATTTCACAATGAAGATGTTCAGGGCCGATATTCAATTCAATACTTGGATTAAGTAAAACTGTTACTAAGTATTATACTTTGCTAAGAAATTTGCGTAAGTCATATTCAATTCAATACTTTGAATTTTACTTTAGTAAGCCAACTTAAAGCCAAAATTCTTACTGATAAGCATTGTGATGTCATATTTTCAATGCGCAATTAACATGTCGCATCAAATACGCTCGAATACGCTATGATATAATTCTGCGCAGCTCATGATGACTGCGAATAAAAACCTATGCCTGCCAATCAAGGCCTCCAAAAAATTGGCTTAAGTCTCCTATGATAGGTGTCTTAGATTTAGGGTAAAATACTTAGCCAAAATATTGAATTGAATACCAAATTTTGCGAAGTATTTTATCTAAGCAAAAAACTAAGCAAAATACTCATATTTCTGACTTAAGTATTGAATTGAATACCGACCCACTGGACTTTCTTCATGTACTCAGCAGATGTTTAGACCTTACGTGTACATGTACATCATTACACTGGCTACTTTTAAAAAAAAGATGAATGTCAATGTACATGCATATCATATATGTACAAGAACATCACTACATTGGTCATGGTCACTGCCTAAAAAAATCAATTTGAATAAAGCTTTGTGTACCAGTTTTGCTTACTATCTTGAATATGTTTTGGGGGTTCTTCTGCATTTTTTCCAAAACAAAGAAAATCACTTAATGCTTTCAGATCAGTCAAGAAATCTAACATATGGTGGTATATGTAGAAGGGAGATCCTTAGAGAAAAGTGACCTTTATTTGAACTCAATATGTCATGTGACAAATGCACAGGAGAAATTGTTCACTCTTGTCCTCTTTTAAGAACCTCCTAAATAATAAAGCATGTCCTCTTACTGCACATTTCTCATTAGGATGCTATGGTCTGGCACATCAATCTTATGCCCTTTCAAGTACGCATTATCATGTTGGGTTATGTATAAATGGTATAGCACAGTCTACACTATTGACCCGGCTGAGCTAGACGTATGGATTAATGTATAAACCTATACACAAGTTTGTACCTCCTATTCGATACAAATGAAATTACACCTTTCATCTTTAATTTCAACAACAAAAAATGTGCGGAAATGTAGTTTGTAACAAAAATTGTAAGTAGAACATAATAATCAAATTTTAAAAAAAATGCACACACAAACTAACAAAAACTAATTTTTGTTGATTTTTATTTGTTTTAATCATATCTTGATATTACTGATTATTGTTATGTCTAATTACTTTCAATAAAATTGGAAAGAAAAAACAACAAAAAACAAAAAGAAAAACATGTAAAAATTAAGTTCATTTATATCTACATATCAAAATAAATTGAGCTTCTTGAACATTAAATGTAAATGTAAACTTACCTTGCTCAAATTGTACAAGTCCAAGCATTTGCCACAAACATTAGGTATTTTTAGCCTGCAACCCTGTAAATAAAGAACATGTAAATTACAAAGAGGTCTATTATCATAAATGAAATGCCCCTTCCCTTAATATCAAATTATATTCCTATTTCACTAAATTTCACCTTCAGTAATTTTTCCTTCGTATATTACAGTGTAATTTGTGATGAAACAAATCACCATCATAATTTATCATGCCCTGTCTATATGTTTGCATTAAAACAGCAGAATAACTGTTAACAGAAGTATCTTTCAAGAAAATTTCTGTAAGACTTAACCAAAATAGAGATCTTACTATTTATGACTGTTCTTATCAGAGAAAACACAACTACACAATGGTATGCATGTAGCTGGATTGGATTTTACTCTACATGTACAAGTATGCATCTGATAAAATGTTACCTGGAGCTCCCAAAACTTGGCAATGCTGTCCAAGAAGTTTAACTTTATTCTGGTCTTGGCCTGTCATAAAGAAACAAGATTTTTTTAAAAATTTATACGATAAATGTAGGGAAAAAAATGATACAGCAATAATTTAGATGATCTTCACAAAGACATTTGGACACAAATTTTCCCCATAATAAGATTTCCTTTTTTACTTTAAACATTATGTTCAGTTTTGCTAGGCCTTCAAAAACAATTAAATAAAAGATTTCTTTGATCTCACATACATGTACAGGTGTGTACATGTATCTTTTTAAGCAAATTAGACAATGTGAGACAATATTTTATGAGTCTCATGCCAATTTACTTTTTGTTATCAAAACTGTACCTGAGCTTTAATATAATTACTGAGGCCACAACATATAAGATAGAGATAGGGCTGTTCTAAAGAGTAAAAATCCTATGAAGTTGAGGATCTATACATGTATACTGCACAAGTACAGTTCCCACAATCATCCTTCAGAGCTGGAAGTACATGTATTTACCAGTACTGACAATACATCGAATATCAAGAACTACTGTATGAATAGAAATGCTAACAAAATCAGCATGTATGTTTGGATAAACCAACCTAAAAATAGTGACCTTTTTGGCTTCTACCTATAATATAGAACTGAATTCCCCTTTGTGAGCAGTGAAAATTCATAATCCCTTCTCAATGCTTTACAACATACAACATATCATTACATAATATTTGTACAAGTACATGTAGCAATTTACATTCATGAATAAAAACAGGATCAGTTGAATTACAACTACAAAAGCAACTGAAATTTGTTCCCTGGGAGAGGTGCTGTTTCAAACATGCGTCATGACATCCATCCATTCAATAAAAAGTGTACTTTGGACTTACAGAAGGTGTGTATTGTCACGTACACACAACTATGTAGTGCACACTAATATCAATACCGACATGTATTGTATACATAATCATAATCCTAACATTCAAATTGCAATCATACTGATCAATTATTGTTTTGAAGGAAAGGAATCAGAGTCCACAAAACAAAAATGTTCTGCATGTTATATCTATATGCAGAAAATATACATATGGGGGAAAATTAAGTGTGGGGGTGGGGACATTCACAAATGGAAACATTACAATCTGTACAAATCATGAAACATTACTGTTGTTTTGTTTTCTTAACCAAGAAGTATCACAACTCAACTACACTGCGATGAGCATAAACATTGCATCTGAATCTCCACAAAAAGAAAAAGAAAAAAAAAGCCTCTTATAGATATTTTTCCCTATGCCCACAAGAGGGCTCACTTTGAAATTCACCATCTAGACCCTTTGAAATTCATTTGTCTGCAACAAAATGTGCAGTGCATGACATGTGAACAACTTCATTTGCACATTTTATTACAATGTACATGTACACATATCCACACTTAAAACAACAACGAACAACAAAAAAACAAGGGGGAAAAATTCAACCTATTAAGTAACAAAACATCAACACAATTTTTTCCATGCAGATTGTATATTTACATTGCTGACTGATGACAGAGTACAAATGTAGGCCATTACAGTACTTACTTCAAGTTCATTCAGTCTTTGTATTCGTGGTGTAAATCTGAAATTTTCAACATCAACAGCAAATGGTGGTTGCCAGTCCTGTATTAAAATAGAAGAGAATATACATGAATACACAACATAACCATGATTTTTGCAAGGTCCATCTGTGAGCTTGTACTTGTATCTGTATTGCTTACTTGTGTATTCCTAATCAAACAGCTATTACTTTACCGGTTGATTTCCCCTTTTCATCTTTACTCTCTCACTTTTTAAATCATTTTATTGAGTTTAATTGATTTATGTATTAATCAATATTGTTGTTGCTAATGCCTATGTTTTTCCTGGCTACTTTGTTTCTCTTTTAGTATATTATTATGCAATTTTCCCCCAAACTTTTAAACCTTCTTTCTGATGATATGATTCTCCTTATTTGCTCCATATACCATATAAACACAACATTAATTTGCTGCCTTTGTAATATCATATATCTCAAGTTAGTTTAAATTTATCACTTTTCATGTATTTATTAATGTATAACTTATACTTCTTTCTTTTGATTTGCTTCTTAATATGTCCTTTGATTTTTTTCTCTCTAAATTTTTAAATTTTAGTTACATGTATGTGTCTTCATTCTCTCATTCTTTTGTTTTATGTATGCACCCGCCGATTGGGAGAACCTCATAGACAGAATTCCCGAATTCTTTTAGGTAATCCCCAGGCATTCGCTGGTGCTAAATCTTTCTACAATGTGCTGTGATTTTGTTATCTTTGTGTTCTTTATGTACTTGTCTTTGTCATATCTCACCTGGAAATGAAATAAATAAATAAAATAAATAAATGTGTTTCTAAAATCATATCTTACACAAGATGTTACCTATTCTGAATTTAGTAACTAACAGAAAATTTGAAATCTCAAGCCTGGTATATCTAAATAAAAAAACAATAAAAGAATCATTATTAAGCAAATATTACCATTTATGGTTTATAAATACAATGCATGATAGGTACATAATAACATTCAAAATAATTACGCATAGCACAAGAAAGATAGATACATGATGAATCCATTTACTAATTATTAAATACACGGTTATCTAGCCTGTATCATAAAAATAAAAATCACTTGCCCTAGAGAACCACATACCATACCAACCAGCACATGGACAATGTACATGTACATGTAGGACAGCCCAGAAAATCATTTGAAACAGGTATTCACGACTCTCATGTTATTTTTCATGTACTTGGTCATAGTGTATAAATCATTTATTTGTAGATCGACTGCTGATTAACTCATTTCTTTTACCCTTGCATTGATACCCCAGTAGTTGTTTTGATTTGGGGTGCATAGAACAGGTGAATATGGGACCAGATCTGAAGAAGAAAAAAAAAAAAAATCATTTTCAATGTATCAATTTGTGACCAGCACATGTGTAGTGAGGGGTGCAAGGTTGTTCTGGTTGCATAGCCTATCTAAAAAAGATGGAAAAAAAGCCTACTGTAACAATACTTTAGTCAATAATAACAATGGAGGTTTATTTTGAATTAAGCTTGAGCAAGAAATCCCTGTACATGAAAATACACTTTTGACAACCCTAGACAAAATAACTCTTTCTCCTATTCTGATGCACATGTACATGTACTACTGTACGGAATGGTATTTGAGCAGAACGGTAAATGTAAGAGATTTTTAAATGAATTTGGAATGTTGTGACATGAGGTCACTGAAGCGTAAGAGGTCGGGATTTCGATGAAAATCGTATCAGACGAACTCCCCAGAAGACTTATCATGGTTACACAAATTAAGCAACTGAAGTTTGGTCGATAGGTGAAAGAAGAGCTTCTCCAGTCCCACGTGCTCATTGAAAAGTGAACTTTCAGTTAAATGCCATGAGATCATTTATACATGTACACCGGTCATGTAAACATGCTAAGAATGTTACCAATAGGATTTTTAGTGCACAAAAATAAGGCAATAATTACTGGATAATTTCAACATGGTGATATTTTGTTTTTATTATGTGTTCATTCAACCGTGAATTGATAAGTATCAATTGCAAAAGTTTCAAACACCCTTCCAAAACATAAATTCCTCTGCATTAGATCAAATTCACCACACAAAAGATGTCAAAACTTCAGTTCTTGCCATTTTCACCTCTTGCTCATTCAACTTTAAAAAATGACAATTTTGCATTTATGTAGGTCATGTTCACTGAAGCATGACTGAAGGGTTTGCTCTTCATTTTACAGGAAATGTAGCTGAGAAGTGTAGTTACATGTACATAAATCTGTATTCAGTTTTCATCAAAGGTTCCTGATTGAAAAAATACAGAGATGTTTTAGGGAAAACGTACTTTTTGTATTATGTTTATAGGCTGTGACCTTTTGACCTACAAACCCTAAAATCCAAGCAGGTCATCTTCCTATGGTGATGCTTGCACCAAGTCTGAATACCTGAAATGGTTCTTGATATTCTGTGTTAATGAGACTAAAACCTAACATTTCATAAATTGACCTATGTGACCTTTTACCTATCACAGGTACCCAAAGCTACAGGTATCATATCGTCTTCCTATGGTGATACATGTACATGTACCTTGACCTTAGATCTTGAGACCCTAAAATCTAATAAGGTCATCGATGCTCCCATATCATTATATGAGCCAAGTTTGAAGTTCATCCATCAAATGGTTCGTAACAGTCCATTTTCATGTATAAATGTCCTGTGACATTTGACCTTTGATCTTATGACCCCAGAATATAATCAGATTGCGATCCACCTACATTGGACCTAGCTACAAAGTTTCATGAAGATCCATCCATCACTTAGTGAGATATTGTGTTCACAAGCTATTGTACAGTTATATCAACCTGTGACCTTTGAACTTTTGACCTCATGACCCCAAAATCTAATCCAATCACAGGTCCCTAACATTAGACCTACATGTAGGTACAAAGCATCATGAAAATTGGTCCATCAGATCTTGAGATATTGTGTTCACAAGCTATTTGAACATGTATGTAGATAGATAAACCTATGACCTTGACCTTTTGACATTACCCCAAAATCTAATCAGATCGCAGGTCCCCCACATTAGACATACCTACAAAGTTTCATGAAAATCAGTCCATCAGATCTTGAGATATTGCGTTCACAAGCTATTTAAACATACATGTAGTTAGATCAACCTGTGACTGTGACCTTTTGACCTCATGGCCCCAAAATCATATTACTAGTAGATCGCTGGCCCCCTACATTGGACCCAGCTATGAAGTTTCAAGGAAATCTGCTCTTTGGTTTTTCAGATAAAGCGTTCACAAGTTTGGACGGACGGACAGATGGACAACCTGAAAATACAATGCCTCCGATACCTGTCAGGGCGGAGGCATTAAAAAAAATCATAAAATTCCATTTGGCATTTCAGTTCTTAATAATGTATTTCATTTCGTGAAAAGATTCTTGAATCTTCATTTTAATGTACAGTTGTAGAATGAGCTTTGCTAAATATTGTTTGAAACAAAATAAAGGAAACATGCATTTGGAGAAGATTTACAAACAACAAAGAAATACCTTACCCTCTTTTATTTGGATGTGGGGAAGGGGAAAGAAATCTATAAACTTTCATTTTTCATGCTACATGTACAGTGTATTAAAATGAACATTATGAACACCCTGCAGTGTATGTACAGTGTACATGTACATTCATACATACATGTATGCATGTGATTTTCAAGAGTTGAGGCAGAAAGATGCAGGCAAGCGAAGTGAGTGTGCAAAAAAGAAAAATGCATTTTATACTTATAGGGTAAAATGTTATTTCATCATTAAAAACAGAACAAAACTAGATGAATCTTCGACCACGCATGGTCGAACTTTATGCCTCCGCCATTACCAAATCACAAATAAATGGCACTTCATGTTGATTTATTTTCATTTATACAATGACATCTTTGACCTTGACCTTTGACCTTGTGACCCCCAAATCTAATCAGATCATTGTCCCTTCCATTTGCATACATGAGCCAAGTTTGCAGCCAATCTGTCAAATGGTTCTTAAGTTATCGTGAAAACGAACCATTTCTATGTACATAATTACCTCCATGACCTTTGACCTTTGACCTTGAGACCCCAAAATCTAATCAGATCATTGTCCCTCCCATATGCATACCTGTGCCAAGTTTGAGGTTGATCGGTCAAATGGTTGTTGAGTTATGGTGAAAACGAACCATTTCTATGTACATAATTACCTCTATGACCTTTGACCTTTGACCTTGAGACCCCAAAATCTAATCAGATCTTGTCCCTCCCATATGCATACCTGTGCCAAGTTTGAGGTTGATCGGTCAAATGGTTGTTGAGTTATGGTGAAAACGAACCATTTCTATGTACATAATGACCTCTATGACCTTTGACCTTTGACCTTGTGACCCCCAAATCTAATCAGATCATTGTCCCTTCCATTTGCATACATGAGCCAAGTTTGCAGCCAATCTGTCAAATGGTTCTTAAGTTATCGTGAGAACGAGCCATTTTTATGTGTATTATTACCTCTATGACCTTGACCTTTGACCTTGAGACTCCAAAATCTAATCAGATCATTGTCCCTCCCATATGCATACCTGTGCCAAGTTTGAGGTTGATCGGTCAAACGGTTCTTAAGTTATCGCGAGAACGAAAACGGGACGGACGGACGGACGGACGGACGGACGGACGGACGTACGGACGGACGGACGGACGGACGGACGACCCGAAAACATAATGCCTCCGGCAACCACCTACGGTGGGCGGAGGCATAAAAACATTGTGCATCTGCAATGACAAATTCCAGTACTTTGATGACGACTGAATTTGACGATACCTTATTTCCTGAATATGAGGGTATATACGGACTTCACTACCCAAGTATCCATGTGATGCATCTTCAAAATTCTCTGCCCCCTGCCCTCCCCTATATCAGCCTTGGACAACTGTGTACATTGTACGCTTGAAAACACATGGTGCAGATAAAAAGCTATGCACCTGACCTCTCTACTATTACATGTAGCTTTTTCATAAACACTTAAATTTCACAAGTGAAATCAGCACATCATGTACATGTGGCTGTAACACACACACACACACACACAAATATAAAGGTGCATGTAATTCTAAAAAAATCCAAATTAAAGGCATTGGCTAACTTTGTGAGTAGCTGATTTAAAAAATTCTCAAACTAAGATGAAACATGTCTATGAGTACTTGTATTTGTACTAAAAAACCCTGAAACTAACCACAATTTGGAATGAAAAAGTGTAAGTTTGACGCAAACGGCGATTTTATTATCCTTCGTCTCACGAGACAATCCCTGGGAGGACCACTTTGCTTGAATTTGAAAATGCCGTTATGTGCCTCCCGCCGCATAATTCGCCAATACACACAGTACGGTAAGGTGAGTCATACGCGCATGCGCACTCCTTATGTCTATTCTGCGCAACCGACCTTTGTATAGTTTTCAAACATTGGTTCACATTTTTGATATTTAAAAATACTTCCTGTGGATATTATACTTTGAAACTTTCAGACTGGTATTTTTACACTATAACCCTTATGTTTATCCCATTTTCAAGTAACAAAACAAGATTTTTTAAAATCATAACAATGTTAGCCAATGCCTTTAACAGCATACCCAACCAAAGGTACATGTACATGTAATTCCACTAAGGCTAATAGATAATCCATTGATTTTCGCTTTCAGAGTGTAGAATATAGTGAAATTAAATTTCAAATGATTCGAGAAGTGTTATAAAAACTTCATAATATATGACCTGTACTACTGTACTCACAAAAAATGAATGGCATATCAGAATTCATATCTTTCTGTAATGCCTGAATGAGCTGGTATAATGAAATTAAAATTTTAACAACAGACAAAATTCTAACAGAAAAGAAAAAAAGATTCTATTAAGTATTAACAAATATTGCAAGAAAAATTCAATTCGTGATTTTATGCTTAGCCTCAATAGCCTGCAATATAAATATGAAGTACGCACTATGCAGGCAGTGCCTATTTAAAAAAAAAAAAAAGAATTGTGGGGGTCCAGACTGTAATTCCGGGTTCTGTACATATTGAGCCCTGAGCTAAAACTTTAAATTTTTGGGGCCTGGGGGCCTGTTAATGTCAAGGCCTGATGTAGGCTTTCTTGTTTTCATGTCTGTGCCTCCACTTGAAGTGCCAATTTTCAATAAAACTAAAATACACAGTGCACTGTCAAAGAAAACCAAACTTTGGAAAAATGGTCTCATGGAGCATAATTGAAATACCTCTTACATACAAGTCATAGGATGGAAAATTGAGTAAAGGCCATTGGACATGCATGTACATGTATTCCCAAGTGAGGAATAGTCAGTCTTTCTCTTTTATAAAAAATACATGTAATGACTAATGTACTGTAGTTCGGCAATCCTGACATGAACAAAAAGACATTGCAAAAATGCAAAGCATAGATTTTCTATAAATTACAACGGCTGGAGAAAAATTTCAAAATAAATCAAGAAATAGAGATTCTGTTGACCCTTTTTGTAGCCACTCTAGTGATTAAATGGACTCTGACAAATCTTTAGAGATCATACAGAGTGTAACAGACACTAAAACAGTGACAGACCTTATTATGATGGCTGCGATAATGAAATTTCATATTCAGTGCGGGCTTTGAAAGAAAATAGGTGGGCATTTACCAAATTCCTAGGCCTGAGAAGACAAGTACTGAACTACAGGCCCAGAACTACAGGTAAATTTGAAGAAAAAAATTGATAATGTTTTCTGCTTTCCCAATCCAAACAGAAAAATCAAATATTTTGTTGCAAACAAGGCTGTGCCATATGCTGGTACAGTTTCAGTGATGTTGTTTCTAAATACCTTCTTGGCCATGGTAGATCTATGGATTTGGACATGTATGGATGTAGAGCTAAGTCCAGTGACTATGATAACAATAGCAACATAAATATAGCAACATAAATATAGCAGGCAGAAGAACGTGTTTGATCTAACTTTCATCCTATCATGTTATCATGCAATGATCAGTCTGAAACTGAATAAGATCTATTCCCAGTACTAAAATGAAGGAAAGAGAGAAAAAAAAAACAACTAACAACAGATCTAACTTGTAGCCCTTAATTTCAATTATTTATGTTCAGCTTTTATATTTTAAGCATTTAATTTGAGAAAATTGTCTTTCTACATGAAAATTAGATTAAAAGTTTTCATATTATTCATAACATTAAGATTACATGTCACATGCACACCTGAACCCCATGGCCCATACCATAACATGACACAGCTAGCTGGAGCAGCAGGGCAGCCATATTGTCAGAGCAAATTGGTCACTTTTTTGTCATAATTTGAAGGATAATGCAGAAATACTACAAAAATCACCAGCATTTTTCTACAATCATTGCTTATGAATCAGATTTTCTATTTTTCCCTCCAAAATACTGCTAAATTATCAGAACATATAAGTTCCTGTGAAACAGAGCATTGGCATTTGGGGCAACTTCAGCTGTGTATGTTGTTTATCTGTCCAGCCCACTGCTACAAAATGTCTGAGAAACAATTTTCAGACTCCTTCATGGGGATGAAAATTTTTATATCAAAATGAGGTGGGCAGTCACAATAAACAAAATAATACTGTCAGCACATCCTCTGCCTATCATCTGAAGGTATCATCTTCTCATTTTCTTCCATTTTTGTGCTACAATGTCGAATTATTTGAGGGAATGTTGTTCTGAAATAACGTCGTTGCATCACATTCGTCGGGTTCAACTTCAAACAATAGGCTAAGGAGCGTTTGCACGCAGCGCTAGCTAGCGTAGTGCATACACCACTGCACTGCATTGAAACGCCGAGTCTCTCACTTCTCAGCTGATAAGATTAGAAGAGTCGACTCTCAAAAATTAGGGTGGAAATAGGGGAAACAAATAAATAAATGAAAAGTATGGGCAAAATTACCGTAGAAATAATAACAATCTAGCATATATTTACGACCGTTACGCTAATACAAGCCGACCGACGAGTAAAAATTAAATGTAGTAAGAACAATATTTGACTGTCTTACCGGAGGGGGTCTAATTTTACAGATGCCAGTTTTCTCCGCGATAGGCCGTATCTTGGCAATGTAAGCAAGGGGGTCCGAGAAATCTTCTTCCGAAGGCTCAAAAACGGGAGCCTCCGGAGGCGGAATAAAAAGTTGATCGTCGTCGGCCATTATTATTCCAAAAAGATCCTCTGCATGAGTGTAACACCACTGATTCCTAGTTCTTTAAAGATGTTTTTACATATTTTCAAGTGAAATTATCCGCGATGTCCTACTGAAAACATTACGTGGATCGGCACTACTCTATCGATAGCCACATGTTCAAGATATCGATATTATACATGTGTGAAGAGCGCATGCGCATATTGAAGATAATTAATCATTTTGAACCATAGAGATTCTCTATGATTTGAACATGGAAAATAATATATTTTTGTCTGTCTGTCTGTCTGCCTGTTTTCTGTCTGTCTGCCTTTCTTTCTTTCTTTTATGTATTTCTTGCTTCCTGTCTTTTCTTCTTCTTCTTCTTCTTCTTCTTCTTCTTCTTCTTCTTCTTCTTCTTCTTCTTCTCCTTCTTCTTCTCCTCCTCAGAAAAAGTCACGTCAGAGTGAATTATAGTATTAGCCTACAATGTATATCATATCGAGAAATAATGATTGAAAGCGTGAATCAACTTGGGAGGGGCACTGCACCCCCCCCCCCCCACCATCAGTGGGAGATATTGTACAGCGCCGAGAGAACATAAAGGAAGGGAGCCTCATGCCCCACTCACAATTTCTGTTGCCTTTCTTTTATTTTTTAAAATAAAAATAAAAAAGGTGTCCGCTGCGATTGAAAAAAGCCCCTTCCATTGTAAGAGGACAAAATACTCCATCCATGTCGCTCATTGACCAAAGTGCCAATGTTACATGATTAAAATGTGGCATGCAAATAACTTCATCTCAGGACAAAGCACCTGAATTGGGACCGTGGAGTCACGGACGGTGACTGATCTCTGGACAAATCAGTTCGATGCCCCTTCAATAGTGACCAAGATGTTCCTCTCACCGCAATACTTTGCAAAGTAAAACTTGACCCTTTTTTTTTCTCTCCCCCTTTTTTTAATACTGAATTTGCCCCGAGTTTATACCACCTTTTCATTGGAGAACAGATGCATTCCTTTTATTATCTTATAGCTGAGAAGTAGGCTTGTATAACGATTAGTGATCCAGACCGGGTTGAAGGATCCATGCACACCAGGAAGAGAAACCAAAGAGAAGACCTTAAGGGAAGAATATAGGGCGGCTTACTTTCTTTACTAGTTGGAAAAAAAAGGATCTCATCACCAGGGGCAGCGTCAAGGTATTTTGGTGGTGGGGGGGGGGGGGGATGACCCATAAATTAGTGTATTTACGTTTTGAATAAATATGTGTATGATATAGTTGTAGGACCAAACTCTCTCTTTTCCCATAATTTTCTTTCTTCTTTCTCCCCTTTTTCTTCCTTTTCTCCTCTTTCTTTTATTACTTGAAAAAATCAAAGGGGCGGTTGTCCACCTGCCCAGCCCCCCCCCCCCCCCCCGTTACGGTGCCGCCTTTTTAGCAGGCCAGTTTCAATTCCTAAATTCCAATGATGTGTGAAACTGGTGCATGGGTATACGCTATATAGGCATACCTGTAGCCCATCTTCTCCAGGATTTCCACCTATGTGCATGCCTCTGTCCAACAAAATTTCATTCAAATCAAAATTGGTCTATTTTCTTCTTTTCCTTTCTTTTAAAGAAACTTTTTGAAAAATTCATTCATCCAGCTTGCTTTCCTCGCTCGTAAATATAACTACAGTCAGGGGCGTCGCTAGAGGGGGGTGTGGGGGTGTGACACCCCCCCCCCTTCAAACTTCTTGTCGGCAAATTCGCGATCGCTGTCGGCAAAAAAGAGAGAGAGAGAGAGAGAGAGAGAGAGAGAGAAAGAGAAAGGAGAGGGAAGAGGAAGGAGGAAAACATGGGGAAAAAAGGATGAGAAAGGTGCCCAGATAGAGTCATATTCGGCCTATTATTTTGCTTATGCATTTTGACGATGAAATAACACTGGCACCACGAAAGAGAGTGTATATTTTCCCTCGCTCGCTGCGCTCGTTCGTATTATATTTAGATACAGGATGTTTTAAGGAAAGCAAACACATTCGGCTTTCCAGATGAACAAATATAATCTAGATATCTTTAGGCCCATCATGTACTTTGACGAAGAATTATCACTTCTACCATAAAACAGAGTATATATATTTTTCCTTGCTAGCTGCACTCGCTCGTATGTTATTTAGATCAGGATGGTCTTTAAAAGCAAATAAATTAGGTAGGAGAGGTGACCAAATATATCAAAATAGGTACCTCAAAGGCCAATCGTGTATTTTGAAGAAGAAATTTCACTCCATGATGAAAAGGAGTATATATGTATTTTTCCTCGCTCGCTACGCTCGCTTATATACAAAATAGATTTGGGAAATCAAACGAATTCGGCAAGCGAGGCCCATCATGCATTTTGATGAAGAATTATCACCTACTATAAAAAGGAGTATATATATTTTTCCTCGCTCGCTTCGCTCGCTGGTATAACATTTAGATACAGGATGGTATTTGAAAGCAAATGAATAAGGTAAGAGAGGTGACCAAAATCAAAATAGATATCTTAAAGGCCCATCGTGTATTTTTGATGAAGAACTTTCTCTTCTATCACGCAAATGAGTACATATGTATTCTGGCCTCTACATCCCCCCCCCCCCATTCAAAAAACTCTAGTGACGCCCCTGGCTACATTTTGATACTCGATGTTGCTGTCGGTCATGTCATACAGGAATTATGATCCTAACAAGTTACACAATCAGAAGATGTGCTGGGATAAAAGAACCTCCATAGTACACTTTTTCAGTAAGAACATAAAACATTTCTAACAACATACGATTTCATTCTAAGGACGGTTCTTGGCAGTTTTTCGCATCCAGCCGCCCCCCCCCCCCCCAACATGTTGCAAAGATGCAGCATAGGAGAATTGGGGATGCTCTTTCAGTTGCCAAAAAGTGCCCATTATGGTCAAACATACCTAAATAATCTAGCCATTCTTTAAAACTATATTTCGGATTTTCTATATTTGTTGACAGTGCTATGGACTAATTTTGATTAGGATTGTTTCACAAGAACTGTTATTTAATATGCTTTCTGTATATGTAGATGAATTATGATAAGCCTTTCCTAATGCTACTGCACTGTGGGACACATGTTTTTTTTTAAAGAAATTTCATAAAACGGGACTGCACTGCAGTGACCCTGCCACGTACGTCGAAGGAGGCATCGTACCGGCTGTTATATCTTTCTACCAAAGATCTTTCTACATCTCTCTCTCTCTCTCTCTCTCTCTCTCTCTCTCCTCTCTCTCTCTCTTTCTCTCTTTCTCTCTCTCTCTCTCTCTTCTTAATATTTTCTCTGTATTTTTCCCCCTTTCCCTTGCTTTCATTCCTTCTCTCCCTTCCCATCCCCTTTCAGTTCCACCTCTTTTTTCTTTCATCCTTTCCCTTTCTCCTCTTTACTTCCTTCTTCTTTCTCCCTCTTAAACCTTTCTTTCATGGAGTGTGTTATATTTTTACTTAAAATATTTCTGGAAAAAAACTGCCCAATACAATCTGGAAATCTACTTATATTTTTAAACTTTTCATCATATTACTTGATTTGGATTGCTTAACATTTTACAGGTTTCATTCTAATTCTAAAGGAAACATGAATTGTAATGATGTTTTTAATTCATGGACTGGTGCAAAATAATTCCTAGGGTCTGCATAATAATATTTAACTTTTACCTCACAGACATGCAAATAAGTGTAAAAGTAGAGGATGTGTTCACTGATTTCATTTAATTGTGAGGCTATCAAAATATACCTTTTACTTTATTAATTCTACATACAGATTTCCAAAGTTTATAATTTCAGTTGAATAAACTTGAAAATGGAAGACATTGGGAAAGATCATTATTAGTACTGAATTTCAATTTTCAAACATTACTGCAACATAAGGAATATCAACAGCTGTAAAAACACATAAGTAACATACAAAATCATCAAACAGGCATGAATCAACTTAACTGTTTGTTTTTCTGTTTTAACCAAAGGTGACAGAACTGCTTCCTAGTCACTTTCTGACAAACATGTAGGCAATATCCAAGCCTGAAATGTGCTCCTTTTAGGTAAACAGGAATGGTATCTTTACAGGCAAAATCCACCCCAAGAAGTTTCATTGTTTTAATAAAAGGAGTTAAATTTGAACAGCATTTTAAAAAAGAAATGAGCAAAATCGGTCAAAGAATAAGAAAATTACACTCATTTACATTTTCTAGTAAATTACTCTCGGCTCTGCAAATTGGCAACACTGATGACATCATATGTGAGCAGCTCTCTATTCACTTTGCACATTAAATTTCACATTTTCTCAATTTCCTTGGAAGTTACACTTTTCTCAACCGATAGTTAAAGTATGTTATGTAAAATGCAATTCTTCTGAACATACAATGACTATGGGGGTTAGACCATTTTTTAAAATCATGTATTCCTGTATGCATTCTACTACAGTCTCTATATAATTTTTCACTACATGTATAGTAATCATCATGTAATGATTCATCGGAAATCTTGGTAAAATTTACAATAATTGTGAGGTCTACTAGATTACCATGCTTATTGCAGTGGTGGAGCCTTACAATAATCAATGGACTAACTTGAACACATTTCCTGATAAAATAATACTTTATATTGACATATTAAAATTCTGATATATATTCAGTTAATCCTTACAGGTGCTTGCAACCATAATAAAATCTTAACATTTTTTCCTGGGATTCACTGATCAAAGGCCGACTAAATTTGTTTAGTTACTTTATTACATCAGTTAAGCAATTCTATGCACTAAAAGAAATTGCTTTGGGAACTTCTATAGCAAACCATGATAAACCTTGGTGTTTTGATATTTGCTGATCAGTTCCATTCCATATTTTCCCTCCATACCAATCTTGGCAGCAATAACATCTAGCATTTGATATAATGCAACCTCTATTGTCTCAACTCCTTCTGCTATTGAACTACCATTAATCGTTTCATGGAGTTTCTTTACTCCATCTGATAAGGACATTAAATACCTGTGCAAAAGGAGGACTTTACTGTATTCATCTTAATCCACAAGTTAATTGAATCATTCTTCATTGGCAAAAGTGTTTGTCCTGTAAACCTAATTGTGCAACATGAAATATACCAGTATATGGAAATAGTGTATTGAATATATATGAACTGCATGATTTTTAGAAAATGTAGCTTTAAGTATAAACTTTAAGTGTTCCCTCTCAAGCAAAGAACGTTCTATGTCTTGGCTTTGTAGCTATAACAGATAGATATAATATGATACCTAAGTGAAACAACAGTATAAAAAAGTTTATGGAAATATGAATAGAGAGTGCTTATAAGTACTTTTGAATCAATTTCCTTTGAATGATACTGAAGTGAGTCACCTTATGTTACTATATGAAAATCGAAAATTCTAATTGAGTTATCATAAAGCCTGGTTTAAAGTGTCTTAAATATAAAATTCATTTGTTCTAAAGGTCTTCATTTCAGTTGGTTCCCAATGGCCTGAGAAAGTTTTCATGACATTTTTCTCTACGAACATACACTGAGATAAACTGCCAGTTCCTTGATTTATAAAGATCACAGAATAATGATACAACATCTGAGGGGGGTGTAACATAAAACATACAATCAATCTTACGATTGATATCAATCGTAAGTCTATGGCAAACCATGTACTAAAGAGATACAATTGATTGTAAGATTAATCGTATCTCTTTATGTTACACCCCCCTGGTACTGTATCTTTCCTGATAGGGTCAGATTTTAAATCTTTAAATCTGGGAGTTACCTTCATTTCCATTTACAGTATATGTTTGTATCTCCAATTAAAGTGCATATACTGGTAACATACATTTCTTTGGGGTTAAATGTAAAAAAAAACCTTTGTTTGTTTTGTTTTGTTTTGTTTTAGTGTAAGTTTTTTTTCTTTCTTTCTTTCTTTTATTGAAAAAAATCTGACATTATCTAAGAAGCAGCAAACAAATTTGATTAGCATATTTAAGACTCTCCTTGCAGCAAGTGCTGGTGACCAGCAGCCAGCAATCATCTGTTGATAATGTGACCATAGTTCATATAAACAAGCACTTTTGCATGTTCTGATTGCACTTCTACAATGAAAATATTGTTAGTTGGTGTCTAAGTGAATCAAATACTAAGATTTGAATGCACCTTTTTCCATTCTGTTACTGTTCCTTGGTTGGAACATTGATTGGTATTTCTTTCATGTTGCTCAGGTCAGGAGCTAGTCTGGCTATGGAGACTAGTGTTCTCTTTCCATTGTCATGGAGTGTCTTGATTCTCTCTACACAACCCTTCACGTCTGATATCCTTAGGTTCAAAATCTGTTGGGATAAAAAATAATTCAAAATGGTAACCTACTGGTAAAATAGAAATACTCATATATTACAAGAAATGTATGAAATGCATTTAACTTTGGCTCAGCACTGCAAAATCACATATCTATCTCTGTTTCAACATGAGTGACATCAGATATGTAATCTATTTTATTTCTTATTACTTTTTTTTTTCTCTTGCTATTTAGTGAATATGCTAATAGTAGGACCAAAGGGTGAATCTCCTAACCATTCTTCAGTGAAATTAGATCAATCTAAAAATAAAAAAAATCATTTATATATGCATATCTTATGTAATTCCTATGAATTAAGAAATAATCAATATTTCAAATTTATAGCATTCCAACATGCAAAGGGGTTTTGCAGTGTTATGCTTTTTGAAAGATATCCTTATCTCTATATTTGTCTAATTTCAATTATTTACAAACTTTGCTCACTGAATATCAATGGAGAGGTAAAACTTACATCATCCAGTTGTTCAGAGATGAAAAGCAGCCTTGATTTTGGTTGATATAGCCTTTTCTTCAGATCACACGAGGGAGAAGATTCCAGGAGAATCTCCAGGAACTCCAGGACAGAATAAGCCTGTAAATCAAGATACATTTCACATGAAAACTGTTTTAACTAGTTTCTCATCAGTATTTTGCAATCCTGCATATTGTTAAAAGACATCTTTCACATACCGGTACTTAATATATTGTTGTTAATATCATTTTGTTATCTTAGTGTCTAGAATGAGGGGTGGCATCAGAGTTTCAGAGTTTAAAGTACTGTTAAACTAAAACTTTTGACACATGTAACTTTTTAAAACTGTTGATAAATGCCATTTTTTGCAGCAATCATCTTCTACAGTTGTGATTTCATTCAATTTCATAACATGAAAGCTTCATCAATCTGTAAATCAAGATATTTTATTAAAGCAAGGGGTACTTTTCTGTGCTTGACTTTTCCTAAAACATGTAGCATACCTCTAGCACGAAATCCGAAGATCTTTTGAACAAGTCCTGTAATTCTCTGAGGAGTTTCTTCTGACATTCCCCTCTGCTCAGAACAGAAATAGCTGTGGTTGTTGTAGATGTGCATTCAGGTACTTGTCTGCCAGATTCCTCTGAACTTTTCTCAAGGGCCAGTGCAACAACCTAATCAAGAAAAATAGGTGAAAGTATAAGCACTGGTTCAAGGAAGCTAAAAGAAAGTAAATCACACTGACATGATTTATTTGATAGGTCATCATTTCTTTCATAAGAAGGGGTCACAAAATATTTGCTCAGGCTATGCTTGCTCTAGGCTTAATTTCATCAGACTTGGAATGAATTGCATTGCACTTTCATGGTATCGTGTTTGGACTAGGGTTATAATTGGGAATCCAGTTAATTGTATGAAGCTGACTCCTAGGTGCCTTTTGCAGTCAGTGTATATCACATAGCACCGAATACAGCATCTTAAGAAAAAGATGAAGTTCACAGTGATGACTATCTGTCCAAATATGGATAGATTACTTACCACCTTGTTGGCCAGTTTTTGAGCCTGAACATTCCTTCTAGAACTGCATGTTCTTGATGCCTTGAAATGATGCATAACTGACAACTGGTATACATGCTCCATTGGTGGTTGGTCAAACTCAAAGGTCTGTAACACAGAAAATAAAATTACCTTTAGAAGGCATAATCATTTTCAGCTTGAATTACTTAACCCTGATATACCCGGGGGGGGGGGGGGGGGCATAATGGCCCCCCTGTTGAATTTTCGACGGTACTCCGCAACGACTAGATGTATCAATCTGAGATTCAATTACTTTTTTCTCTGATCCTTACTGCACGTTTTGATACCAAATTTATGTCGACTGGACCTATGGTGCCGGTGTCAGATTACGATTACGAACACAAGTCGTTAAAATTTCACTATTTCTGTATATGACTGTGTACAAACCTATGAGCAAAATCAGAAACTTTTCAAAATTATGAGAATACTGTCAGGAAAGAATAATTACTCTTTCTAAAATAGTGAGAAACATCAAACACACACTCTCACATACACACACACACACACCCACACCCACACAAAGACGTTTAAAAAAACCAAAGAAATACATAAGGAATTTGTAAAACAATAGAATATATAACCCAAAAAAATTGATAAACCATTTTTTAAAGTAAAGGAGTCGATGTGAATGTTATGAAAAACATTTCTACCAAAAATCATTGTTCCTAAAGCTTTATTCAGTGAGATATAGCCAAAACTATGATTTCTCGCATAAATTAGCATAAATTAATTCATATAAAATAAAACAAAACAATTTAAGAAAATCTAACCATATAGCCTTGTAGATTACATCATTCTCTACCCTCGTGCCAATTTTCGTGACCCCCCCCCCCCCCCCCCCCCCCCGGATAACTAGACCAAAAATAGCCCGGGTCTTTTAGGGTTAACACATTTAATCTAGACTTGAACATCTTTTCCATATACTTTTGCATTTTGCACTACAATATAATAATTTTTTGGTTTCTTCCTACACATATATTCTAAACATGATACATTTGCAAGTTGAATTTAATAAAAGACTATTATCTCTCTACTGCACAAGGTATGATGAACTCAAATATCTTTGAACCATAATACAAGATGAATAGTGACAAAAGTGATGAATATATCAAACTCACTTCATAATCTACTGGTGGTTGTTTGCATTTCCATCCATGCATCGTATGTCCTGAATAAAGCTCTCCACATACCCAGCAGAATGTGCACTTGCAGGGACAAGTCATGAAGTTGCAGCCATATATCTTCTCAATCGGATTGTTACATTTTGGACAGTTCTTGTATCTGACCATGTCAACGATGCTTGTATTTTCTGCATTCACATACTTCACTGAAAGAAATAAACAAAACATTGCTACGTCATGGAGCAATAACAAATAGCTATAGCAAATCATCTACCCAGTAGCATATTCACTTTTACTTTCTCTTAATATACAGGGGCAGAAATTGAGATGTATGCTGTCTAGTATGTACTTCTAAGAAGTTTTAAGTGCAACCAAATTACCAACTAAGTATCTTGCTAAAACTCTGTTACTGTTATAAAATTATGATATCTTTATTTTATTTGGTCACATTTAACTATGCCATCAATTCTCTTCTATGTAATCTATCCTCATGCCCACCACTCCAATTTCCTTCATTTGATAATGCTAAATATTGTCTATGACAATGTTCTTATATCAACATGCTTTTAGTTCTTGTCTTTGACATCTCAAACACAAGCTCTGCCTTGTGGGTGCTTGCCTCCTTCTTATACTGCACTTATGTACATTACAAACATGTTGCTATTGTTTCAGAAGGAAATAAATGTGAAATTTCAATTTCAAATACAAAGCTGTTTTCAGCAAACCCAAGTTTAAGGATAAGGACTGAAAACTGTTCACCGACTCTGTTGTAAACTCATTCTGTTCTGCTGACTAAATGAGCTCTTACTTAATACTGGCTATCCATATTAAGGAACAAAATATCCTAGTAGCATGATCATGCATTAATGGAAATAATGTTTCCACCAGAACCCATATTTCAAAAGCAAAAGATGCATCAACTTAAACAAGAAGATGGATAAAAAAGCTCAGTTATCTTTCAGAGTTATTCAGTCCTTAAGTAAAACATTATTTTAGAAATGTCACCTATATATGCAACACTGCAAAGTACAGGGTGATGTACACTTACAGACACTAGCTTTCTCTGTTCTATACGTAGCAGCTTGGACACATGTCGCTGGCCAATGGATTTCTTGTGTGCATTTGGTACACCAGACAAAGCCACATTCACAAGCAATGCTCACTCCATGTGATGTCTCATCGGTGAATCTAGCCACACGTCCACATCCTTTATTGGGACACCACTGTAGATGCTTGTCAGCAGCTACAACAGCATTGATCTTCTGTTGCAGATGAAACGATGCAGGCTTGTATGGCACAAGAGACATCACAGTGACTTTGTCAACTGGAACCTTACAGTTGAATTCCTTGAGAGAGTAAGTAAGAAAAGGCTTAAATCAGAGTGTACTGTCAAAAACTTCACAACCAAGAATATATTACAAGATAGCAAATAACATGCACTCATGTTTGCCACAGAGTTAGTCACCATTGAAAGTAAGTATGTTACATGAAAAAGCAAATATTCTCCTTAAAGCCCGGCGCACACTATATGATCTGACTGCGATCCAATTGTGGAAAAATTCGTTATAGCATTTGATATGAACATTCAAACATGTAAAATCTCAACAATCAAAGTTCCAAATAGTCGTATAAATACTAAAATCGAAATTGTGGGCTATTGCGAACCTCCTTGTAGGAATAGAAGTGAACTCGATTCGGAATCGTAGTGACGTCATAGCAATCTTGCGATTGACTGCAATTTGAAGCCAATTTGGCCTTTACTCCGAACACAAGGCTTCCAGTTAACCAAATTTTTTATTTTAGTATTCCTTTCATTATTCCGAACTTCAAATAATATAATTTTACTTATTATACTTTCATATTAAATACAAAATGCCATTTGTTTGAAAATAAGGTCGTAGATAGATCGTATAGTGTGCGCCGGCTTAAAAGACAGTGAATACCATTATAGAGGATACCATTACCCTTAGCTTTGGTAGTCATTATAAGTGCAATGCATTTCAAGGAATAAATCTTACTAGGTTCCTATTTAACACCTGGGTCAGTACTCAGGAGATACTTTTCATAAAATGCTTTGCCTATGGACATACACACCAGGCAGAGATTTGAACCCTCAACCTTTCAACTGAGGATCAAGTGAATGAACCAATATACCACATACTTCCACAACAAATCAAAATATATCATGTTACTTGATGGCATAGGGTCAATTTCTTAAGTCGGCCATCTGGGGGACACTCTTGCCCCCATGCCATTATTCTGATCACAACTACACAATTTCAGACATTAGTTTAAACACAGAGTTGGCCTCGCAAATTTGGACGAAAATGGGAAATACTGGGAAATACTCCTCAAACAATATTTCCCATTAGTAAATTGCATTAAAATGTACACATTATAGAGAAAAAGACAAGATTAAACACCTACAGCCAAGAAAAGGTGACTTTTTATGGTAGGGGATCATACAAAGCTTTACATACATGTATACAATGTATATGGGTACACTATATGCTTATGGCTTTGGGGCTATGTTAAAGCAATGACTGGTAAATACTATACCTCAGAGAGAATATTTTTCACCACTGAATTGGGCCAAAATGTACACATTAATGAGAATATGGCAAGCTTAAACAGAGCAATAAAAATATTACTCCTTTTCATGAATGTTAGGGTCATATACATGTACCTGATTCCAATACTAAATGGATTTTGCACTATAATGTCTGGGAAATACTGGGGATTGCTGGAAAATACTCCCAAAAACAAATCATCTGTAAATTCAGCAAAAGGTTGAGAAAAACTAAAAGGCAAGATCAGCCACCAAGTGATATTTGATCAATAGAAGAAACTGGTGTACTAGATTTGAATTTCATATTAAAATTGCAATTAAACCCCACTGTTTTACTTTATAACAAACAATTTATGTCTTAACAAACAAATGAGTTATGGAAACCATCAACTTCAAACATTTGAAGTGTAATGAAAAGATTTAGATTTAGTCATAATCACAGTATTGTTATGAATGCTAATTCATGTCTAATGTTAGGAGAGGGGGTCATGTGTCCATGCAGACATTTCATAAGATTAAAGCTGTCAAATTTGGCATATGATTTTATGAAAAAAGTACATCAAATAGCGCAGCCAACCATTATAAATGTTTTCTAATATAACTTTAAAAAGATTTCTGACATATTGAATATGAAGTTCTTCAAAATAGCATTTACAGTCATCTGTCAAGGTACACAACCTAAGAAGCCACACAACATGCTGGTATACTACACATTGAGGTATATGGCCCACATACTGACCATGTATTTCCCAGTATTTCCCGGTATTTCCCAGTATTTCCCAGTATTTCCCAGTATTTCCCAGTATTTCGCAGTATTTCCCGGTATTTCCAATATTTCCCGGTATTTCCCAGTATTTCCCACCCGTCCGGGAAATATAGGTATTTCCCGGGAAATTGCCAACCCTGGTTCAACAGTCCAACAGGGTCTTTATTCTGGCATGAGCAAATGACAACAACCTGTGCTAACAGATGGTGCTATTAAACAACATTAAAAAAATATAATAACTATCAATATCAACATTGGCACTACTTGACTTACTGGACAGGTGATGTGGGGATCACCCTGAGACACCTTGGCAATGAGATATCCCTTCCAGCATTCATCACAGAACAAGTGGTTGCATGTTTGGAGACTTGTACCAGGATACATGGCACAGATACTGGTATAGCAGATCCTGCACGTATCTTCATGGTCCTCGCATGACAGAGGGATGGATTTTCCACTGGCGTTGTGTTTCTCTTCATCAGAGGCAATAATCTGCAAGGAAACATGTAGTGAAAGAGATTCACAGTACTACTGCATGCTTATTGCCAGGAATCTGTTGACCCTTTGGTCTACAAGGCGCAAATCAGACCCTGTTGGATCATAGGAGTGGTGGTCGTTTGTGAAGATCATACAATAATGCACATTTGAAAGCAAGCATTGACTGATCTGCTGAACTTGTCAGTACCTTTCTTGGGAAGAATTTCAAGTTGTCTATTTTTTTATTTTTAAGTCTGCTTTGTATAAGCACAAAGGGTATTATGCACTCAACAATAACCCTGACATTATGATAAATCATGATATGCAGAAGGAAATGTTGGTACACATGGTACTTCTTCTGTCACGCAAAATATTGTAGCTTCATATTGTGATTATAATAAAATAATAATCAATAAAGAACTGAGGAAAATTTACATAAAAATGATAACAAGGTAATACAAGAAATAAAATACCTGTTTCCATATCTGCTGTTGGGACTGAATCTCTACTTCCCAATTCAAAGATCCTCCAACAGTAGTGAGGGGCATACCTTTCATGTTTTTCACTTTGGCTGGATGGCAAGTGTCTGGCTCACATGGATGCCTGTGATGAAAAAAACATATCACCTTATGCTGTAGCTACTACACTGCAGAGATATTGGAATTTTATATGTCGTTTGTATGTTTGTTTTTGTTTAACAAAATCAGCCCATTTGGGTCTCGATGCTGTAGTGCTTTCTATTTTCTTTTTCTTGAAGAACATTACACTTACAATTAGAGAGCAAGTTCATTTCTCTCCATATTACAACCATACCACTCTGTGTGTGTATGTGTATCACTTGCTTTGGTTTTATTCTAATAGCACTATCAATCCAATAACAAAAACTCATATCTACACCTGTATTCATTTTCATTTACCTAGCTTGGGTCCTAATCTTCCATTACTCATCAAGAAATGTCGAGCCTATGTAGGAATATTGTGAAATTATTATGTGGGTCCAACCTTCTTGATATAGAAAATATGACTCAGTCTCTCAATAATCCAGAGCAGTCATAAACTCCATAGGCTTTCAAGCAAAATAAGTACTTTTATAATTGCCACAAATTCTTGCATAAAGTCCTACAGAATCCCTACATTTCCTATCTTTACTCAGTTCACTTTATAATTCAGAAGTCTTATTTCATCAAAAAATAAACTTCTTTCCTACCTATCATATTCTACTTTGTGTGCAGCAACATCTGCTATCCTCTCAACTGCATCTGACAAACACTTGATTTCATCACAATATCCGTAAATAACTTTCTCGGCATCCATCTGATTAAATCTCTCTCCAATAAGTGTTGCTGAAACTTCCACATCTTGGCAAGCTTCTTGCCATGGCAGAGAAAAGATTGTGAAAACCCGATATCCATCTGAAAGCAGAGTATCTGATACACTGGACCCACATTTCCCAAATGCTGGTGCTTTGCCAATAACTCTGTCTGTGATGTTCACAGCAAATCGACGAGGAAAGCAATGGGCCTCTTCATAATTTTCACCAAACTTGCCTCTGAGGACTTCAGGTAGGAGGCTGTCTGCTGAGATTACAAGCCTAACAGCAGCATTGTCTTCTACCTCCATTGGGACACTTTCCTTTTCTTCCTCACATTCTTCAGTATCAATCTGGAATATGCGCTCCTTGGTACAAGCACCCTGGGAAAAACGACTATCCTTCTTGGACACAAAATTGGAAGCCTGCTGATCTACGGGAACTACAAACATTCCAAAGACAGCTGTGACCTCTGACCTTGGAATGTGTCTTGTTTCATCTGTTTCCTCCCAGTCATCTTCTTCTTCATTGTGGTAGCTAAGGTCCTCTCCAGCATTCAGCTGTCTCAGAGAGTCTAGGTCAGCTAGTATGTCGCGTGATATCTTCTTATTCCTTTTCTTTGTCCCTTGCTTGTTTGCCTGGAGGACTGTTTTAGAAACAAAGATCAAAATTATAAATACATAATAAAATGAAATCAATGTTGGCCAGAGCGAAATATTCTTTTTTTAATACGACTTCATTGGCATTACACTATCTACAGCTTTTAGTACACTATTTAATAAAAATTCCTGCATCAAGGATGCCTCTCAATAATATGAGAATATGGAAGTTCCTAACAACAGAGAAGGAAAAATAAGTTTGCTGGGAGGAACAAACAAAAAAGTATAAAAAATAGGCCACCACCTACAAGTGAAGCTGATATTCAACATGCCGTTAGGGATTTGGACATTAGTGTTGAACCACCAAGTATAGAGGAAATTGTTACAGCTATTGAAATCTCTAAAGAATTGAAAGGCTTCTGGACAAGACAACTTGAATGCAAAGTCTTTCAAGGCAGACCCAGAGCTAGTTGCAGGAGTACTTGATCCACTATTCACTGATATTTGGGAGGAGAAGGAAATACCTGATGACTGGTCAGAAGGCATCATCATTACATGTAGGATACAAAAGAAAGGCAACCCAAGGGACTGTAATAATAGGCATGGGATTATCCTATCAATACCTAGCAAGATTAAGGCGAAAACTATCATGCAGCATATTTCAGATACAGTAGATGAACAGCTTAGGAAGGAACAGCAGGATTCCGAAAAGGAAGGAGATGCACTGATCAGATATTTGCAATCATAACAGAACAATGCACTGAATGGCAAAGGCAGACGTACATCAATTTTGTTGACTTTGAGAAAGCCTTTGACAGCCTCCATCGAGATAACCTCTGGGCAATCTTACGAATGTATGCAATCCCACAACACATTGTGGACCTTATTAAGGCTTTCTATGCCAACTTCACCTGCAGCATAGGAATTCCAAGTGAAGACCGGAGTCAGACAAAGGTGTGTGACGTTGGCGATGCTCTTCAACATCGCTACTGACTGGGTGATGTGTCGGACAACAGAAGATTAAACACAAGGTATAAGATGGACCCTCTTCTCTACATTGGAGGATTGGGATTTTGCTGACGACTTACCTCTGGCCTCCCACACTTGCAAGCATATGCAAGAGAAAACATCACATCTTAATATGCACAGTAAGTCAGCCTCAGCATAAATCAGAAGAAAACCAAAGTTATGACTCTAGATATACCAAACTCTCTGCCAATCCAAGTGATTGGAAAAAATCTTCAAATAGCAGAGGAATTCACATATCTTGGAAGCCTTATCAGACATGACAGGGGAGCATACAATGGCATAAAACACTGGATTAATAAGGCAAGGATTGCATTTAAATGCTCAACAATGAATGGAGGTCTCGACAATACAGCATGAAAACCAAGCTCAAGTTATATAGAAGTTGTGTCTTCTCTACCCTCCTGTATGATTCAGAATGCTGAAGAATAACAGTGAATGACATCAACCAGCTGTCAGTCTTCCACACAAAAAATTTGAGAAGAATCTGAGATGAGAGCCAAACAGCTTCCCAAGAGTAGCCCTGCACTAGACACCATATGGAAGGAGAAAAAGAAGGCTACCAAAAACTACCTGGGGTTGGAGTATGGAAGACGAAATGAAATGGATGAATCTGCCCTGGGGAAGTGCCCAGAGTAGAGCCCAAAACAGATAGGAGTGGAAGACCTATGTTGCTGCCCTACATGCCAGGAGGCATAAGGAGGGAATAAGTAAGTGAGTATACCTGAATGAGAGTTGTATGAATTATTTGATTTTCTACTATGTAACAGAAAACACTGGCATGACAATGACATGAAAAGGGATCACAGAAATGGAAACTACTTACCAGTATTTTCATCACTGCCATCATCCATTCCATGAGCTATGCCCTTCTTAGGGAAAGTGTACAAAGTGTGCTTTGGTGCAGCCAAGTTAACAGCATAGCTAACATTGACTGCAAAAGCTTCTTCCTGGATGCCAGTCCTCTTATCAACTTTCACCTTCTTCTTCTGTCGCCGTCTCCGATTCTTAGTTCCAAAGTCCTCATCCGCTGCCATCAGGTCAGTGGAAGACTCTGTCTCCTTCATGACTAGATCTGCTCTCCTTGCGTACGTTTTATGTGGAGAGCATTTAGACTTCCCAGACATTGAATCATAAACAGCTGTACAGTCGTCATCGGAGTTGCCAACACCAATGTGATGTTCACTCACAGTGATGTGATTGCCACGACAACAGATACTACCAATTTCCCTCTTTAGGGAATCAATGACCTCCCATCGCTTGCTTTTGTTGAGGGAAAATGGAAGAACTGCCTCATTACCAAACCCTATACAAGAGAAAAACAATATGACATGATGATAAAATCTTGTGAATAACTTATTCAACTAATCATGAACAGATCATGGCAAAGTTGCAAAAAGTACAGTGATCACTGATACCTTAATTTTATTTAATTTTATCACATACTACAACTTTCCTACGAAGGATCAAAGTGTCTTGATAACCTCCCTAACATAGCTTAGAAAATATTTAATCTGACACAAAAACTAAGTATCTGCTGAAGAAAACCCTCATCCTGAGAATAATAAAATAACCCCATTAAAAAAATAAGCAAAGAAAAAGAGTAAGGAATCAAGAACACATTACCTTTAAGGTTCAAAGCTCTATTCTGCAGATGATTCTCAACCACAGTTGAAGCCTGTTTCTGTGCTCTCTTGATCTTCACATCTGTGGTTGCCTTCACAACAATGTTCTGACTAGAATGAATGGACTTCTGAGACTGGACTGATCTCCTCACACTATGACCGGTAGTAACACCAAAGCGAGTTCCTTCTCGTCGCACCATGTTCTTGCTTTTTTAGATCCCCCTTTAGTGAGAAAAGAGTACCCGCTCTTCTGACCCTATAAATAAAAGTTGAACAACATGATTCTCAGACTACTGTACCATTGTGACTGACTAAAGCTTGGTCAATCTTTCACTTTCTAAGTTCATGGGTAACAATGATTCTCAATCTAATTCTCCATGAAGAACTTCTTATTATTATCATTTTTTTAATTGTCATCTCTACATGGTGTAAATATGTTGGATCATCCTCAATCTTAATATTACTGTTCAAATTGACAAATAATAGAGAAATGATTCACTAAGAAGATGTACTAAAAAACGAATCTGCCATACATGTAGGTATTTCAGTAAAATTTTGCTTTTAAACTTTCAAGCTTCCTACACTTTATACAGTTAGTAAACATGACTTTCAGTTTACAATTCATTCAAATGGTATTGCTGCAGCTCTTCCTACCCATGATTTTTAATTCAAACACTGTCAAAATAATATAAAATGTACCTATCTTGACGTCTTAAAGGGGGTACCCAATGCTGAAACAATGTTCCTTCATTTAAAAGAGCATGATTTTATTAGCAGAAAATCATCTGCCTAAAGTTTTTTAAAAGTCGTGTTGCCAGGAAAAACCCAAAATATGGTAAGATTTCAGCCAATTTTTGGCCCCTCAGCCGTGTCCTAGTTTCAGTTGGATACCCATGATGACATCATTGTGGTTACCTCGTCACGCAATTCTAGCAAAATGCGCGCAAGGTTACTTGGTATAATACATTTTGTACAGTCTAGCGCATGCCACAACTGCAATGCGCAAAGCTGGGTAACCACATCTACGTCATACCTCATACTCAAATTTTTAGGTCAACCCTTGACTAATTTCAAATAATTTGCTAAATGCATTGATTTCGATTGAAAATAATCAAATTTTTAATGCTATTGCTCTTAGAATTCTATTCTTGATCATATATCAAAAAAAATTTAACCATTGTGTAATCACTTTAAAGTAGGCCCTGATTTATCACTATGCATGGTCACCAGAGAGGGTATAATTTAGCAGTATTTACTGATGAAGAAAATTAAACTTAGTAGACCGGGAGTGAGAGGGGGTCAACTCTTTTTCATGTCCGAAGTCCTTTGGAAGGGCAAAGAGACGCTAGATAATAATGTGATATGTGCTATACAAGAACGGAATATTATTATTATGTACAACTCTGCTAAGAAAAAATTGTTTGTCATTCACAAAGTGGTGGGGGCGGCCAAGAGGGCCTTCCAAAGGGGGTCAAAAATGATGGCTTCTCCTACACTTTCCTTTTGTTTACAAACACATGGCTAATCTTGCTTTGGAAACGAAGAAAAAAACTGACAGTACAACAAGAGCTTACATGTAGGTTTATCGCTGGACACAAGTATAACTATGGTTGAAAATGTGAATGTCTGCGGACTGTGGTAAAGGAATGAGGAATTTGCGTGTGACGGCTTATCGTATCATCGGCTTTGTCTTTGTGTTCAAGGTAAGAGCAGTCATGCATTTGCGAAAAAAAAGCTAAGTGTACAAGAAACCGTCACTTTTGGCTCTCTTTGGAGGGCCCTCCTGACCGTATCCACCACTTTGTTCACGACACACAATTTTTTCCTTGCATAGTTTTGTCGACAGATCATTACTTTTTTTTCTGGGTTGACCTTCTCTGATCCCCAGTCCATTGGCATAGGAAATGCCTACGGAAAAGATAAACAATGTGGGGGGCAGGAATACCCTTCTGCCCCCCGCCCCACACTTTGAAAAAAAAAGCGAAGGAAAAAGAAAAAAAGAGGAAGGAAAAAAGAAAGAAAAAAAGGAAATAAAAAGAAAAGGAAAGAAGAAAATAGAAAGGAAAAAAAGGAAAGAAAAAGGAAAAAAAGGAAAGAAAAAGGAAAAAACCCAGAAGTGCTCGCTCGCATTTTTAGGTATCTTAACCTAAAAAAAATCAAGTGTACACAATATACACTGCTACAACTGTATGACAAGAACAGTGTATAATATCGTGTACACTTGGTTTTTTTTTTCCCTATTACTTGTTTATGATGTATGTATTACACTGTTAGAATGGTTGTTTGGGGACCGTTGATATAT
Source organism: Echinometra lucunter (assembly GCA_029962745.1). Taxonomy (NCBI): domain Eukaryota; kingdom Metazoa; phylum Echinodermata; class Echinoidea; order Camarodonta; family Echinometridae; genus Echinometra; species Echinometra lucunter. The sequence goes on from CM057151.1 coordinate 9,091,730, forward strand.
GAGCCTGCCAAATGTAGGTCTAGTTTGAGAAATTTGTATGTAAAACATATAAATGTTACATGTATTCTCATTGCTCTTGCCTACTCTATGATCTCTTCCAATCTCGCTCTCTCTCTCTCTCTCTCTCTCACCCTCTCCCACTATTCCTATCCTTGGTTTATTTCTTTCCCCTTATGCCTCTTATTTTTCCTCTTAACTTGTATAATAAGGAAACCTATTGGCTGCATGTGTTAAGACAAAAAAAAAAAAAAAATTCATGTAAAAGTAGACCCTATGTGTATTGTATGTATGTTTGTGAACCACCAACTAGTAAGGAGAATCTTTCAATAGGAACTTGTTTCCTTTTAGATATCCTCGGGCACTAGTTGGTGGTATTTCTTGCTTATTTCCTTTGAAAATACGTTTCTGTCTTTGCCTGGAAATTGAATAAATAAAATAAATAAATAAAATAACCAATGCCATTTATATCAATAATTGATTATCTTATGAACATTACCCGGTATTCGGTTTGCATCTTGTGTCTCTAGCTAACGTTATGCTATTCTTCTACTCACAGAATGTTAGTAATGAATTTGCAAGGAATCGAGCGGCAAGTTCACCTAAACTTAAAGAAATGAATTTTCAGGAGATAATGGCCTGTGACCAATAGCCTCTTGCCACTATTAGAACGAAAGATGCCGATAAAAATATACATTACTCAAAGCATGAGCATGGAATAACAATATGACAGAACCTCATCTCAGTATACAAAATTCTTTTTTTTTTTTCTCGTTCCCTCACTTTGCTTATTCGTAAAAACTAGAAACAAGATGGTTTCGGGCAGCAAGCAACTCTTACTCCAGTAGCAAGGTGTCCGACTATCCTCTAATTCTACAGGAAAATGTGCATTATATAAATGATATGGTGTATTCTGGTGACGAATCTACGTTCTAAAGTAATTTTTTTTTGTCAGTCGCTTGATTCGCTCGCTTAAAGAAACAGAATGGTTTCGGACGCCAAGCAAGGTGCCTAAATAGAGTCATATTCAACCAATATAGGTGATAAAATGTATCATTCAGAGATCTCATCGGCTTATAGTGTATTTTGATGATGAAATAACACTTCTGTACCACGAAAAAGAGTTTTTTTTTTTTTCTCGCTCGCTGTGCTATACTAGTTAGATACAAGCCAGGTGACCAAATATATAGGCCCATGGTGTATTCTGATGACAAATTATCCCTATCATAGAAAAAAAGTACATTTTTTCCTCGCTCACTGCTCTCTATTACATGTACTTAGACACAGGATGGTTTGGGAAAGCAAACCAATTTTGCAAGCGAGGTGATCAAATATAGAACTTAGATTTTATAAGCCCATGGTGTATCTTGATGACGAACTATGCCTACCATGAAAAAGAGTATATTCATCATCGCTTGCTGCGCTCACTCGTATAATACTTAGATACAGGATAGTTTGGGAAAGGAAACTAATTCGGCAAACGAGGTGACCAAATTTATAATTCAATTTTTAAATATCTGATAGGCCCATAGAGTATTTTGATGACGAATTATCACTTATACCAGCATGGAAAGGTTTTCCTCGCTTACTTCGCTTGCTCGTATTAGATACTGGATAATTTTGGGAAGCTAACAAATTCGGCAAGTGAAGTCACTTAAAGCCAGATTGAACTTGCACCCTTGTATGGGATTTTGAAATAGCGCCCTCTCAGTCTTAAACTACTGATTTTGTCCCCTTTTTGCTCCCAGCATGCTCTATTCTGATCAATGAGAGCTTTATTTTTTTAGTAACATCTGTTAAAATGTATTTGTATTCATACTAAGGAAATTCATAAGAAGCCACAAAGGATATAATGTTTCTAAGAGTCTCTGGTTTTGAGTAGCCGTAAGTTGGCACTGTTGTAAATAGTTACATCATAATAAGGGCCAGTTCAGTGTTGCTTTAATGTATACTCTAGATCTTATAGGCCCATGGTATATTTTGAGCATGTTGAGTGCGAGTATACCATGAAAAGGATCTTCCTTGCTCGCTTCACTCGTTCGTATAATATTAAGATACAAGGATGGTTTTGGAAAGCAAACAAATTTGGCAAGTAAGGTGACCGAATACATGTATATTTCTAAATATCTTACAGGCCTATTGCATATTTTGATGATGAAATAACACTTCTTCAGTCAAGAGAACGGGTTTTCCTTGCTAGCTTCTAACATCTAAAACAGGATGGTTTTGGACAGCAGACATTTGGACCAGTGAGGTGTCATAGAGTCACAGTCATTTGACAGCAAGGTGACCATATTTTATTCATTTTCTTATAGGTCAACATAGTGTATTTTGAAATAACATTTCTTTCATAATAGCAAGTGGTTTGACTCGCTAGCTTTGCTCGCTCAAAAATGTAAAAAAGCAGCAAGGTTCATAATCTATAGCAAGAAGCACCTTTTCTTACCAAAATGCTTCATGGCCCCTAAATATTCCTTTAAAGTAATAGTGATCCAGCTAGGTCTGGCAAGAGTTCCACATGCACCCCCAGCTAAAATTGAAAACTAGATGAATCTTCGACCACGCGTGGTCGAACTTTATGCCTCCGCCATTACCAAATCAGAAATAAATGGCACTTCATGTTGATTTATTTTCATATATACAGTGACATCTTTGACCTTGACCTTTGACCTTGAGACCCTCAAATCTAATCAGATCACTGTCTCTCACATATGCATACATGTGCTAAGTTTGAGGTTGATCGGTCGAATGGTTGTTGAGTTATTGTGAAAACGAACCATTTCTATGTACATAATGACCTCTAAGAGCTTTGACCCTTGACCTTGTGACCCCAAAATCTAATCAGATAATTGTCCCTTCCATGTGCATACATGAGCCAAGTTTGAAGCCAATCTGTCAAATGGTTCTTGAGTTATCGCGAGAACAAACCATTTTTATGTGTATTATTACCTCTATGACCTTGACCTTTGACCTTGAGACCCCAAAATCTAATCAGATCATTGTCTCTCCCATATGCATACAAGTGCTAAGTTTGAGGTTGATCGGTCAAATGGTTGTTGAGTTATGGTGAAAACGAACCATTTCTATGTACATAATGACCTCTATGACCTTTGACCTTTGACCTTGTGACCCCAAAATCTAATCAGATCATTGTCCCTTCCATGTGCATACATGAGCCAAGTTTGAAGCCAATCTCTCAAATGGTTCTTAAGTTATCGCGAGAACGAGCCATTTTTATGTGTATTATTACCTCTATGACCTTGACCTTGGACCTTGAGACTCCAAAATCTAATCAGATCATTGTCCCTCCCATATGCATACACGAGCCAAGTTTGAAGTTGATCCGTCAAACGGTTCTTAAGTTATCGCGAGAACGAAAACGGGACGGACGGACGGACGGACGGACGGACGGACGACCCGAAAACATAATGCCTCCGGCAACCACCTACGGTGGGCGGAGGCATAAAAATATAAGGATATGACTTGGAATGATATGTATAATCATAATATTAAATACTGAACATGGGAAAATGTGATAAATGTCAAAATATTGGTTTATTCTGTCAGAATTAAAAGCTTACCCGTAACCCTGAATTTCACATCACTGACATCAGTCTATTTAGTCAGAAAAATAAAAGCAATGCATCCTTGGTATTAGACTAATCCCATCTTCCGGTTTATAATCATTATGAGACCCTACACTACCAGCGATCTCTCACTAGCGCAATGGTAGTGCGCCAGTCTTGAGAAGTGGATGTCCTGGGTTCGAGTCATGTCAGGCATGGTAGGTCAAGAAAAAAACAAAGAGTAAAGAAAAAAAAGTGAAAAATACAGAGTCTCTGAGCCTCCAAATATTTCTTTTAGCGGTGGGGTACATATGGAACTCTTTCCCTAGGTCTTACATCCCCCTCGCAAGGGACTTTGTGCTCGTGATGTGTGCCTAAATAGAAATTTTCAGGGTTTGTGCTTCAGCCCCTCCCCCCCCCCCCCCCAGTTCAGAAAAGCTTCCTACACGTACGCCCATATCCCGGTCTACAAGTGGGATAGGGGTGACGGGTGTCCAGACACAATCAAGCATAAGTCAAGAATATGTGCTAAATAAAATATATTATCCAAAATAGGTTTTTAAAAGATTCCTGCAATACTGCATGCAAACGGACTAACTAAGCAACAGTTTTTTGTGCAGTCCCCCTTCCTCCTCTTTTGGTTCCAGATGGAATGTTGAGGAGTATCTAAAAGAAGAAGACTCTGTAGACCTCTACATGTAACAAAAAGTTAGAAGCAAAACTGCTGTTTGGGTATACCGTAGTCTATACAAATGGAATTTGGTTCAATCTTGATTGATATAAAATTATTCTGTAGGTCAGGTCTACATGAATATAACATTAAATATTGGCAAAATAATTTAGCATATTAAATAGGTCTATTCACTGTTCAGTCTAATACAATGCCGGTAATAGAAATGATGTAGTCTGTTTTGAACTGACTCTATATAGTATTATACCGTAGTTGTGTCTTGAATTGGCCCCTTAGAAATTTAGGCTAATAAATATTAGCCTAATGCAGTAAGGCTTGTTGAAGACTAAACCCCAGGGGGATGTGTCTCATTGAGGCTTGTACATCATCCGTGTAAACAAAAACGTAGAAAAAGGGTCGTTTTTCAGCACTGGGCGGGGAACCCGAGGATCCACTTTAGGGTATCAAAAACAGCAAAAATCAGAAATAAGGGTGTCAAATTCACTAGTGCCGGAACCCGAAAAGGGTAGGAAATTTGATAGACCCTGACGATGGAATGAAAATATGGCAAATCAACGGGGGGATGTGTCTCATTGAGGCTTGTACATCATCCGTGTAAACAAAAACGTAGAAAAAGGGTCGTTTTTCAGCACTGGGCGGGGAACCCGGGGATCCACTTTAGGGTATCAAAAACAGCAAAAATCAGAAATAAGGGTGTCAAATTCACTAGTGCCGGAACCCGAAAAGGGTAGGAAATTTGATAGACCCTGACGATGGAATGAAAATATGGCGAAACAACGGGGGGATGTGTCTCATTGAGGCTTGTACATCATCCGTGTAAACAAAAACGTAGAAAAAGGGTCGTTTCTCAGCACTGGGCGGGGAACCCGGGGATCCACTTTAGGGTATCAAAAACAGCAAAAATCAGAAATAAGGGTATCAAATGCACTAGTGCCGGAACCCGAAAAGGGTAGGAAATTTGATAGACCCTGACGATGGAATGAAAATATGGCAAATCAATGGCTGTTAATTGTGTGTATTTTGTGAAGAAAAGAAAAAATACCTCTCTTTTAAATTTTAATGAGAATATTCTTTAATGCGTTAACAAGCAGGGTTTTTTTTACTTGAAAAACAGGGAAAAACGTCTAGTTGATGATATCCCCGCTTAGGGTATATAAAAACAATGCAAGATATGAGATCCCCGTTAAGGGTATAAAATTCTGAGAATTGAGATCGTTCATGGGTAATCCTGGGTTTTAGGGGTATAAATTATTTGCACTTACATTTGACTGCTAACTTCAGCACACCGCTTCAGACTGTCATGTATGGATTATGGTTAGGATTATGGTTAGGATTGGGATTAGTATTAGGATTAGAGTTAGGGTCAGGGTAAGGATTAGGGTTAGGGTTAGGGTAAGGGTTAGGGTTAGGTTTAGGGTCAGGGTTAGGCGTTAGGGTACACAACTAGCCTGGAGGCCGGGCTGGAGGCTCCTGGAGGCGTCTTTTTTTTCCCTACCGTTACTGCGTAAAATTGCAGAACTTCACTCAGGAAGCGACTAGTGCGAGAGGCTATTATCAATATAGAGAATCGTAGAGAATATGATTTACGCAGTACACCCGCACTACGCATGCGCGTGGACTTAGTTCGTCGATCGCGTCGGCTTGCAATGCATGTGATATGGGCTAGCTGCGTACACATAATGTAAGCTAGATTTGAAGAAAAATAACTATATCAAAAGTCACTCATACTTTGTGGTAGAGAATTATGAGAGGTTTATATAGTTTTGGATGGAATTGTTCATGTATTGAAGTGCAGCTGACACCGCGATAGTTGGTTGATGGACGCCCGAAGCTTCGGGCGAAAAGCAGTTATTAACCCTAATAAGTGTTCTGTGTAGCCTCTCGCACAAGTCGCTTCCTGAGTGAAGTTCTGCAATTTTACGCAGTAACGGTAGGGAAAAAAAAGACGCCTCCTGGAGAGGTGTGCTGAAGTTAGCAGTCAAATGTAAGTGCAAATAATTTATACCCCTAAAACCCAGGATTACCCGTTCATGATGGGATTCCCCGTTTAGGGTATTGAAATCACCCCTAGATCTACCTTAATCCCCGTTTAGGGTGCTTTTCAGAAAGTGATTTACGCGGATGATGTAGGTCTACAGTACAGGCCTCAATTAAACACATCCCCCCGGGGACTAAACATAACTGTTACAAGTGTTACCACGGTAACATTACATATCTAACTTACTCTAAACTTCTAAAGTTGAACTTGAACTTGAGCTTGAACTTGAAGTTGAAGTTGAACTGAAGTTGAGAAGCTGTCTGCAGCTGGCTGGGTTTGATGAATCTTCGCGTCGGTTGCCTTAAGTGCAACAAGCACAATGCGATATTACCACACGACTTGACGGTACGGTATTTATATTTGTAGCACTTCATTCAAAGATAATCTTTGGTTTCAGTCTTTCAGAGCGATTGTGCAATAGCTCTCCCTATTGAGATCATGACATCATCGTTTTGTTTTGCTCTGTTTCGGTATTGGCGTGCGGCCACGAACAAGATATGGGACATACCCAAACAAATGAATCGCTATATTAGCTAGCTACGGAGTGGATTATCATAGCGCAGTTTGCCTCACGATACATTACACTCCAGGGGCCCGTTTCACGAAAGCGTCATAAGTCAACTTCTCAGCTAAGATCGCCGCTAGTTGGCTAGTTGTCTGCTACGTGTTTCACGAAGCCGTGTTTGCCAAGATCAACGCCAACATCCCGACTAAGAACTTATGACGCCTCTGACCCTGTCATATCTTTTTTCGTTGATATGCAGCGCCATCACATGCCACTAATTTGGGAGATTATGGCTGGCCAAAATGGAAGCTACATAGATGTAAAAAAAAAATCAAATCTATCTTTTCTAAGGGTTCCTGCAATCAGTAATTCATCCTTGCTCATGTATATATATTATATTTCATGTTTTATATGAAACGACCTACAAAAAAGGTTTCCTAGGGGGTTTCTCCCGTGATTGTAACATCTCTCAAAAGAACGCAATTCTGCCACGTCAGGCAAGGCATAGTCAAAGGGCTAGTCTGTAGATTTCAGACCCATATTCATTCAAAGATGATTTATATCGTAGATTTTTAAACAAAATACTTTTTAAGACACATATTTTAGCTTGTAATTTGCCAAAATTATGCATATCAACGTTTTGGTCAAGACTTGACGCTGGATAAATATTTAATTTGCCTCCTTTTTCCGATCATGAACGTAAGGGTTTATTTTGCAAATCTAGTGTCCCGGGGGTACCCATCTTGCGTTCAAAACGACAATGAACTTAATTACTAAAAACAGAATCTTATAAGTTTTTATTTGGTGTAATCTGCCTTCTTTGAAAATATCTTGTATCTATAACCCCCTGCTACTATTTCTAAGCTTTGCCCTCACCAGATGACTCAAATAATTGCAGTTCTGATAATTTCTTGTTTACAAAATATATGTGTGATTGTGATCAAGGCTATGTGTTGTCACATTTCCTCATCGATTCACGAGATATTTAGCTAGCATGCTCTTCGTGAAACGGTTTAGCAAGATTAGAGTCATCTCCGTAGTTGGCGGACAAAGATATGACTAACTTGGCGTTGATTTCCAGAAACAGGCCCCAGCTCTACAAACGCTATAGGCGGTGGGGCGCGGTCCCAGCCAGCCACTAAGGTTCAGTGGGTCAGCCCACAACCACCCGGCCCGGCCCCCTGGTCATAGGCGCCAGCTGCAGCATAGACCACGGCGGCAAGCGCTCGTATAGTTTCTGCAAAAAACGTGCGCTACAGTGTCTCTCAATCACACTACGTGTTGTCGTACCGTCGATGTCGTCTTCTTTGATTTTGTAACATTAACAGTTTGATCTTGAAATTGAGATAGAATTACCAGATGAGATAAAGCCTAGCTCCTAACTGTTAGGACTTCAAAAAGAGCGGCGTCAGTCTGAAGGTACAGTGCTGTTACTGCTAGTCTTTATAATTCAGATTTTTTTCGCTTCATACTGACTCGTCCAACGTTACCCGGGTCGGCGTCTGCAGCTGAAATACCGCACTGATGATACCGGTACCGTACCGTACCTACGTTACCGCTGGGCGTGGGCTTGCTGTGGCGTGGGCTCACTCGCGCTCCGCTGCTGTCATGACAGTTACATACATACATGTATGATCATGATGATGGGGGGACCTAAAGCCCCTAAAGCTACGCACTTTGTTTTCAACAGCTAAAAAGTGACACAAAAACCATTGATTTGTGCAAATTTAATTTCTATTTCTTGATTCTACATATTCTAAAGTTGATTCGTGGAGAAAAATACGATGGGCAAATATCAAAAACGCATATTTTCAGGTTGATATCAATGCCAGTCTGCCAGTGTCAAATTTTGTTGGCAGTGTAACTTTTAGATCTAGATCTATACAGCCACACGCATGTGTCTTTACCTTAGAGTTACACTTACATGACTTACAGCCACACGCGTGTGGTTGTATCACAGCATCATTAGGATACAGCCACCAAAACGGCGTTTCGAATAGCGAAATTAATTGCAAACGCGAAATACATTGACTTAGATCTTCTATAAAAGAGAAGAAAAGTTTTGATTTTACTTACCAGCAATGTTCCTGAGGTTCTCAATTTTCCTCTTTCTGCTTCATATCTGATGAATGAACTGAAAATGGTGAATTTTAAGAAGAAAACTGATGCTTATCAGACTCGTAGGTTGACAGCATGCTGTCGAGTTACTGCAGCAGCCCGAACGCATATCTAGCGTTCGGGCTGCGCCCTTCATCGAATGGAAGCTTAGGTGCCTACCTTTGCAGGGCTTTCCAGCTTGAACTACACAAGTATACTAATTATAAAGAAATATGATGGAATTTAAGATACTTACAACAAAGTACAGTTAGTGTTTTATTCCATTAGGGGAAAGGATGGTCCAAAAAATGAGTCTTTATCCTCCCAGATCTTCATTGAATCTTTTCCACAAGCCGTTGTTAGTTTGCAAATGCGCATGCGCAAGTTCGTGTTTTGTTTTTGCTATGCGAAACGGCAATCGCCGGAATGGCTTCAACTTGGCGTGCAAAAAGGGAAATTTGATGGATTCTAAACACATTTAAATTGAATATGATTTCCGAACAGAATATTTAAGATAGTAGCATTGTATATATATTTTATCAAAATCTTATTTACTTAAGAAAGTGTTATTAGTAGGAGTTTTCATTGTGGCAGATGAGAGCTCCACTGAGAAGCAGTGGTTCCACTCAGGACGCTGCCACGGAGTGGCAGCAACCCGGGGCTAGCCGTCGAGTAACCAATAGAAAAGCATGATATGTAGTTTCGGTACAGACTTGTCACGCTTGCGGGACGAGGTCAGTTCATTGACTGAGTACACAGGATGAGTGGATACAGCCACACTCGTCTGAATTCTCACTTGTACTCTGTGCCACGACAGCTATCGCTACTGCATGTACGTGCACTGCACTGCACAAGCGATATGTATTCATGCGATGGTATTGCAATTTGCATCTTGGTCCTGGATCATCACGAAGGTTTTATCTCCTGAAATTCACGGACATACAAACAATATTTTTACTATTATTGTTATCTGCTTGTCGATCAGGTGAGAATGAAGTGAAAGTATTGTTTGTACAATAAGTGAAATCGAAAGATAAACCTTCGTGATGATCAAAGATGCAAGTTGCAATACCGTCGCATGAATACACATCGCTTGTGCAGTGCAGTGCACGTGCATACATACACTAGTGATAGCTGTCGCGGCACAGAGTACAAGTGAGAATTCAGACGAATGTGGCTGTATCCTCATGTCGATGCTGTGGATACAACCACACGCGTGTGGCCATAAGGTAAAGACACACGCTGTGGCTGTATACACTGCCAATTTTGTTACTAAGAAAAATGAAGGGGTCCTAAAGCTATGCACATGTAATAAATGAATGCAAAACTCGATATTGAAATTGTACCCCAATTTTAAAACGTCGCATTGCATTGCGCATTGTATTTGCAGGGTGCGTAGCTTTAGGACTCGCGTAGCTTTGCCTTTAGGATCCCGACCATACATGTACACCCTGACACTGTAGCTGCATAAAAAAGAGTCTTTTTTTATATCCAAGACTAAGAAGAAATTTTGTAGCTATCTTCAAATTTGATGAATATCAGAGTTTTTATGTTCTATGTTTTAGGGCGGCTGGGGCCCCAAAACATAGGGTTAGAGTTAGGGTTAGGGTGAGGGTTGAGGTTAGGGGAAGGAATTAGGATTAACAAAACAGTTGGGGTTAGAGTTAGGGTTAGGGGCCGAGTTGTCCAAAGTGCCGAGTTAATTGTCCCGGATCCAAAAATACATGGGGCAGGGCCAATTTGTCCAAAGTGCCAAGTTGTCTGGCACCCGTATTTTTAAACTGAAGAGATGTGAAAAAAAAATAAATTGTCCTTGTCTAGCCAGACCAGACGCCATGCTTTGCACGGCGCCTAACATCCCACCCATTCTCTACTGTTGAGAACTCATGACAAAAATTGCGATTACATCATGCAACCAATATAGCCCATATATTTCTTAATTTACATTAACTTAAAGTTAGATTATTACTTTATTTCGTACCAGTAATTAAATTTAGTTTAACCGCTTACAACTTACACGTACCAAAAAACAATTCATGCCCACTGTACCTGTAATCTCCCCCGGGGGAGGGGACACTCAACTGACTTTAGTTTTATGTTGACAGGGATGTGCCTCAGCCAACCCCAAAAATGGGGTCTAAGGAACGATTAGTCGGGGAAAAACAAAGGGCCTTTGAAACTGCGTGACTACCAAGCTGAGTGAAAAAAAAAATTTCTACAAACTTACTCGGGCTTATGTACGGTACCGCGCACGCAAGTGAGCGGATGATAGCTCAATGGGGGATCCATTGGAGCGGGCGTATGTACTCGAGAGCTAGGGAACAAGCCGGGGGAAACGCTGGCCGTACAAAGTTGCTTGTTTTAGGTATCTAGAGAACAGCAATCGCGGGAATAAGAGGTGGGTCACCATTATTTAGTATCTTGAGAACGGAAATCGGAATCTGAAAAAGGGGACCGTCAAAGCGGCACATCCCTGTACTACTTTATACACGAGTGCCCCTCCCCCCTGGGTAATCTGCACGTGGTAATGGCAGAAGTGACCGTATGTAGCTGGCTAGCAGCAATTACATGTAGGGTCACTTTTGACAGTACCACACAAGAGATTGCAGATACAGTGGGCAGACAACACAATAAATCATCGTTTTGGGGGAAGTTGTAAGTTGTTAAACTAAATGTAATTACTAGTAGCACATGAAGTAATAACCTAACTTTAAGTTAATGTAAATTTTAGTTAAGAAATATATGGGTTGTATCGCTTACATGATGTAATTGCAATTTTTGTCATGAGTTCTCAATGCTAGAGAATGACTGGCTTGTACAGTACTGTGTATAGTTATCCTTGTACATGATTAGTGATAGTACTAGTAGTGTTCCTGATCTGCTGTGTCAGCCAGAGAAGCAAGTTTTCCAATAAAAAAGAGTGAAATTTCTCTTGATCAAGGTGATTGAGATCGGATGAATGGAATAATAAGGAAATTAGACTCTTATTATATTTTATCATCCTCTGGCGGTGAACGAAGGAGGTCGATGGCCACAAAAATTTACACAGCCGATTAAACACAGGAATCAATGTTCCACTGTGTGAGCAAGGCCTACATGTACCTTTAATGGTCAAACTCTGACTGGAAAAAAAAAAAGATGTCAAATCCAAAATAAACACACAGAATTTCAATACTAATAGTTGGACCATATGTTATGACTGCAAATATATCTAAATATTGTTCATTTGATTCATTTGTGTAAACCAGAGATCTACCTGGAGAGTCATTTGGAAAGAAGATAAGAAAATAATGCAAGTTACATCCCATTCATGTGCCAAGTAAAGTGACATATGACCTGCTGTTTTACTTTAGTACAGTGGAAACTCGCTATAACAAGGACCTTGGGACCATGAATATTACCTTGTTATATCAGGAAGCTCCTTATATCAGGGTGAAAAAAAACAAAAGAACATAAAGACCTGGGACCAGCAAAATTACCTTGTTATATCAAGAATCTTGTTATATCAGAGCTCTTTATAATGAGTTTTCACTGTACATGAATGGTCGCAGTGAAATGTTTTCATTAAATATTTGTAAATTTATGAACTTTTTTTTCTTAAACCCCTGACTCTTTGCGATTAAGTCTTCTCTTTCAAACCACTTTTCTTTAACCATATCTCAGTATTTAATTCATGCAGTCAAACTCATACACAACATTCATATCATACTGTTAACACATTTGAAAGAGTTTTCCTTTTGGTACTTGTGGGTAGAGTGGCAGAAGCAAAAAGATGACCACTACAGTGACTAGAGCATCTCACATCCACTTTTGTAGATAATGAATTATATGGACTTTTGTTGTTAAACTCTTTGTGGTATTAAAGTTGAGTTTCTTATATTGAATGGAACAAAATATTTATTTTGGCATATCTTTATCTTTTTACTTGTCACAAAAATTGCAGATCTGCATGAGTCATCTCCCAAACTTGACTGTTTTCCTTGAGTTCAAGCTACAGGAACGACATGATTTTCATCAAGCGACTTGCAGTACTGGATGTAGGATCAAAAGTCCTGTCTGTCCTTCTTTTGGCCTTGCAAGCAGCCTTCCTTGATCATTTCTTCATTAAATTCGATGAGGGGAATCCTGGAAGATGGGTATGGATAGGTGGTGATATTGTGGTTATTGCAATCTGGATAGCTGGTCTGGTGCTGTCCAGTAGAAATGTTCATTCAAAGAAGCCAGCAGAGTCTCCCGAACAAAGCTCAGTGAAAAAATGCTTGACCATCATTGCCGATGAGGTACGGTATGCCTATTTTTCTTGGATATTTTACAGCATCATCCTGGTAGCCAAAGTGTGGTACATGTTTGGTGACTTTGCAGAAAATTTCTCCAGCACTGGCTACTACAACACAACAAGAATTGCCAAAGGGGTCGTCAAATTTCATGATAGTGACATCTATTCATCCACTTCACTGAAAATTATTCTCTCCATCTCCGGACCTATATTCCTTCTCCTAGCGTATGCTCATCATGATGAAATCCACAATTCTAAGTACAAGTTACTGATGGAAAAGCTTGGAACCATGGCCAGTCTTGATGTTCTTGACAGTCTCATGCTTCTTGGACTTCTCTTTATTGAGGATACCCATATTCTGTTGACATTCAACCTTGATCATGTCATCAAATTCTTCACCTGCTGCTGTTTTGTTCTCCCAGTGCTTCCTCTCTTCATTCTACGCATAGTTGGCCAGCGGAAAGCGGAGGAAAATAGCTTTAGAATTGTCCTTGTTGTTAACTCAGGTCTATATCTGTTCTTTGTAAATTTTCCATTTCTTTGTATTCGTTGTTATCTATGGTTTAAGCATGATGTTGATGTATCTACTTTTATAACTAAGAATGTAATGAGTTTGTTCAGAGGTGCTCTGGATGTATACAATGAGATCAGACAGTGGCTGAAAGCCAGGAAAGGTGGTGGTGAAGTGACAGGAGTCGCTACTGAGGGAACTGAAACAGAAGAACCTGGCATTGAATTATCAGATAAACCAACCCATGTGTAAATGTCAGTCACCAAAATACTATTCATCTAATAGATCAGACCAAAATTAGTTTGGACAGAATTAATACACATGTAGTTGGCTCAATAACCTTTATAATGAATAGATTTAAAAGGTTGCATGACGATGGCCATTTCTACTCAATCTCATTGCCAGTAATATTCAAATCAAATACCGTATGGTTTTAAAAGAAGATGTCATAGTACTATGTTACAAGTTACTGTTTGTAGCTTTTTACTTTTTATCTGCACTTTTCAAGAGATGCTTCTTATTCATAGTGCCACTGCCCACATGAAACTGGAGTGTTTTGTATTACCTGTGTGGCAATGTTCTGTTATTGAAAAGCAATATCAACTTTCTATGTCTTTCTTTGGTGGTTTGCATTTTAATTTTTATTACCATCTTTTGCAACATACATTTTGAAAGTTAATTTTATGCATAGTTTTTGTGAGATGTGGAGATAGTACAGAAAATTTGGGGTAAAAGGAGGAAATCTTTTGTCTCATGAATACATAGTATATCATATTTCTGTTTTTTGTTTTTAACCTGATCATCTAACTGGATTTGTAAATCAAAATTAACCGATTCTGATGTACATTTGCCTGTAAATAGATTTTTATCTGAGTATGAGAATGATTAGTTAGGAATTTATTTGTTTGTTGTGTCATAATCTATGACTTGTGCATTGTAATAGATTTTACCAGTTTGAAAAATAAGTATTTATAAAGAAGTCAGTTCAACAAAATTACATACTCATTATACTAATTATACAACTATTGAATAGTAATATAACAAGTTATATGGATGGACCAAAGAATTTGCCACCTCGATTGAAATGTAACTGCACAAGAAAAATTCTGAATTTGGAGGGAAATTACAGAATGACACTGATTATTTGGTATTAGTTGTACACATTGAAGATTACTTGCAACTGAATGCACATGCTTCTATTTTAGTCAGGCCCTCTCATTTATATCCAGCATACCTTCCATAAGGAGGTTCAGCTAAAAATGAAAATGGTTTGGTTTTTAGTACATCCAGGGCATGTAACACAAAGATTTACAATCAATCACAAAGTTGTAACAGCCAATTAAGACCATTTTTTCATGCACATCTTGCTCAAAAAGGTGACCCTGGACCCATCAGAATGGTTGTTTTAAATTTGCGATTGATTGCAAACCTTTGTGTGGTACGGGCCCCAGGTTTGCTTGGATATGCAGTATGATTCATAGTTGTACACAATCTTCTGTGCAAAAAAGGGGGTACCGGCAGTTATATTGAACACGTTCATTGTACCTGTGCACATATAACAAATTGTTAGTATCACAGATACATGTAGCTTCTAAGCCAGTAGTAGGATGCCATCTAACAATTACCCTAATTCATCATCATACATGTATCATCCCCACAAGTCCCAAACATCCAAGGTCAATTCAGTGAGGCTGACTTCAAACTACATGTTCTAAAGTTGCTATTAACTTTAATTCCCATAAATGGGCATTTCTAACAATGCATGGCACTATTCGGGCTTTACCATCTGTACAAGACGTCAGTCATGTCACAGTTATACATATAGTTTCATAAGCCTTTTCATTGGTGAACATGTTGTACATACATTTCTGTATTCATTTATTACATACAGTATAGATCTTTCTTAATAGAAATCTGACACTACAAACTGTAATTTAACACTGGTTCTTGCCAATTTTGTCACAGTTGAGATGATAATCTTGAATAAAATGTATCGCATGACAAGTGTAACGTTTCTAGAACTGCTTGAATTAGGCATCAAATAGAATAGAAATAACCAGCTTTCAGTCTTTATCACAGAGCTTGTGAATGAAAGAATATGTGGAATGGTTCGTAGAAAATTGCATCCAGCACTACTTACAAAAAAGGATGTTTTACTTATTAATTATTATGGTACAATGTACTTTATGAAACATTATTGCATACATGTACATGTGTAAGGGGGGGGGGGTGGTTGAATGCCATGCTCTTGTATTTATATAAAAAAAAATTGAAATTTTTGAAGTGAATCTTTCTCTTCCATTTATTTTAAAGTGTGTGCATTTATTATGGTATGATCAAAAATTGCAACATTAGGATGTTTCTGTTATGTGTTTTTGTTCATTTAATTTACAGATACAATAAACTATACGGCATTATGAGAGTTTACATAATTCTACTGCATTGTTACATTGTATTTCTTATCATCATTCAAAACTATGAAATGGATATTGCAGGTATGCTTTCTTGAACCATTAACAGTTTATCATTACAGTGTAATTTGAATTTCTTGAATTTCATTAAAAAAAAAAATTGTATGCTTGTAAACAAGGCTGACATGAATACATGTATGTCTATAGTGTGTTTGTTGTCCTGAGCAAACTTGTTAAAAACTTGAATCTTTCACAATAATTAATGTACATACAATTTACATGTACATGGAGTTTCATATTGGCAGACAAATTATTGTATACCAGTATAATTACATGTATGCACACATTTGAAGTACACCACTAATTTTTTTCCCCATTTTTTTTCCTGAACAATTAATTTAATGTGCTTATGTGTACTGATATACAATGTATGTTTACATTGTCATAACTTTGGCTTTTGAGTGGCTTAAGAGGAAGTAGATTATACTTGTAGTGTATGCTCAGTGAAACTTTAGGATTTGTGATAATATTTGTCATACCAAACAGTTAAGGATAAATTGGTTTGATCATTCAGACTCTGAAAAAGAATTTGCTATGAACTACATGTACATGTACAAAGGGTGTTAAACAAATGCACGATGCTATTAAAATTACATGCAAGCTCTTCCAAGGATTGGTTCTTGTGTACATGCACCTTGAGGGTTTTTTTTTTGTTGTTGTTGTTTTGCTTGACATTTCTTCAATATGCATGTACTGGTCATTGTAAAAAAGAAAAAAAAAAGAAAAAAAAAATATGTATGAATGCTTCAGTATGCTTGCAGTAATTGGGATTTGGGGTTTGTGGTTTTGTTGTTGCTTTTTTTGAGGAAGGAGCATATTGAATGTGTGTCCTTGCAGAAGACTTATGATATTGCATTGATTTCAAGCTATTCAAAAGATAGTTGGGAGAAGAAACTTATTTTTTGAAATGTGGTGAATGTTCCAAGTTATTTTGTCAGTTCTTTTATTTATTTGCATTATTTGCTCATGAATCATCATGTACACTTACTTGATTGATAGTATTGGCATCTTTCAAAGTAAAATTCATGTCTTTGAAGAATTCACTGTCTTTTTGGTTTCTGAAATTTTGCTATTTATTTATGAAACTAATTCATTTTTATTAGCCTGTGCAAACTGATTCTGCAGGGAATGGGGCAAGAGTGTACAGACCATGAGATGCGACAGCATTTCTTATGATTTTTATCATCTAGCATGACACAAAATCAGTTTCTGTTGAATGGAATACATTATAATGCCACAACAGGTTTAACTCTGAAAAACTTAATATTTGATTTGTATAGATACAGCTTTGGTAACAAGTTCAAGTCCAAATTGTACTGCAGAGCACAATATGAATCTGACTGACAGAAGTTAAAGAAATAAAAAATGCTTCTATGAGACAATAAATGTACTTTAAATTTTCCATTGTGTTACTACAGGAAATTGATTCAACAATGGTAGATAGTACAGTACCTACAATTTTTACATTTTGCTAACTTAGAATTTTTACATGTAAATAAATATTTCTTTTGATAATCTTGGTTGGCATTTTTTTATAACATGTAATTTCTTACTCTTCATATAATGAATTGAATATTGTGTTCATTCTTTCTAAAATAATTACAGTGATCACAAACTTACCTTTATCTTCATCATGTGATTATTTCTAGTCTGTCTTGGTTGATGGGTTGGAAGAGCGATATTTCTTTATCCTAAAGAGCGTATGATGTGATATGTAGGTACTTGCATTGGTTGAATAATTCTTCTCCCTTGTATAAAAACCATTATGAATTTACACAAATGGAGATGGCAACAGAGAGAAAGAGAGAGAGAGAGAGAGAGAGAGAGAGAATATGTACCATCTTTATATATCATGATGATTGAAATAATTTGATTGATTATGAACCAAGTTCAAATTACATGTATTCATAATTTGCTTACAGAGTCACAAAACCAGCTATGCATAAAGGTTAGAAAGTCAATACTATCATCAGACCACAAGTGACATGAAGGTTATCTGTGGTGTGGCCTGATGCTCATTGACTTGCAATGTTATGTTTGTGTGCAGAGAAATGAAAACTGAACATTATGTTTGCTCTTTTAACTGACTTTGAACTTTTTTATACCTGCATGTATGATGACTCTTTTTCTCTTTATTTTTCTCAGTATTTATCCTTGCAAACGTGAAATCACTCCCCCTTGGCCAAGTACATGCAATAACAGGTTTAATGTTACAAATTTTGTAAAGTAAACAAATTGTCCCATGATATGATGTCACTGAATTACATTATAAATGCACTGAACTTTGATGTGTCAGCAAACTGAAACTATTATGTGGTATAAAATGTGCATGATTCATCTCATATAGACCACCTTGGTTCATGTGGTCAAAATTTTACATGACTAATTATCAAACAGAGTATACAATTGTACATAACAATAACATGTCAAGCGAAATATGAAGGCCAATATACGGCTTGTTTTCATATTAAACCTGTTTTTCATTCCTCCTTTTCCAGTGATGAGTCCTTTTCCCCCCTGAATTTTTGTCTATGCTCCAAACAAAACTTAATAACCCCAACCATTCTTTTCTAAAAGTGCTTCCATGTCCAGTATTGTTCAGTTTAATCATTTGACTGCCTTTCCCATCAATTATTATGCCATAATCTTATCTTGTTGCACTTTTGTCTATTGTGTGCGATTTCAACTTTTGCACTAGTTGCGCCTCAAACATTTTGATTTCAAGTGGATTTGGCGCTAGTGCACTAGAGAGAGCAGGCGGCCGGAAGGGTCCCGTCTTAGGGGGGGGGGGGGGGGGGCGCAAACACTCTTGGTGGCCCACCCAAATTTTTTAGTTTTTGTGGTGAAAATGTACAGAAATTTCATAAATTATTCCGGCATTACCCACATATGAGAAAATACGGGCTCCCTTATGCCAATATATGAGGATACTGAGGAGGGGAAGCAGGGGGGGGGGGGGGGGGAGCAAAAATAATCCCCCGAATGAAGCAAGTATCTGCCCCTTTTTCCTAGATGATAGACAGAATTTCTAAATGCTGAGAAACATTGCTTGTAATTACTATACGAGGGAGCGTAGCGACCGAGTAAAATAATTTGATATTTGAATGCTGAAAGTTTGCATTTTAGAGCACTAATCATGTTTAGATGCTTATTTTACATGGTTGTATATGATCCAATTTTTTTTTTCTTCCGAGGGGGGGGGGGGGGGGGCTAGAGGGCAATTGCCCGCCCCCGGCCCCCCCCCCCCCCCCCCGCTTCCGCCGCCTATGAGAGAGAGTGTAAACACTCTAAAAACATATCTAATCAAGTCTGAATGACTTTTTCTGGTCAAAATAATTCTAAAAATTACCACACTCTAGTAAAATAATTTGACTACCGGATTATACGGGCACCAACTCTAACTTGACTCGATTCTGTAGTGAAATGAAAAGTTTTTGTTCATTCTTAAATTCTGGTCATTTTCACTAGAATTGTGTCGATTTGACCATAATAGTGTTGGTTCCGGCGGGGTCCTATCCGGGGTCCTATGTTAACTTTACTAGAATTCTGGTCATTTTTACTAGAACTGTGTCACTTTCGACTAGAATCTACCTGGTGTCCCTCTCATCCGGCAATCTAGTCAAATAAGATTGTTTTAATTATACCAATATCGGTGCTTTCAGACAAAAATGCGCAACTCTGTCAAAGTCAGAGCTGTATGCCGCCCTCACTGTAGCACAGAGGCGTCGATCAATTTTTAGGATGGGGGGGGGGGGGAGCAAGATGACCAAGCGGAGATGAACCCGCGGCTATATATATACACATATGTGTGTGTGTGTGTGTGTGTGTGTGTGTGTGTATATATATGTATATATACTATACATATATTGTATATATATATATACCCATATATATATATATATATATATATATATATATATATGCTTCACATTTGAAGCATTTTAGATTTGAGGAAAATTCCGCATCTTCCTAGATTATGAACCAGCGTTTTATTTTATCTTGTTTTGTTTTGTTTTTTCAATTTTGCGAGCGAGCGAAGCGAGCGAGCCAAAAGTAGCCATTTTTGTTGTTATTAGAGACGCTGCTTTGTTATCGAAATACACTATAGGCATATATGATATCTAAAATATATATATGGTTACCTCGCTGCCAAATATGACTCTATTTTGGTACATCGCTGGTCTATTGTTTTCTTCTTGAAACCACCCTGTTTTATATATACTACGAGCGAGTGCAGCGAGCGAAGAATCACACTGTTTTTCATGGCAGAAGTGGTAACCCCTTCTCACTTATCGAATTCGTTTGCTTTCCCAAACCATTAATATGAAACGAGCGAGCGCAGCGAGCGAGGAAAAATATACCCTTTTCCATGATGGTTATTTACACTTATAAGCCTACGAGGGAGCAAAGTTAACAGCCGATAAAGCTATACGCATTATATTCGTCACAATACAGTAAATGGTTTTTGTAAATTTTTAAACCACCTCGCAGCCCAAATATTATTATGATGTTTTGGAATCTCGCTGCTGAAATAAGCTACTCGCTGCCTGAAATCATCTTGTATCTAGCTTTTACAAGCGAGAGTAGCGAGCGAGCTAACGAAAAAAAAAAGATGGGATTTTTAAACTCTATGTACAATATGATATATAGGCCTTTATCTACTAAAAGTGTATATGTTTTGGGGTCAACATGCCGTTCGATTTCTTGGTGTAATATTCCGGTTTAGTTATATTACTTTCTATGTGTAGAAGAATAGTATCACATTAGATAGAGATACAAGATGAAAACTCAATTTTCCTTTCATAAGAATAGTAATTATCATCGATATTGGTCAATGCGATAGTTAAATGCGAGCGAGCGAAGCGAGCGCTTAAAATTTCACGTTTTCTGTCTTTTTCTCTTTCTTTTCACTCCCTTTTTTCCTTTTCCTTTCTTTCTCTTTCTTTTTTATTTTCCCCTCTTTTTTTTCATTTCTGAAATTATTGGGGGGGGGGGGGCAAAATGATATCTTTGCCCCCCCGAAATTTTCTTGGGGGGCAACTGCCCCCCTGCCCCCCCCCCCCCCCCCCCCCCGCCCAGGATCGACGCCTCTGCTGTAGCACAATATCGTTGTATACTGTCTTGATTCCTTCTTTTTCTTATACCTCCCGATCAACTGAAGACATTTTGTCCAAGGAGTAATCTACAGACCTTTGAGAGACCTTAAGAGGAAATCTATAAGCCAGTGAGATTTCATTAAGACATTTTATCCGGGGGTTTCATAGTGGGCCTGTTTAGTGCCGAGCTTCATTTTACAGACACGACCACAACAACCCTCCGAAGTGAATGGTGGAGTAAACTGAACATCTTTTTCTAAATGTATTAATATATTGCTATATAGCTTTCTTCAGCATTCGAAGGATTTGCAGCAAAGCATATAGCCAAATCCATATTATGAGCTGATATGATAAAAGAAAATAGCAATGTCTCTCGGAGATAATGCACTGTATAGTTGACTCATATAAAACGATACTTCTTTGCGAATATGCTTTCTATAACTTTTCACATGGGGTCTACAAACCATGTGAAAAGTCATGCATGGAAATTGTATTCGCAAACAGTAAGATTTTTAAAATTCATGAATCTCATTCAATTTCGTCCTTGAAAAAGAGAAAGAGAAAGAGAAAGAGAGAGAGAGAGAAAGAGAGAATGACGGTTTGATGGTCAGAGGTTATGATTTCCACTGGAAGTTACAAAAACTTGATTTGTAAATGTTGGATTCAAGTTATCCTGTATCGAAATCCCATGCATGGGTAATAATTTAGCTTACATCTATTGCAATAGATTATAAAACCATTATTTCGTGAATTTCCATTTCTATTGAATTCATTCGTAAGTTAGAAGATGAGCACGTCATTCAAGCATATTATTGAATTTTGAGATGGCTGGTCTAAGTACATGTAACTTTAAGGGGTCAAATCTCATATGTAAAATGGGGTGACTATTTCGGGACAGGCTCCTGGCCTAAGTGTTTTGAAACTGAATTTGTATATTGGCCGTAAAACTGTTTTGTATCTCATTCATCACGACTCATTCTGTAAATATTGCTTTGGAGCCCCAGATAAAGTGCTTTGGCGCCCATGTGGGGGTCATTACAACTTTGTAAAGCTGCAAGATATTTGATAATTGTGATGCTAATCTGGGCCAAAGGTCTTTTAAAATTTTTTGCTCATTATTTCTCACCACGTTTTTATTCCTTAATAAAACACAAAAATATTTTTGAAAATTGACTTGTTGTAATATAGAACAAAGATAAGAGGGTGGCATAATGCTTGTGGTGAGAAATAATGAGCGAAAATGTGAAATGTTTCGACCAAGACTGACATCAAAGTTTGCACAAATTAGTTGTCGGGTTTTTTTTTCAAAGAAAGTCAAATCTAAATATACATGCCAGTCAATTGAAAGAGTATTTAAGCCGGGATTGAACCCCCAACTTCCGCATTTCCAGTTAAGGGCCTTAAACCACTCGACTACGGCACCCAGGATATGCCCTGGGCTATTTTGTGCTTTTGTTGTTGTTGTTGTTGTTGTTGTTGCTGTTGTTGTTGTTGTTGTTGTTGTTGTTGTTGTTGTTGTTGTTGCGGGTGTTGTTGTAATTATTATTGTGCTACTTCGGTCAGTAAGCGATGTTTTGAGAAGAAAAAAGGACTGTAGGCATTATGGTGCCTTCGAAATCAAACTGCTTCATTGAAATATTACAGCTATTCTGTTCGGTTCTACTTCAGTTATCTGTTCATGAATCTAAAAGTTATGAATCTACAAGTTGTTATTGATTGGGCCTAATTATTCATTTATCTTTGAAATAATCGAAAGTTATAATTCAGCATATCATGCAACGGTTATTTTATATGTTTCATCAATCATCATTACCCATCATGATTTCCAGTAATTACACCGAAATAAATCAAAACGATATTGTTATACCATATTCCTGATGTTGCACAAACAAGTATTTTTGTGTTTATATTTGATTTTCACCAATAGCTCTTTATCAAGGCGATGTAAGAAAATGTATATTTTCATTTTCACTGTCATACTTGTCATTGCTTTTCGTGTCTCCATGCACCGTTAGCGTTGGTAACCTTTGCCCCGACCTCATTGGGCGCGAAGCTGGTTTCCTCATGGGGGTGTGCTTGCATGAATGCTGGATGCATACTGCAGCTGGCATGTTGCATTTTGTCATGTAATTTATGTCCGAAAGCTTGAAAGAGTTATTGCTGCTGCATTGAGCTTGAAGTTGAGATCGAGATCTTACAAACCAGATGAGATAGAGATTTACCAGAAGAGCTGCAAGACTTAACAGATAAACATGCCGAAGGTATAGTATAATCATATACCCGGGATCATAGGGGGTAAATGCATCAGATACAATTCTGATATATGTATATGACAATGGCATTCGTGTAAACGTGTATAGTGCATCAGATTGTGTTGACTGTTGTATAAAGTCTGTGACTAAGTCTATACTGGTATAGATTTTTAGCTGCAGCCAAGATTGTGTCATATGCAAGGCCAGATGCAGGAATTTTTTCTGGGAGGGAGGGAGGGCTAGGGGTAAAAATATGTAGTGTTTGAGGAAATTATGCACAAACGAGGGAGTGAAGCGGGGAGTGAAGCGACCGAGCTGGTTAATTCGAGGGTGCCTTTGCAGCCCTTTTGAAATTGAAATTGGAGGATCTGGTGCACACTTTTGGTGGATTTGGGGAAGCTTGTCAATCAAAAAAGTAAGGCTTAAAAATCTTGGGGGGGGGGGGTGGCATCAAACACCAACTTTAGAAAGTTTGTGTACAATATGTTTTTTTAAGAATCATATTTATGTTCGATGATTTCATGAATGCATGACCAATATTTTGGGTCTAGTATGTCTGGGAGCATGTCCCAAAATAGTCACCCTATTTTACTTATTGGATTTGACCCTTTAATAATAATACTAATAATGATATTGAATATTTATATAGTGTACATATCCACCAAACAAGGTGCTCAAGGTGCTCCAGTATTTATTTTAAAGTTACTTAGACCGCCCATCTCCTTCACATAAAGCTTGTCAGCCTGAACATAGACACTGGGGTGGCCCCCAGACCTCCCCTGAAATGGCCCCAGTCGGGTTGATTTCACCCCACCTAACATATAGGCCTATGCACCAGCAAAATTTGTAAAAAGGAAGTTGTATGATAGTTCATAACCAAAACATAAAAACTGACAACATTTTTCATCAGGAGACTGAGAGACAGACCCTGCCCCCCCCAAAAAAAAAACCCCCCAAACTGAGGGTAATTTTTCCTTTCAAGGGCCATGGACCAAATTTTGCCAGAAGGAAGATTTTACATTTATGGCTGTACATTCCAAACACATACAGACTGACAAAAATTCTTTGAAAGAGGGTTGAACAACCCCATGGAAAAAAAAAGAACACCAAAATGTCCTTTTAGCAAGCTATTATGTATACTACCCTGAAATGCTCTGAAGAGAGAGAGAGAGAGAGAGAGAGAAAACATTTTTCTAGCTTTCTCACCTTAATAACTCAAAAATTTTGTATTCAATTCAAGCAAGAATAATATGGCACATTCTTATAATTTTGTTGGGGTACAATTTGATGTCAATGGATAATTTCAGTATTGGTAATTAAATTGTGAAAATTGTATTGCTTTCTCAAAAGTAGTTAAAGTTGCAAGGATCATTTATACACCTATTGTCCATCTTTACATGCTGGACATAATAGAGCAGTTTGCTAAGTATTTGGCTATGTGGCTGCCATGCTGAAATCTACTATCCATTTGTTAGTTACACAAATACCTTACACGTTGCTCTTTTGTGTCTTGTCAAGGAAGTGAAAATGGACAGTACATGTATAGGTGATTAGGTAATGTTTTCCAAAGTTATTATAAGGAAAAAACCCTCACAGTAGACCTGTTTACTATTGTATGCAAATGTATGCATGTTTCTCTCAGAACCCTTTGTTACCAACTATTCAGTTCTGTTGTGTATAATGACATTTAAATAGAAAGAACTGTTTGCATGGATTAGATGTTGCTATGTCAAGCAAGCCTTGGGCAAGCTTCTTAGTTGTCAAGGGAACCTTTCTTCAACAACTGTGTATTAAATTTTAATACATTAGTAAACAGGTCTATTTTAATGCATTTTCTACATCACTAATTATGTTAGTATGCCAATAGTGAGCAAAATAACTTGATTTCATTGTGTGAAACTATTGTACAACTACATTGTACAAAGTCTGGTTCAAACATTTATGAAAACACTTAACATCAAAACATGATACACTGTATCATTTAAACATGGAAATTTTATGTATTTTCTATGGCAGTTAGACACTTGTAACCTTATAAGACCTTTGCGGCATCTAAATTAAGCTTCAGATATTGAATGGAAAATAGTATTCATCTGGCTATTTCCTTTTCTTTCATCTTGCCACAGAAACCAGCAGATCCGAATAAACCATCTCTAGATGCTGGACTGTTTTCCATGAGTGCAGCGAAGCTACAGGAACAAATCATGAAGCTACAGAGACAAACTATGAGACTACAGTCCATGCTGTTTACCAGGCGACTTGCAATACTGGATGTAGGATCAAAAGTCCTGTCTGTCCTTCTTTTGGTCTTTCAGGCAGCCTTCCTTGATCATTTCTTCATTAAATTTGATGTAGGGGATCCTAGAAGGTGGATCTGGATAGGTGGTGATTCTATAGTTCTTGTAATCTGGATAGCTAGTCTGGTGCTGTGCAGTAGAAATGTTCATTCAAAGAAGCCAACAGAGTCTCCCTCACAAAGCCCCATGAAGAAATGCTCAACTACTATAGCCGATGAATTACAGTATGCCTATCTGTCCTGGATATTTTATAGCATCATCATGGTAGCTAAAATGTGGTATATGTTTGGTGACTTTGCAAAGACTTTCCACATCAATGGCTACTACAACATGACAAACAGCGATGTCGGGGTATTCATTGATAGTGACGTCTATTCATCAGTTGCCCTAAAGTTGCTTCTCTCCCTTGCTGGACCCTTGTTCCTCCTCCTAGCGTATGCTCACCATGATGAAACACACAACTCTACCTACAAGCTACTGATGGAGAAGCTTGAAACCGTGGGCAGCCTTGGTGTTCTTGACAATCTCATGCTTCTTGCAATACTCTTTCAACAGGATACCCATCTCCGGTTGCCGCTCAACCTTTACTGGGCCATCAAGTTCTTCACCTGCGGCTGCTTCATTCTTCCTGCACTGCCCCTCTTTATCCTACGCCTAATCAGTCTGCGGAAAACAGAGGAAAATTACTTCAAACTTCTCCTTGTTATAAACTCGGCTTTATATTTATTCCTCGTGAATTTGCCTTTTCTGTGCATTCGTTTTTATCTGTGGTTTGAGTATGATGTTGATATATCTACCTTTATTATTAAGAATTTAATGGGTTTGTTCAGAGGTTTCTTGGATATGTACAACGAGATCAGACAGTGGCTGAAATCCAGGCAAGGTGCTGGTGAAGTGACAAGAATTCCTGCTGAAGGAATTGATGAAACAGAAGCGCTTGGCATTGAATTAGCAGATAAACCAACCGAGGCATGAATTTCAGTCATCAGAATACTGTTCATGATTGTAGATTTGGCCAGAATTATAATTGATTAGGTCAGAACGAGGGTAGGTTGGATCAACAACATACATGTAGTATGTTTACATTGTATGTTGTGTAAGTTGGCCAATGAAATTTGTAGTTAATGGCAGTAATTTTCAAATCCAGTTATGGTTTTGAATGAAGATGCCATAGTACTATCTGACAAGTTTTTGTTTGACTTCTCATTCAATACTTTTCAAGAGATGCTTTTTAATAGAAGGATTCTCTCTTACAAATACCCCAATTTATATAATTGTTCATTATCCTCACACCTCAGTCCCAAACAGCAAAAGTTGATTCATGAGGCTGACTTCAAGCTCCTAGGGTAACTATATTCATAAACTTTCTTGCAAAGGTCAAAGGGCATTTCTAAAACAACATGACATTTCACCAGGCTTTACCGTCTTTATAAGATATCACAATTTTGTTTGATAAGCATGTTTCCTTAATTGAAATCTGACATTACAAAATGTTATTTACCACTGAGGTTCTTGCCAGTATTGTCCCAGTCCAGATTATGATCTTGTGTAACATGTAACACATAAAAGGGACCATTAGGTGTAGAATCGTTTGAACTAGGCATCAAATACATGTACATGTAGAATAAACAACCTATACTCTTGATCAGAGAGCTTCAAACTCATGTGAAATTATGGATTGTGTGGATGTACATAGAGAATTACCTAGTACTACTTACTAAAACATGTACTACTTATACTGAGTGCTACTTTCATAAAACAAAGAAATATTGTGCATGTGTACAGGAGGGGGTTGGAATGAGTCATGCCTTTTTTTTTTTATCGATTTAGTATTAATTTGAGAGAGTGTGCATTTATTATGATACAAGTAACATTGGCATGTTTTTTTTAATGTCTTTTTTCTATTGTATTTAAATGATGTACAAATTGTTTGGTACTATAGAAGGCTACATTATTTTCTGCATTGTTACATTTTATTTTTTTATTTTTTTTTTCATTCAGAACTACGAACTGGCTGTGGTATATACCATACTTTTTTGAAAAAAAATCTTGCAGATTTCAGTATTAAGCAATTGTTTGATTGATCTTGTGTTTGCTTGTACATAGGGAGTGTGTTTCATAAGTATAAGGATGTTTTTGTCCAAAATCAGCACAACATATATTTGGTCCTATATATTGATATAATGGCACTTCTAAATTAGATGAAATGGCTGTCAACTATATGCACCAGAATGAATTCCTTGAGTGCTGTGAGCACTGCCATAATTTTTAGGTCCCCATTGCCCCCATGGAATACCAACTGGCAATTGGGAGTACATGGAGAGTGACACGATGGGTCCCCATTAACCCATTGAAATCGACCCATCAAAGGGTTAATGGGGACCCATTGTTTCACTTTCCATGTAGTCCCAATTGTCAATTGGTAAACCTATTTGTTTCAATGGCCCCTAATGTCAATTTACCTATTGACAATTGGGAGTACATGGAAAGTGAAACAATGGGTCCCCATTAACCCATTAATTGGAAGTATATTTGGAAAGTGAAATAGATGTGCACTTGTACCAACTGTCAGTATCAAAGCACCAAGGTACAACAGTACTACTTCAAACATGACTGCTACAACTACAAGTACATATCAAACGGGTAACTGTACTATTTTTACTGTTTCACTATTGATCAGTAAATATTCCACAATAATAACTCAAGAAAGCTAAAGAAAAACTTGTGGAAAATTTGTTTAGAGCTTTTACATAAATAATATGACATAAAAACTCATTTTTTCCTCCAAGAAAAAAGAATCATATTGTGTAAATAAAAACACCTGGGGAGCGTTTCATGAAAGGACTTGTTGGGTGTTTTATCCGACAAAGTCTGTTTTATCCGACAGTTGCCACAGTAACGATGCTTCTCAGCCAATCAAAATCAAGGAAAGATGTCAGATCTGACAACTTGTCAGACAACAAATGTTGATGAAACGCTCCCCAGTCGACCCAGTATACATATAGAAGTATTGATACACATGAGGCTATTCACAGTTGTCACTCTATAAATGTAGTTTGTAAATATGCAGGATCAAACCAAGATTATAAATAAGATTAATTCATGGTCATCTAGCTTTTGTGATACTGTTTGTGAATATCATGTAATGTAAAATTCCTTCTTATTGTGTGTGCTTGTATATAGGCTGACATAAATAGGTCTGTGATTTGTTGATTGTCCTAAGCAAATTTGTGACAATACTTGACTCTCTGTACAATATTATTGATATACATGTAGTTCCATATTGGCTTACAGTGTATACATGTGTGCATTCAAAGTGCACAAGTTGTTTGTTTGATATACAGTATATGATTACATTTCCATCACCTTGCAAATCACATAACAGGAAGTACAATAGTCAGGGGCACATCCAGGTCTTTATAGGAGGTTAAGCACAAATCTGAGCAGATTTTCTAGAAAAAAAGAAGAGTCATGACATGTGGGTTTCTTTGTTCTTCCTGACAAGCAGTTTGATAAAAGATTGTTTTATTTCATGGAATTTGATAAAACACCAAGGGACATATGAGGGTTGGCGAAACATTGTCCCTTCATTGCTGTCAAGTCATATTTGACAAAATGAAGCCAGTTTTGTATAGTTCAATCTGATGTTTTGGCACTCGTTCACTTCAATGTTAACTTGCAGCTAGAAAGTACATGTACGAAAACTTTACCTCTTAGGGTACAGCATCCTCTACCGAGAAGAATGATACCAACATCATTGAATTTGACATCTAGGATTTGAAAACAAACTCATGAAGAATGAAATAAATGGGGTTTTTTTTAATGGCAAACGTCTGATAGACTCCATAAAAGAATGGCACATGACTGCACTTGACTTATTATTCGACCAGGAACTAGGAGTGAGTTGTATATCAGAAGTATACTTTTTAATATTTTTGTTAGGTAGTTTCTTTTAAAAAAATTAGTTCTATGATATTGCATCATTAAAAGGGGCAACCAGAGCTTTGAAAATACACTTCAAATGTCATGATAGCTTTTGTTTACCATTTATTTCTTGGATAACGTAACATTGTAAGTGGTCATTGGATCATTAAAAATGGACTGAAGCTTTTTCAGTGCCATGCCAGTTTTAGCTTGCCATTTTGTATTTGGATATTAAAACTTTGTAAAGGGCCATTAGATCATTGAGAATGGTGAGCAAATTTTAATGCCATGATCATTTGCTTGCCCCTTTCTGGAACATTTTCAGTGTCATGCCATTTTTAGCTTGCCATTTTTTCATGAAAGTTTGTAACAGGGTATTGGTCAATGAAAATGGTGGATACATTTTAAGTGCCAAGTCATTTATAACTTGCCCTGTTCTTTTTCTTGGGTATTTTAACTTTGTAAATGGCCATTAGTTTGTAACCATTTTACAATATTTTTTTTATTTATAGCCTGTTCACTTTTTGTATATCGTAACTATGTTGTTTAAAGGATCATTGAAAAAAATTTTTAAGTGCCAAGTCATATAGCTTGCCCTGTGTTTTTTCTTGGATATGGCAACTTTGTATATGGCTGTGCCACTGTTCCAATATTGAAAATGGTGTGAACTTTTTAAATTTCTTGCTAGTTTTGGCTTGCCATTTTTTTTTGTTTTGGATGTTGTATCTTTGTAAAGGGCTATTGGATCATTTAAAAAATTGTGTGAATTTTTGAGTATCATTATTGCCCTGTTCTTTTCTTTGATATTGAAACTTTGTCAGAGGCTGTTACTGAAAATGTTGTGGAACATTTCAAATTACATTTTTACTATGTGAATCTTATACAATTTTTTTACATTCAACAAGTTTTACAGTTTTTGAGGTGCAGTGCTCACATTTTGCCTTCACTGTGTTTAACACATGGTAATGACCACATTTCACATGTTGTAATCGTGTAATTTGCTTGACTTGAGATGACTTGTTGATGGTGAATTGGTGATGTATATTTGCCTTTCAGTCAAAGTTACTACTTATGGTTACTTTAGTTTTAGTACAAGTCTAGTCATTTGGAATTATTTTATTCTTGACTTGGAAAACTGCAAGCGTATAGTGCTTTCATTGGTCCACCGCAGGGGATGGGATGTATCATCCCTGGCAACCCTGAAACCCTACAACATCGAGCTTCTCAAATGAGATGGCACTTTTGTACTCCAACATACCAAAGGATGATATGATAGCAGTAAAGAGACAATAAATTTACTCAAAACTTTGTAATGTGTTAGTACAGAAATTGCTTTTAACAACAATGTTAGATAGTACTAGCATAGATAGTACTTTTTCTAATTTGTCTCACTTTCACATATTCAATGTTGATTTTTAATAATCTTAATCTGCACTTTTTTACTATTTACCTATTCTGAAATCAATGTTGCTAAACAACCTAGAGCAAGTATTGACAACTATTCTTTGTAGAATATATTGTATTATGTCCACAATTCTATTCCTTCACACTTGTACTGAAATATTATCTAAACTCTATTTAATTAAGAATACAATGATCTGTTTTAGCCTATACACAATGAATGTCTTGAACTGCCGAAGTCCTGTTGTTATAATGAATTATTGTTTGTTTGTTGTTTATTGTTGTTTATTGTTGTTTAATAGGTACCCTTGATAACTGGGAATCCCTGTATCTCATTTTTATCATCATCATCATCATCATCATTTGTCCCCTGCCCCCTCACTAGCCAGCCCTATTGATAGTTAGGTTGGTTAAGAACTAAATGTCTTTGGGCTGCAAGCAGTCCCTCTGTATCAGCACCTATACTTGTGCTTGGTAACCATGTAAAAGTGAAAAATTGTATGCACATTGTAAATGCTTTGTTGATCATTGTTATTGTGTTAGGTGATACACTTACCAATAACTATTTCACTTCGTTCTATTTTTATTTACAGTGATCATAAGCTCATCTTTATCTTTGTAACTGAACAGGCTACCCTGGGTAAAAGTTTGAAATAAATAAATAAATAAATAAATAAATCCTCATTATTGTAGTCATTTCTAGTCTGTCTTGAGTTGATATGTGGAAAGAGTGATTTTTTTTATCCTAGAGAGTGTATTAGGCTGATGTGATTAGGAGATACCTGAATCGGTTGAATGAATTATCATGTTTTTCATCTTCTTTTTGGGTCATACAAAAATTTACGAATTTACACAAATGAAAATGGCCAGAGAAAGAGAGAGAGAGAGAGAGAGAGAATATGTATGTCTCATGTTTATGAATATTCATTGGAATAGTAGTAGTGTAGTAGTAATACTACTAGTAGGCCTAGTAGAAGTAGTAGTAGTAGACTTTTTGGATAACTTGTTTAGCACAAGGCTAATCTCCCAACAAAGTTCAGAATATTTAGCTTTGATTGACAAGTTTGAAATCATGGCTGATGTGATACCTGTGCTGCATGCAGATTAAAAAACTAGACATGCAGGTATTAAAGCATAGAGTCAATAATATAAAACAAGTGACGGCAAGGTTATCTATGGGCTGATGCTCATTTATTATACATGTATCGACTTGCATTGTTATCTTTGCAAACAGAGATATGAAAACTGTGTTTGCTCTTTTCATTGACTCTGAACTTTCATTCTATACCTCTTATTAAATCTTGCCTTGTTTATGATTATCCTTTCTTTTCTTTTTAGTTTTGGTGGGTGGGTAGCTGCTCCATTGGCTTAGCACCTGTAATAACAGTAATGTTACATACTTCTTTTTTTTAAAGTTTTCATAAAAGAGCTCCTTCCATGACAAGATTGTCACATGACGTCACTGATTATAAATACACTGAAATTTGACGTGTCGGTAAAATGAAGCCAGGTCTAACAGAATGTGAAAAAGAAATACATGTACATGTATTTTATTTTTGTACATCTTATAGACCTATAGTTTGGTTCAAATGTCACTAAAATGAAATGATCAATGATATTTTGAAGTGATTACGTGAGAAGCTGGGTAACTCAACAATATTTTTTTGTGATACAATTATTCACAGCAATAATAATAAAACATAAAGATCAATAAAGGCCTAACACCATAAAGTTACATACACACTATTTAACTCTATATATGCCTAACACATATAGCCATAAGATAATTTATCCGACAAAAAACTCTCCTAACATCAATGTCTAGGCCTACATAATAATTTTGTACAATGGTACAGTAAACCTGAGGAAAAGAGAAAAAGGAGAGAAGTGAGGGAGAAAAGAATGTGAAGAAGTTCATGACCTTCATAACCATCCTTCATTCGGAAGCTTATTCTCTCACGCTTCATTCAATTCGTATTGGACGGGCGCCCCCTCTCGAGTGCCTTCAGAACAGAGTGGACCCATCAGTGGCGGCACCAAGGGGGGGCATGGGGGGGCATTTGCCCCCCCACTCAGAAGCTTTGCCCCCCCAGTTGCCCCCCCAGAAATTTTGAGGACTGAAAAGAAAAATTATATAGTAATTTGTAAATAAATAGATGTTGTCATAAGCATCATATTCAAGCTGTGAAGTGCTCTAAGATACCATTATCCGCTCTTCAAAACATCGATTGAAAACCAGAAAAGTGGATATTTTTGGCTCGCTCGCTTCGCTCGCTCGTCATATCTTTAAAGTTCTTTTCTAAAATGCGATTAAAAACAGTAAAAGTAGCCATTTTTGGCTCGCTCGCTTTGCTTGCTCGTCATATTTCAGAATATTTATATGAAGATGCAATTAAAAACCAAAAAAGTGGTTATTTTTGGCTCGCTCGCTTCGCTCGCTCATCATATCTATAAAGTTCTCTTCTAAAATGCGATTAAAAACAAGAAAAGTAGCCATTTTTGGCTCGCTCGCTTCGCTCGCTCGTCTTATTTCAAGATATTTATTAAAAAATGCGGTTAAATACCAAAAAAGTGGTTATTTTTTGTTCGCTCGCTTTGCTTACTCGCAAAATTGATATTAAAATGTGTGTAAGAGGAAAAAAACCTTGCGCTTCACGCTCAATTTCTCCATACACGCAAAAAAAAAAAATTGACTGCCGGTGCCCCCCCAACATTTTCTTTTGCCCTCCATTTGCCCCCCACTTTAACAATCCTGGTGCCGCCACTGGGACCCATGCCACACTTTAAAAACAATCGAGTCAAATTTGACTAGATTCCGGTCATAGGGCCGGTAATCTAGTCAAATTTGACTAAATTACCGGATCACACGCGTATACTAGCATTGATACTGGTGTTGATCTTGGCAAACACGGCTTCGTGAAACACGTAGCGGACAACTAGCCAACTATAGCGGCGATTTCAGCCGAGAAGTTGACTTATGACGGTTTCGAGAAACAGGCCCCAGGCCCCAGGATAGTCAAAATAACCAGAATTTTAGTCAATTATATGACTAAAATTCCGGATCCGGCCACGGGCACTTATTCTAGTCAAATGTGACTAGATACTAGTGAAAATGACCAGAATTCTAGTGAAAATAAACGAACTTTTACTCAAATTCCAGTCAATTTCACTATAGAATTTAGTCAAGTTAGTGTTCGTGCCTGTGTGATCCGCTGTTCTAGTCAAATTATTTTACTAGAATCTGGTCATTTTTTAGGAGAATAGTACAGCCTGTATTATAGTCGGTTAAATTTGACTAGATTTGTTTTTAGAATTCACTGAATGTCTATAGATAGGAGAGGTATATGTATATCTCTTCATAATCATTCCCTGGAATGCCTATCGTACTGTGTCACATATTGGTAATTCCTGGTGATGAAGTAGAGGTACACCATGTTGAGGATAATGATACCACCCAGTAGGAGAAAGTAGTACTCGAGATGACCCTTGTTGATGTCATCGGGTATCCATTCATCACCTAGAAGAAAAACATACGTGACGATGATGATGATTATTATTATTACAATTATAATCATAATGATTGTTATTACTAGTATAGTTATCATTATCATTATTATTATTATCATTATCATTATTATTATCATTATTATCATTATTATCATTATTATTATCATTGTCATTGTTATTATTATTATCATTATTAATACTGTTGTTGTTTTATTATTACCGTTATTACTATTATTGATTCATTTGTTTGTTTGTTTATTTGTTTATTTGATTATTTATCTATTTACTTTTTGAAGGCATTGGCTAACTTTGTGAGCAGCTGATTTAAAAAATTCTCAAACTAAGATGAAACATGTGTATGAGTACTTGTATTTGTACTCAAAAACCCTGAAACCAACCATAATTTGGAAGGAAAAGCTGTAAGTTAGACGCAAACCGCGATTTTATTAGCTTTCGTCTCGAGAGACACTGAATTAAGAGGACCGTTTGCGCGAATTAAAAAATACCGTTACTTGCCTTCCGCCGCGTGATACGTCAATACACACAGTGCGGTCCGTTGAGTCATGTGCGCATGCGCACTCCTTACGTTGGGTCTATGCAACCGACCCTCGTATATTTTTCAAACATTGGTTCACATTTCTAATATTTAAAAATACTTCCCGTGGATATTATGCTCTGAAACTTTCACACTGGTATTTTTACACTATAACCCTTATGTTTATCCCATTTTCAAGTAACAAAACAAGATTTTTTTAAAATCATAACAATGTTAACCAATGCCTTTAATTTATTTATAGGCCGAGAAAATATATTACAATCACGAGGAAGAAGAAAAGCATAATCTAACCACTGGAGTGCAATCAGGAACAGAAAAGTTTATTAAATAACTGGCAGAGCCTTCTGGCCCAGTTCAGTGGTTGATGACGTATGATGCATGGTAAATTTCACGTGTTTGATATTAACACAACAAAAATATAAATCTAATACGGAAAATACGATAGAGAGAGAGAGAGAAATAGAAGATGACTAGAGAGAGAGAGAGAGAGAGAGAAAAGGCGACAGGGGAGATCGAGACATTATTAATGGGATAAGGTGGAGGCGGCCAATATGAACTTTCCAGTTTCTATTTTGCGGGCTTAGGAGCTGAGCACTGGATAAGGTTTAGAAAACACCTCCTCCCGGCCAGAAGTAGATACTGACAATTGCCCCGACAATTGCCCAAGCATAGGAAGTTTATTTTTCATATTCATATTCATATTTATTCATTTCGAACAGAAAGAAAATACAATGACATTGCATAGATATAATTATACAAACAATATGAAATTAAGATATATACATAATATTTTTTTTCTTTCATGAGTTAACATATCAATAAACAATTAGAATAAATTATCATAAATTAGTGATTTCTGTGGAAAGGGAGGGATCCACTAAAAAGCAATTGCTTGTAGTTTGTACGAACCCTCAGAAAATAAAATTGTTGCAAATTGTGCCTACGAAGACTAGGAAAACACGAAACAATACCAGAACGGAAGAGAACACACAAAAGGAAAAATAAACACGAGACGACAAGGAAAGGGAAAACGAGAGAGAGAGAAAAAAAAAGAAAAGATAAGAGCAGGACATCAAGACCGAAAAAGGAAGTAAATATAACGGTTATTTCAACGAGGCAGGATGGTATAATTATTCAATTTTAGGAGATGATGAAGACCCAAATTAAAATTTAAGATTGACATGTATTATTATTGTACGTTAGTATGAGATTTGAGAAAAAATATTTGTATTTTTTTCTTGAAAGAATGAAGGGATGGACTACTAATAATATCTTCACTTAAAGAATTCCAAAATCTAGGACCATCATACATAAATGTTTTCTTCGCTAATGAAGAGTAGGAGAAACTCGTTGGACCGTCTAGTTGGGTAGTGATGAAATAAACGATTTTGGAGAAACACTGCATCAAATATGTGTGGAAGGGTGTTGCCATTGGCGTAAATCCCGGGGGGGTGGGGTGGGGGGATATATTCCCCACTTTTTTGAGAAGGGGGGGATGGCGTGTACAAATATCCCCCCCCCCCCACTTTTAAAGGAAGAAATATTTGAATTAATTGGTTAATAAAATTCTTAATATTCTGTCATAAACAACCATCATATTTTAGAATTTCTATTTGAAAATACGATTTAAAACCAGAAAAGCGTTTATTTTTGGCTTGCGCGCTTCGTTCGCTCATCATATTTTAGAATTTTCGTTTGAAAATGCGATTGAAAACCAGAAAAGTGGTCTTTTTTGGCTCGCTCGCTTCGCTCGCTCATCATATTATAGAATTTCTATTTGAAAAAAGCGATTGAAAACCAGAAAAGTGGTAATTTTTGGCTCGCTTCAAAGATTAAAATGCGTGTAAGGGGGTCTGTGCAGGCGGGTGAGGGCATGTGTTTATACTTAAGTGTGAGTTCGACAAAAAAAAATTGACAAAAAAGTCGATCATCCCCCCACTCCTCAAAGTGGATTTACGCCGGTGGGTGTTGCTATTGTATTTATACATAAATTTCCCCTAAGCTTTGTTTGTTTGAGGGCTGTGCTCTCCGCATCCCCATCCCCCTCCACTTCTGTGGACATGGAATTCGTTGTTAACGTACCTGCTGATGCAGCATTGACGATGATGACAAGTAAAGATCCAACATAGCTGCCGATTCCATTATAGAAGAGATATATCCCAGTGATAAATGCTTGAAGTGACTTCGGGGACTGAGAAAAGGAGAACTCTAGGCCTGGAAATGACAACGGAAAATGATTGCATAATTGTAACTGTTTGACAATTAAAGAAGAAATCCTCTCTTTCACCTTAGATGCATTTGTGAGAGTATCATAATTCCTATACATTGATGACGTGTTCCCTTAAAAATATATCTCATCTCATTGTGCCTCCTTTGTCTTACTAACCCTTTACGATTCAGGCCTCAAATTACTGAGGGAGTGTTGGGTGCATGCAGCGATTTCACTGAAAAGTCTGTGTCAAAAAATTTTCACTGAGGAAAAAAAAATCGAGATCAATGGTAAAAGTTTTTTTTTTAATTCTAAGATTTGCCCTACAAAAGATTTATTTTTCTGGACTTGTGTGAAATGGGATATCACACACTCCAAAATCATCTCATGTCTAAACATCTTTAATCCATACCTGTAATGAGAACAAAAACATCCCCAATGCCGATGAAAATGTACTGCGGAATTTGAACGAGGATGGAGAGCGATGAAGCATGGAAAAGGGCTCCCGATATTTCCTGATCAAAACTCCCTGTCAGATCTTGGGACTGAAATTCCCAGTCTGGTAATAGATTTGGTTCTGTTTGAAACGAAAGTAGTTACCACTTGCAATAATCACACAATCATTCAATATCTATATGTAACATAAATTTAATTCAGAGCGACCAGCTCTATAAATGTACATATAGTTAAAGAAATTGAACAATCAGAATTAAATCATGAATCACATGCATATCAACATAACATCAAACTGTATTTAGCAGTTAGCATCAGCATGAATTAACCTATACTGAATATGTTGCAATATGTATCTAATGAGAGTGATTTATTTATATTTAATCAAGGCCTAATAATTTGGCATCCAAACGTGACAATAATTTTGGTTATTAATTCCACCAATTAAGTTTCATCAAAAGAGGGTTTATACTTGGATGAATACCTACACTGGACCGTAATATATCTAATCTGGTTATAATTTATATAGTTCAGAATAAGGACCCCTTCGACATCGTCAATGACTATCGTTGGTCGGATTGGTCCGATGAATATAGTCGTCTAAGAGCGAGCGGCGGTGGCTTCGACGACGCGAAGTAAAGCGAGCGAACTCTCGACGAAAAGCCAGTCCAGATTCGCGGACGAAATGATGAGGGCTGAGAGCCACAGTACGAAGATTGCTACGATGAATCACAAGTCACGAACTCTGAGTTCGAGGATGAAGTACGAGCCCAGCTCGTCCCTAAAGAGAGTAAATAAATAACCATCTCCTAATAGACAAGGTCCAGTAATAACACTATAAATCTTCACAAGTCAGTTACGATATACTAGCTTGAATTCACTGAGCTACTTACGGAAAATAATGTAAAAAGGAACTACGGTATCTTTTATCCCTAAATAGCAAAAGGAAATCTCTCTTCTCATAGAAGTATAACTCCTCAGTTCAATGAATATTTACATCAACTATATCATATACAACATCAATAAACTGATCCTGGCTATTACTCTTGTTCAGTTCACAAGCCATATATCACATAACTATCAGTTTAAAATATATGGGAATCGTCATTGTCATTGAGCGTATAAACCAACAATTCTTCCATAATAAAATGTCTACTTTAATAACATTTAATTACTTCATCTTTATATCATTACTTCATGTTTAGTTGGTTTCTCCTTGGTTTAATTTCACAAAGTTTTCATTTATGAAATATGATTTACTATACAATAGAACAAAGCATTTAATATTCTTTGCACTTTAGTGTTCAATACTCCAACATTAATCATAAGCAAAATAATTACTGAATTTCTGTTTTCTTTGAAAACACTAAGTTTTGCTTTTAATTACAATAATTAATTATACCAATAAAATAGTGAACTTACAGTTCTTTGGAACAGTCGTGCCTGGTGAGATGAGGGCAGATGTGGTGGCTTTACCTGACCTGTGCTGCCTGGATCCAGCCTGCCAACGATGGGGATTAAGACTCAGCTGTGCCTGCACTACACAGCCTGCAACATTCACCCAAAGTAATGGCCTACGAGAACCACACCCTCACACTCCGAGTTAAGACCAAATGTGGAAGGGTCTTCCTCTCCCGAGAATCAAACGATTTCTGATTTGCTTTTACTCAAACACCACTCCATCTTGACTCTCACAAAGACAAAGTCATTAACATTCTCAATATTCCTCTGCTTTACTCTTCCACGCTGAACATATCCAATTAAAACTACTTAACTATCCAAGTTTTAATTTCACCTATTCAAAACTCCCATCTCAAACATTCTCAACAATCTTTTCCTCTCATACATAAAAACAAACATCTAAAGAATTTTAGAGCCCCATTGAACTTAACTAAATATATCAAGTTAAATGACCCAATGCTCATGACCTAAGCTTGTCAAGAAGTCAAAGTAAAATTCTAATCCTTACACCCCAGCGGGTTTGATCACTTACTTAAAGATACAGTTGATTGACTCTGGGCCTATGACAAGAGTCAACCACCCAAATTCCTTTTATTATATACAAGCTGAATGGTTACTAGGGGTTAACACTAAATAGACTTACAGTCGCATTGTGACATATCTCCCCTTCCTTCAAGAAATTTCTATAATTTTTGGAGTGAGTTTCTCCGAACCTGGAAGGAAAATCAAACAATTAATATATATATACAAATATAAATGTATTTACAAGAAAACCAAAAACACTCATCCTGGTTTCTGCTTCATGTAGAATCATTATCCGGTATCCTACTTAGGTAGTCTGCACCGACGTTCTCTACACTTTTGATCGCTGTGATGGTGAACCGGAACGGCTGTAGTAGCAGAGCCCATCTCAGGATCCTTGCGTTTGCCACCTTCGACTTGGTAATACATTTCAGAGGTTGGTGATCCGTTTCTAGTGCTTGCCATAGAGATACGGTTCAAACTTCAGAACTCCCCATACAACCGCTAAGCACTCACGTTCCATGACTGAGTAGCCTTGCTCTCTTGGAAGTAGCTTCTTGCTGGCATAGGCGAGCGGAAACTTCTTACCTTCTGTTTCCTGAAGCAAGATTGCCCCGAGGCCATTATCTGAAGCATCGGTCCTCAAGATGAAAGGGTGATCTAGGTCTGGAAGATGGAGGATGGGTTCTCTAGCGAGCTTCTTCTTCAAGGTATTGAAGGCTGCCTCTTCTGCATCTCCCCATTTCACGTGAAGTGGTTCCCCCTTCTTCGTTCGATCAGTCAAGGGTGCTGCTATGGCTGCAAAATTCGGAATGAATCGCCTGTAATAACCTACAAGACCTAGAAAGGATCGAAGTTGCTTTTTGGTCTTCGGTCTTTGAGCTTCTTGCACTGCTTTGACTTTGTCTTGCACTGGCCGAAGCTCCCCTTGACCTACTCGATGACCAAGAAATTCGATACTTACACATCCGATTGTACACTTCGTTGGTCTGGCCGTCAAGTTGGCCTTCTTCAGTCTCTCGAATACCTCCCGGAGGGTATCCAAATGTTCCTCAAAACTTACCGTGTGAATCAAAATATCATCAATGAAGTTGTCTACATACTTCAATCCACGGAGTAGATCTCTCATAATCCGACTAAAACTTGCTGGAGCGTTAACTAGCCCAAAAGGCATGCTTCGAAATTGGTACAAACCTTCTGGTGTCACAAATGCCGTCAACTCCTTGGCTTCTTCTGTTAGGGGTACCTGCCAATAACCTTTGGTTAAATCAATTTTAGTGAAATACTTGGCCCTAGACAATTTAGCAAATATTTCTTCCTGATCGGGAATTGGTTCTGCATCAGTTATGGTGACTTGGTTTAATTTGCGATAATCACAACAAAACCTAATAGACCCATCTTTCTTTTTTACCATAACAACAGGGGATGCGTAAGGGGAATTGGACGGTTCCACTATCCCTAAATCCATCATCTTTTGAACCTCTTCGTTCACCTTACCTCGCAGAGCATGTGGCAATGGATACGGCTTACTCTTAATGGGCTCCTTAGTGACAAGTTTAATGTCGTGCTTACCTAGGTTTGTCGATCCCGGCATATCTGTCAAGACTTCCTCATACTCGTGTAAAGAGAGTTGACTTTCTCTTGCTGGTCATCATCCAGTTGTGGACCGATTTGCACATCGTTGAGTGATTCTGTAGGGTTAAGATTAGGGAGATGAAGAATGTCTTTTCTTACCGAAGGGTCCACATCTTCACTCTCTCCTTCACAATCCTGGGATACGTCCTCGTCCACTACAGAGACACAAACAACATCAAACACTCCCGCACTTACCTCTTCTCTCCTGTAATATTTCTTCAGAAGGTTTGCGTGAAATGTCTTCGTCTTCCCGTCCAAATCGATTTTGTAGTCGAGAGGTCCTACCTTCTGCACCACCTTGAAAGGTCCTTTCCAGTGCATCAACAACTTGTTGTTGTCGCTTGGAAGTAGAAGAAGAACTTCGTCGTCGACTTCAAATTTTCGCTCCTTGGCTTTCTTGTTGTACTGTCTTCTGTATTTCTCTGCTGATTTGCTGAGATTCTGCTGGGCAAGTTGACACGTCGACTCCAGCCTCTCCTTCAGATCCAGTACGTATTGGTAAGTAGTCTTGATATCTGGCTCGTCAACCTCACCCGTCCAGAGCTCTTGAAGAATAGCAAGAGGGCCTCGAACTGCTCTCCCATACAGGAGTTCAAAGGGTGAGAAGCCTGTGCTCTCCTGCACTGAATCTCTGTAAGCAAACAAGAGGGGGTTAAGATACCTTTCCCAATCCTTGGGTCTTTCTTCACACATTTTGCGGAGCATGGACTTCAAGGTACCATTGAAGCGTTCAACTAGCCCATTGCAAGCAGGATGATAGGGTGTAGTAGTCATCTGCCGGATGGAGAGTAGACGACTCACTTCCTTCATCAGCTC
Organism: Echinometra lucunter; assembly: GCA_029962745.1. NCBI lineage: Eukaryota > Metazoa > Echinodermata > Echinoidea > Camarodonta > Echinometridae > Echinometra > Echinometra lucunter. The sequence goes on from CM057151.1 coordinate 9,134,011, forward strand.
TGATGTGAATTGGCTGCCACGGTCTGTCAACACCTCTCGTGGTATCCCTACCCTGGAGTAGATGTCCATCAGTGCCTCCGCAACCGTCTGTGCGTCAATACGGCGAAGCGCTACTGCTTCTGGGTAACGAGTAGCATAATCTACAACAGTTATTATGAATCGGTTACCTTTACTACTAGCCGGCTCTATCGGTCCAACCAAGTCCATCGCCACACGTCTGAAAGGTTCATCGATGAGAGGGGTTGATCCCAGAGGTACCTTCGTGACCTTTCCCTTCGGCGAAGTACGCTGACATGGCCCACATGACCGACAATACCGGACTACATCTGCATGCATACCTGGCCAGAAGAAATGCATCAAGATCTTTTCACAGGTCTTCTTATTCCCTAGATGGCCACCTAGAATCGACTCATGAGCCAGTTTTAAGACTTGATTTCTGAACTTGGTGGGCACGACAACTTGTAACAGAACATCTGACCCTGGGGTTGCATCCATGTATTCCCTATAGAGTACATCCTTCTTAAAGAAAAAGCAAGATGAATTTCCACCCTTACTTATCTTCTTTTCTCCTTTCTCAGCGGCTTTCCTAGAGGCATCCAACGAGCTGTCTTCCTTCTGGGCCTGGATGAGATTATCCACTGACACAATGTCTTCTAGTGGCTTGGGTACAGGAAGAGGAGGCCTTGTCCGTCCCGCCTGCCGCTTCTGCCCTCTTGTCTCCACTGCACTGCCTTGATGATCTCCTGGCGTCCAGTCTCCGTCTGGATCAGCTGGTTGCCTCGCTCCAGGAATATTACCTAATACAAGATCATAGACAGGGGTTGGTACACATAGAGCTTCTACCTTACCCTTGAAGTATGGAGTATCTATGTCGATTTTGGCACGTCGGAAATTTCTCAGCGTCCGGTCGACGAGCAAACACGTCAGCCTATCTCCAAAGAACTGCTCTTCACGCACCAACTCATATCGGACGATGACTGTTGTGCAACCACTGTCGCGAAGAACATCCACGGGCTTCCCATTCACCAATCCATCGACGACTGGCATCTCCACTTCTGATCCACTCGCCACTGCCGATAGTACCGGTAGAGTGTCACCAGATGCCAACTTCACTCCGCTTCCATCTTCTGTGAGATTCTCCTGCACGATTAGACTCAAACTCTTGTGGTTGAAGTGTCGGGCCATCTCTCTAGTGTCGGTAGGTCCTGCTGCAGCATCATCTCCAGCTGATGTGTCTTCTGCTGACCTGCCTGCGACAACACTGGCTCCCATCTCTCGACGACCTTTCTTGTTTGGACAATTAAAAGAGATATGTCCAAATTTATTACAATTGAAACACTTCTTGTCATCAAATTTGGACTTACCTGGTTTTTCAGCCTTAGTGTGACTAATTGCATTGTTACTACTCTTATTCACATTAGGATTTACATTTTTAGAACTGGACTGATGATGGGCTTTATTCATTCTCCTTATTCTCATATCCGCGTGGGCTTCATTGAATTGATCAGCTAGATTTAGAACTTCCGACAGATTACAGGGGTGACGTTCCTTGATGAACATCAATAATTCTTTTCCACATGAATTATATACTTGCTCCTGGATGAGCAAACTCTTCAGACCTTCCATATTGTCATCATAAGAGCTTAGCTCAATCCAATGATTGAGATACTTCTCAATCCTGCAAGCGTACTGCACATAGGTCTCACCATTATTGAGTTTAGCGTACCTGAACTTAGTCCTATACCCTTCTTCTGTAAGATCATACCCTTTAAGAAGTGAGGATTTTACTGTTTCATACTCCTGAGCCTGGGAAACTGTAAGTCTTGAAATTATATCAAGAGCCTTACCTGACATCAATGCACACAATGCAGGTGCCCATACTGACCTATCCCAACCCACAATTATGGCGTGTTTCTCAAATCTAGACAAATAACTATCTAAGTCATCCTTTCCTTCTTGAAAAACAGGGAGGGGTGGAATACTAGGCTTATGTGAATGCCCTGCACGTGAAACATTTTCTGTCCCATTATTTTTCTTTAACTCTTCAAGTTTAATCTGTTTATCTAATAACTCTGATTCTTTTTTCCTAGCTTCATCCTGTTGAGCTATTATATAAGATTCTGCCTTCCTAGCTTCAATCTCGGCATTCCTAGCTTCAATCTCGGCATTCCTAGCTGCAACCTCAGCACTCCTTGCTGCTGCTCTTTCATCTCTAGCTTCTCGCACACATTCATCAACATATGCTCTCAATTTATCACCCTCTAAACCAAACTTCTCTCCTTGTGCAATGAACTTGTCTCTCTCCATACTGTAGGCCACTCCACAGGTTTAGTTACAAACTTACCATATGCAGACAGTTTACGCAGCGCAATGAAGTCTCGATGCACACAGCACTGGCACGTACAGGCGTACACGCAGTAAAGCCTCCTTGCCCTGACCTCCACATGCACCACTGTCTTCTACAACCTTGGACCTACAACAACTTTGTAAAAACAACCAAATGGAAAAGAGATCAAAATATCATTACCAGATCTACATACAAGTATAATTACAACCAATGATAACAATCATTTCATTATTAACCTAACCTATCAAATGGACAAGAGAGTCCCTTCGTGGTCGCCAAAATGTCAGATCTTGGGACTGAAATTCCCAGTCTGGTAATAGATTTGGTTCTGTTTGAAACGAAAGTAGTTACCACTTGCAATAATCACACAATCATTCAATATCTATATGTAACATAAATTTAATTCAGAGCGACCAGCTCTATAAATGTACATATAGTTAAAGAAATTGAACAATCAGAATTAAATCATGAATCACATGCATATCAACATAACATCAAACTGTATTTAGCAGTTAGCATCAGCATGAATTAACCTATACTGAATATGTTGCAATATGTATCTAATGAGAGTGATTTATTTATATTTAATCAAGGCCTAATAATTTGGCATCCAAACGTGACAATAATTTTGGTTATTAATTCCACCAATTAAGTTTCATCAAAAGAGGGTTTATACTTGGATGAATACCTACACTGGACCGTAATATATCTAATCTGGTTATAATTTATATAGTTCAGAATAAGGACCCCTTCGACATCGTCAATGACTATCGTTGGTCGGATTGGTCCGATGAATATAGTCGTCTAAGAGCGAGCGGCGGTGGCTTCGACGACGCGAAGTAAAGCGAGCGAACTCTCGACGAAAAGCCAGTCCAGATTCGCGGACGAAATGATGAGGGCTGAGAGCCACAGTACGAAGATTGCTACGATGAATCACAAGTCACGAACTCTGAGTTCGAGGATGAAGTACGAGCCCAGCTCGTCCCTAAAGAGAGTAAATAAATAACCATCTCCTAATAGACAAGGTCCAGTAATAACACTATAAATCTTCACAAGTCAGTTACGATATACTAGCTTGAATTCACTGAGCTACTTACGGAAAATAATGTAAAAAGGAACTACGGTATCTTTTATCCCTAAATAGCAAAAGGAAATCTCTCTTCTCATAGAAGTATAACTCCTCAGTTCAATGAATATTTACATCAACTATATCATATACAACATCAATAAACTGATCCTGGCTATTACTCTTGTTCAGTTCACAAGCCATATATCACATAACTATCAGTTTAAAATATATGGGAATCGTCATTGTCATTGAGCGTATAAACCAACAATTCTTCCATAATAAAATGTCTACTTTAATAACATTTAATTACTTCATCTTTATATCATTACTTCATGTTTAGTTGGTTTCTCCTTGGTTTAATTTCACAAAGTTTTCATTTATGAAATATGATTTACTATACAATAGAACAAAGCATTTAATATTCTTTGCACTTTAGTGTTCAATACTCCAACATTAATCATAAGCAAAATAATTACTGAATTTCTGTTTTCTTTGAAAACACTAAGTTTTGCTTTTAATTACAATAATTAATTATACCAATAAAATAGTGAACTTACAGTTCTTTGGAACAGTCGTGCCTGGTGAGATGAGGGCAGATGTGGTGGCTTTACCTGACCTGTGCTGCCTGGATCCAGCCTGCCAACGATGGGGATTAAGACTCAGCTGTGCCTGCACTACACAGCCTGCAACATTCACCCAAAGTAATGGCCTACGAGAACCACACCCTCACACTCCGAGTTAAGACCAAATGTGGAAGGGTCTTCCTCTCCCGAGAATCAAACGATTTCTGATTTGCTTTTACTCAAACACCACTCCATCTTGACTCTCACAAAGACAAAGTCATTAACATTCTCAATATTCCTCTGCTTTACTCTTCCACGCTGAACATATCCAATTAAAACTACTTAACTATCCAAGTTTTAATTTCACCTATTCAAAACTCCCATCTCAAACATTCTCAACAATCTTTTCCTCTCATACATAAAAACAAACATCTAAAGAATTTTAGAGCCCCATTGAACTTAACTAAATATATCAAGTTAAATGACCCAATGCTCATGACCTAAGCTTGTCAAGAAGTCAAAGTAAAATTCTAATCCTTACACCCCAGCGGGTTTGATCACTTACTTAAAGATACAGTTGATTGACTCTGGGCCTATGACAAGAGTCAACCACCCAAATTCCTTTTATTATATACAAGCTGAATGGTTACTAGGGGTTAACACTAAATAGACTTACAGTCGCATTGTGACACTCCCGCCATTTCTCAGTATGTATTTACGAGCGACCTCCACAAGGGCAGCATAAAGGACAGACAGAAGTGCAGAAACAAGACCAATTGCTGTGATAAGAACACAGATTGAAAAGGAAATAAACCTGTTGAAATTTGTAGATTTCTACAGGGGGCAGGGGGCGACCCCCCCCCCCCATGATTTTTCAAGTGATCAAATAGAAGGGAAAAAAAGAGGAGAAAAAGAAGAAAAAAGGGGAAAGAAGAAAGAAGAGCATGGGGAAAGAGAGGACTGGAGAGGAAAGAGAGAACTTATAGGCAGCTGGTTTTTTAATAGTATTTCAAATACATGAAGCAACACATGCCAAGTGTTTTAACTCATTATCATATCTTTCCACTCTGATTATACAAATGCACCCGACTTTGCCTATTATATCTTTTGAAATGAAGTAGAAGTTAAAATTCAAAGTACGCCATTTATAGTTCCAATTTTGTATTAACATTTTTCAACCCGCCTCGGGTCATCGGTGTAGAATGATTTACAATTTCTAATATACCGAGATTCCAGCACGTGCAAAATTTGAATGTTAACATTGTGAAATGATAAATGATTAATCATAAAGGACCAAACGGAATATTACTCGTGGACTGTGCCATCCTATCAGAACTTCAGAAGGATTTATTTTTGTTATAAACCTCGGTCATAAACTACTGAAAGTCACACTGTTAAAATTGAATGGTGTTTACAAACATTTCTATTTTCCTAGGTTTTCTTAATTCTTTGTTTGTTTGTTTTTTCTAGGTTTTCTTGTTGTTGTTTATTGTATTGTTGTTGTTAAAAAGAATATGTGAGTTATAAAGGGTATTTCAAATATCTGAATTTTTATTAGATCTTGATTCCAGGAACCATTCCTTTTCAATTCCATGGTTTTCATGATATTCCACTTTCACATTACTTTTGAATATGTAGTTTATAATGTATCAAATTAAGGGAGTAGAACAAAAATGAAATCCCCGAATAGTAATTTTCAGTTGCGGTGATTTCATGTTACGAGTGGGGGGGGGGGGGGGGGCGGAAACCCGGAAGGCCTCCGCCGAAAATATGTTTCGAAAAGTGAGAGGGGGGGGGAATAATTGATATTATGTGAGCGAGCGAAGCGAGTGAGCTAAAAATTATCGCAGAAAATAATGAAAAGAAGCCTGATTTTGCCATCAAAATGCATTCTAGGCCCATAAAATATTTAAACGGTTGGCCTAAAGTTGGTCAGCTGACTTAAAATTGAAAAATAATATATTAAACTTTGAAAATCGAGGGGGGGGGGCATGTCCCCCCGTCCCCCCCCCCCCCCCCCCGGGATCGCCGCCTATGGAAATTTTCAAGTGGCACTCGGAAAAGTCACACAAGGAATTCTTTTTAAGACATCCTTCAAATTCCAGTGGCACCATGGCCGTACGCAGCGGGGGGGGGGGGGATTCTGAAAACTTACATTTTTTTTACTGAAATTTTTCACAAAATCCAAGTGCACACCACATTCTTCAATTTCTTTTTTCAAAATGCAAAAGCGCCCTCGTGACCAGCTCAGTCGCTTCGCTCCCTCGCTTTTGAGCTTCTTCGAAAATTTTTATGCATCTTGCCCCCCCCCCCCCCCCCCAGGAAAAAATTTCTGCGTACGGCCCTGAGTGGCACTATTTCGGAATGCAGTTGTTCAAGAAATTCTCATAAAATCCCATCAACGATACCTATTCGTTTGACCAAAGTGACTCTTACTCCTCGACGTTCGAGGAGAGGATACACGATACGATCGACAATGGGTACGGTGATGATGACAAAGAGAGGTACAAAGAGAGCAAGGAAAGCTACCGGAATACCATCCAGATCCATTCGCTCTCCTTGAAGCAGATAAGTTGTTGAGTACTGAAGGCAAGTAAAGGAGAAGAAGTACAGAATTATACGTGTGTTATGAAAAAAAAAAAATCAACCACTAGTAAACAATGAGAGGCACTAAGTACTAATTATACTTAATATTATTTTAAAGTCATCTTGGGTTCGATTTAGGGCAGAGTTATTGAATATTTTATTCGAGCGATCCAGAGAATCAATCATGAAATGAAAAAAAAAATCAAAGAAGTATCTTTTCACACTTTTCAACTAAATCGTCTAGAGGAATGAAACAGACATCACCGTAATCACTTGGATCACCTTACAATATAACATCTAACAGAATGCATTATTACTTAGGAAAACATTTTCAATACAAACTATTTTTAAAGACATTATTTTCGATACTTTTTGTATTTAAAAAAAAGGACAACGAGCTTGAGTTACAATCACCTGAAATCGAATTGTGTTATAAAGAATGACAACTGAGAGAACAAGAAGGGTATTTAGAAGCCATTTCAATTCATTTACGGCTTCAGTAGGATAAGGCCCGCCGTTATCGCTCTTCAGCTGTTCCAAACATCCATGCTGATCAACTTCATTTTGTTCAATGATCACCATATCGTCATCGAATGATTTCGACGACGTCCCCTCACCACCATTTAGTCGACGAAGTTGGGTATGATCTCCTTTTTCCTCCAGGAGTGGACGAGTTTCAGAGACACGACCACAACACCATTCCGGAGTACAGCAACAACAGCAATAAGTGCAACAAACTGAACGATCTCCTTCAAAGTGCATTACTGTAGCTGTCTTCAGCATCCGAAGTATTTGTAACAAAGCCTGGTTTCCTATCCAGATCCATTAGCATTCCAAAAAAATAAAGAAAGGGGAAATTATATCCGTTTCTTCTAATATCATATACATTTAGTATTTTTAGGACAATTCTGGGAATATTACCTTTACCATTCACGCCCTAATCATAGCTTATGACAATACTTTGAAACTTAATTTCACTCCCATTCTATTCCATCATTTCCTGATGAAAGAAAATTCTTCCATTTTTTATAGACAAGTCTTTGTGTAGATGAGCAAACGTTTCCTTTGGATCTGAGTAAAATATGAATAAAAATGTCAGATAAAACTGCTCTCAAGAAAACAAGCTTTTGCTTCTTATAGGTTGTATAACCAGCAATTACTCGTTTGGGGTGAAGATGCAAGCATAATGTTAAACCAAACAATTGCTATATAGACTTTTGATATAGAAAAATGGACCACATAGCTATACAAAATTGTCTATATCAAATAGGTCTCAAGAAGAATAGTTGTTGTTGTTGTTGTTGTTGTTGTTGTTGCTCATGGAAATGTTGCTTACAATATAGAGGGCTTATTTTTTTATTTACCTCTCGCGGGTCTCATTTTGTAGAAATCTCGACCTAAAGCGAAGACGACGATGCCGACGATGTTGAAGCAGAGCATGATGATGAAGCCCAGGAAGAAGGATATATCCTGCTGGATGTATGAAAGTACGGAGTATGAAAACAACGGAGCCATCTCAGAGATGAAGTATACCCTGTTAGGGGGATGATTAAACGAAATTTTAGTCATAACACTGTTTCTATCACAATGAAAAATACTGCTGTCCATGCATGGCATTTTAATATTTGTGTTGACCAAGTTTCAGAGAACATTATACAAAGACACTGAAGTGTAAGATATTTATGATATCAGATCCAATATCTTGTGCCTAAATTTTCGATAATTTTCGCTTCATCTCATATTAAATTTTGATTATACATCTGGCAATGCATGTTTTCTGTTTTTTCTTTTTCCCTTTTCCATCTGTTCTTCTTTTCTTCTTCATCCTCTTCCTCTTCTTCTCCTGCTCCCGCTCCTGCTCCCGCTCCTGCTCCTGCTCCTGCTTCTTCTTCTCCTTGCATCAGTGTTGTTAAATAAATTTCATGCAATAATTTCGTTTGAAAGTTTCCATTTAAAATGAAAAACATAGCCTAACTAATTTGTCATTGATAGAAAAAAAAAAAACAGTTTAGAGGCACACACTTTATTCAACTTTAGAATTCAACTTCAGAATTATGTGGTCATAAATGAACATAGCAGTACTGTATAATCTATTCTTTTTGTAAGATGAGATCTTCTCACCACAACTCTCGATGATTTCATACATGGTTGATAACAAGTTTTCATTAACCCATTCGTGACAGAGGTCCACATTTTGTGGTTTGGCCTAATATCTTTTGATGCAAAGCCCTAAAAATCATACCAAATACATGAGCAGAAAGAGCAAAAAATTCTACACAAACTGTGCCAATTTTGGTTGCATCAATATTTGTTGTTTGATGCTGAAATTTTTTTTAAAGGAAAATAAGCATTAAAATCCTTAAATTGGCAATGTGATAGAAAGTTTAAAATCACTGTTTTCCCCTGCAAATTGGCAACTTCTGACTTCTCATCATAATTTCTGTCAATTTATATTCATTTCAGATACATGACATTTTTAAAGAAAAATGTAGCAATAAAATAAAAATGTTGGTGTTGCCAATTTGAAGAATAAAAGCTGATCAAATTAGGCTTTAAATAATTCCTGTCACGAATGGGTTAACAAAACCAATTCTTACCAGTGATAAGTGATTCGTATTGCTCTATTTCCATACTCCTCAACCTGGATAGCCGAAAAGGGGGCGGCGCATGCCTTGAGAGGGGCAGTACCAATGTTGACAATGATGAGGGTAATGATAAAGAAAATTCGTTCGGTTTTAAGACCAAACCCAAGGGAAGGGCCGTAGACAGCTGTCCAGTCCAAAGCTATCAAAGGCAGCACAGCGGTACCTGAAATATTGTTATGATGAACGTTTTCAAGTTATTGTTTTTAGTGGCTTTGGTTCAGGCAGGGAAGATTGAGGGTGTGTGGGAAATACTGCATGGGTGAATGAAATGCCACAACTCAGCGCTAGAGAATTAGGAAGGAAAAGGGAGGATGGTCTGTCGGTTTTTTTGTTTGTTTGGTTGGGTTTTTTTCACACTGACACTGGCCCCCACCTTCTCCCCCCCCCCCCCCCCCCCCCCCCCCTCTCTCTCTCTCTCTCTCTCTCTCTCTGCCTATTTGATTGGATCGGGTCATGTGCGCTTGTATGCGGGTGTGCCTATATATAGTTATGCTTTTGATCCCTTTAACCTATATCATGAGGCTTGTAAAGGACATCTAGAGAAAAGGTTATCAGATGAAGACGTTAAGAACTTAAGAATGAGGGATACTGACTACCATTTCAAGAATCAGGGAAATTTCTGACTGAAACACAGAATGTTTCTGAATATATGGAATTACCATTCTCTGATTTCCATGTCAAAATGCATCATATCAGAGTATTGCAATAAAAGACGCATACAACTTTTTAAGGCTTGAGAACATACCTGAAATCACTCACATATACTCATGACAAATAGAACCCTTTTTTCTATGACTGATATGAAATAATTGCTTCGATCTTTGTGAAAACAGACCAACGCAGCTATATTGATTTTTTTTTTAAATCTTTACTCACCTATCAGACATGTTAGTAAGCCGAGGAACAGAGCGTTGTAGTTCCCTAGCCATGAATCTGAAAGCCAGCCCCCGAAAAATGTAAAGACATAATTCGTACCGGTAAAGACAAGACTAAAAACAGCAGCATCAGCGCTTGAATAACGCAAACGATTCGTGCAGAATACCACGAGGTTGGTGAGGATGCCATAATAGATTATTTTTTCGACGAAATCAACAGTTGCAATGCAAAAGACCAAGATCTTGTCACGTGTTGTAGGTTTCCTCAGGCTGACAGGAACTGCGGATTCTGATGGATTGTTTTGTCCAGGAGAAGGCTGAACAGTTGAGATATCTCCACTATTCGCCATCTTTCACACCTCTACTATATCAAGTACCCTGCAGATGTGCATAGTCATGTCATTTACTTCACGTTTCACTGCATTCCAATACAACAATGTTGTACTGGCACACTATGCAAAAAGTATAATAAAACTTGATGAAAAATCCTGGTAGACACTTTTGCCGGTAAGCCCGGTAGGTCTTGAGGATCGTTATTCTGCCAGTAAACTAAACTCCGGGACTCCATCAAAGTAAGTGAAGAATGACTTAACGTCAGTTTGTTTCACAAGGGCATGAATAAAGAAGAAGAAGAACCTCGCATAGACACGGCGGATTAATTACAACGTCTTGTTGAGAACCGAAATGGCGTAGTTTACTTTTATCTATTTTGAACTGCACCACTTAATCCATGTTTATATCAGTCACATTAATATGTGTGCCCCTATCAATTTTATTCAGTCGATAAAACATTTAGCTTTTACGGATCAAATTCTCATGAACATACAATAGTCTCTTTTAATCTCAAGCGTAACATGCACTGGATATACGATAGACATTATGGTAGACCACAGCCTTGAATAATTATGATCAAAATAAAAAATATCAGGGTCACTAAACCTTTAGTAAAGACTTGTTTCATCACATTTCCATGAACGACAGCAGTTTCATTTAATATACATGTACATATATGAAATATATAACACGTCACAAGTAAAGTTTCTTTTTTTCCCAGGACAGCCATTACTATCAAAATTGACATAAATATACGCACTTATCCTGTTAACAATGATTGAGCATCACTTCCTGAACAGACTTGAAAGAGAAAAAAATCCTTTTCTGTAAAACTATCCGAATTCTCCGCACAGGCCAAGTGAACATACAGTCTCTTATAAATGTTTAAATGTCTTAATATATCCGACTTATATACATAACCATAATATATTCCTACTACTATTCAAAGGATAAATGTTTGTGGTCCAATAAGACAAGATGTGACACAAATTATAATAATAATTACATAAACATCTAATTTAGTTTATGCTTGATCTGATAATATATGTGATATGATACACTTGTCTGGTATATTGTTTTACAGAGATGAAATAAACAAACGAACTATAAAATACGAGCAAAAAGCATTCATCAAATTAGTGTTTGATTGAATAGAGAAGTAAAATTCTGGGTCTGTTCGGGACGTGTATGTACCATGTAGTGGTAACAAGTCTACAGAAAATTGAGCTATATACCGTATGAACATGTACCCTCCCTTGCCATAACTATTGCAACATAGCTAAAGTGCGTATGCATTTGTGAGTTATGAGCCTTACTGTATTTTGTGATTTTTCGTTTAAAGTTACTATTGAATGTTGTCGACCATTTGTGTATACTTGAAAGGGAGAACTTGTCCTTTTCTGTCCCGAGAGCAGTAGCCCGAGCAGTAGGTATTCTGACCCGACCATGTCTGAAACAATGGAGAAGACAATAGACCAAAGGAAACAAATGCCCATATAAGGAGGTTGAGAGATATCAGTGAACGAAATCATGATACCCCCCCCCCTTCATATTTCTCCCCAACCTGTTCACAAAGTTTGTATACACTTTTTGCAAGGAAATAATGCCCATAATGTATCCAGAAAAGAGCGGAGGAAAATGACCACACCCAGAGAAGACAGATCTCTGTGGGCCGTTGCCAAGCCGTTGCCAAGGGGGATGCGCGTCAAAAACATTATCCAGAAAAATGTAATAAGTTTGTGAAGAATTCGATGATGGAAGTAAATTTTTATATTTTCACCACACAGCCAACAGCAAAATTCTTCACGTAATTATTATATTTTGCTGGATAATGATTGTGGTGCGCATCCTCCTTGGCAACGGCTTGGCAATAGCCCACAGAAATCTGTCTTCTCTGGGTGCGGTCATTTCCTCCGCTCTTTTCTGTATACATTATGGGCATTATTTCCTTGCAAAAAGTGTATTCAAACCTTGTGAACAGGTTGGGGATAAATATGAAGGGGGGTATCATGATTTCGTTCACTGATATCTCTCAACCTCCTTATATGGGCATTTGTTTCCTTTGGTCTATTGTCTTCTCCATTGTTTCAGACATGACTGGGTCAGGATACCTACTGCTCTCAGGACAGAAAAGGACAAGTTCTCCCTTTCAAGATATGCACAAATGGTCGACAACATTCAATAGTTATAAACGAAAAATCACAAAATACAGAAAGGCTTATAACGCACAAATGCATACGCACTTTAGCTATGTTGCAATACTTACGGTAAGGGAGGGTATATCCGACTTCTGCACTGTCTATCGAAAAACGTACCAGTATCCGAACTATCCGAAATGAGACTAACTGAGCTCCATGGAGATCCTGTAGACACAGCTAAAGACTGGTAAAATTAGGCTCTACTCAAAGCTTCAAGGAATTGTTTTTTTCTAAGTTTCAATGTAGGGTTTGTGTCTGCAAAGACTATGCACGGTAAATACAGACGAATTATGGATCAACTTGTTCACTTCGTTTTCCTATCAGTTGTAGTGCAAATATACAAATTCTTTCTTCGACATCCAAAATTCATCAGCTTTATTTTCATAATGAATCATGACGAAGTAAGAGGGAGAGGCTCATGATTCTCAAATCGAAATATAATATTATCACGTATGAGATGATCTGCTAGCCACAACATTTCCATGCCAGAGGATCTCCATTCGTGTAATCTATGTAAGAGAGGGAGAGAGAGAGAGAAAGAGAGAAAGAGAGAGATATATATAATTAAAATGATATTTTAAGATTATCACAGCGGTAATGGAGATTCATTTTTCAACACAAAGATTGCTTATAAACATGGTTTTTCTCACATTTACTGCGCTATCGTCTGACAATCCATGTATTTTCTTTGTCACTCCTAAAAAAAAATGGTATTTCAAGTTGCAACCAGTTTAAAAAGTTCAAACGTGATGTTTACAGTTTGTAGCACAATTTTTCCTCTTCTACTTCTGATTAATAAAATTTCTCTCTATTTTAAAGTAATTTGCTTCCAGAATGATAGAATGTACATTATGATTGGTGATATGAAACCACATAAAGCTTTGATGAGGACAACATTCAGAGGCTGAGTATATGGTTTCCAATTATTAGCAAGCTAGCCCCGGTTTTTGTTTATGTTTTGTTTTGTTTTTGTTGTTTTTTGTTTATTTGTTTGTTTGTTTGTTTGCTTGCTTGCTTGCTTGCTAGTTTTTATTGGAGCCCATATTACGGTGGAACACGTACTACGGTGGATGAAATGCGAGATAAGACTTGAGGCCGTGGGCATGGTAGAAGGGCCTTTCAATTTTTTGTCGCCTTCCCCTATAACTCCGCGGTTTCCTTTTTGGTCACATGCCACCATGTCCTCCCCTCTGCTCCTCGTCCTCGCCCCCCCCCCCAATCCTCCCCTGGGGGCATATAACATACCCGACGATGGGACAAGACTGTGTAATGTCAAACCGCCATCGTCACGGGCAGCCATCCAGCGTTCCGATGAGATGACTGACCAATCGGTTGTCGACCACGAACGATTGAACCTCCCTTCGAGATAAGTCTTCGAGTCACGCCCAATAGAATAGAGGGTATCAGTCATGCTGTGGTAGGCTATAACATCGCCGATGAACAGAGGGAAAGCTGTAGTTGACAAGTATAAATTTCCATGTTATTTTGATTTATTTATTTTGAGATAAAGTACGTGTTCACGGTATCCTGAATATGACGACCCCCGGAACTGCACACAGATTTTAAAAACTTGAAGAAAAAAAAAACTTGAAAAAACCCCAAACCAAAACAAAAACAAACAAACAAAACACCAACAACAACACTTGAAGGCAAGCAAGATTACTTTAGTTTAGGGGGACTTTGTTCTCGAAAAAGTTCAAGAACAAGGAATTTCGGTGTCTTTTCAAAAGATATTCGGGCTGTGCAGTTATAATACTGAATGAATATTGTATAATCATATGTATTTCAAATGAAAATGGACATTTTCTCCAAATCAGTAACAAAAACTGATTAGAAAATGTTCATAACAGTATGAGCACCCATTTCATCTCGTATTTGTCAACCTTGGACATTTTGTCGCGGGCTCGGGTAAGCTACTTCACTTAGAGGCAATTCATGTTTCAAGATATTTTTCGCAAACTTACCTTCCCATGTATTGGATGGTACGTGTGAAAACACGCAACTTGGTTCAGAAGAACTGAAATGGGAGGACGAGATTGTTAAAAATGATAAGTATCCTTGCATGCTTATGATTTTGAGGTACATGTACTTGTGAAGTAAAGTTGGACCAAGCATGCCAAGTGCCATCTGCGGGACGAGGCACGTTGGAGGTGAACCATCATGGGTCGATATCCCCTAAAAAGCTCATTAGCTTTCTCGATCTCCACCCCTCTCTCGTGTATGTATCATGGCAATTTGCTGATGCATTTACAGGCCTATGTTTTTGTCTCACCCCCCACCTCTCCCTCTCAGTCTCCTTTTCTCCTCTCCCACCCCCCCCCCCATATCTCTCAGTCTCTCTCCCTTTCTTTGAAACTTTTCTTGGTCAACCCGATGCTACAGTTTGAAAAACCTCATACTTGGAAATCTTGAATATCTTTTATAGCTCAAATCAATATAATCTCGGTATATAGAGGTGATAAAGCCTCTACTATTATTATTGGTTTGGCGTCACCTGTGCCTGGGAGGGGAAAAGCGAACTGAATCACTGTAACCCTCAGGTCTCTCCTCCCGATATCACTATTGGGGGTGTGCAGGTGGACCACATACACCGGGGTTTCCCCCTACTCTTATACGAATAGTGCAGTGGGATCTTTAACGTGCAAAGGTGGTGACTCTCCTTTACACGGGACCTCCATTTAACGTCCTATCCGAGGGACGGAGTGTTTTCCACTGTAGCATAGCCTGCGTCTATGAAACAGGGGAGGGGCACGATAACACACAACGTAGGCTTCAGTCATCCGCCTTGGCTGGACTCGAACCCACGGTCTTTTGGTTCGAAAGGCAGACGCTTTACCGACTGAGCCAACTCGCTCCCTCTACTAATTATGATGAAGACATACCTTACGTCTACGTTGTTGCAAGCTATGCGTAGACCAGTCCCATCAAATAGGATGCTCCGATCGTAGAATTCTGATCAAAGTCAAGGCATCAAAACAATTATCAAAAGAAAATTTCCAATTTACATTGTGCTAAACGGACCACTCATAAAAATCTTTGTTTTCTCTCTTATTTTGAGAAATAAAATGTGACAAACTAATGATACAGTGGTAATCCTCTGATGAAGAAAGCAAAGCACATGGGCACTTTCTCTAGCCATTCATTTTGTTCATGGCCGTACGCACATAGGGTGGCAGGGGGCAGTTGCCCCCCCCCCCCCCCGAAATTTTCAAAACCTCACTTTTTCCTAATTTTTCTTCATCTTTTTATTGAGAATTTCCCCAAATTCCACCCAAAATGTGCACCACGTCGTTCAATTTCAATTCTCAAAATGCAAAAGCTCCCATTCATTCGCTTCGCTCCCTCGCATGCGTGTTCCCTCGAATATTGAATATATTCTTGCCCCCCAGTGGCGTAACAGCCGGGGGGGCAGGGGGGCAGAATGCCCCCCCTGAAGGATTTCAGCGGGAAAATTCACCAAACCACCGGGAAAAAATGAAAGGGAGGGAAAGGAAGAAAAAGGAAGGGAGAAAGGGAAAGGAAGAAGAAAGGAAAAGAAAGAAGAAGAAAGGAAAAGAAAGAAGGAGAAAGGGAAAGAAAAAAGGAGAAAGGGAAAGAAAGAAGGAGAACGGGAAAGAAAAAAGGAAAAAGGGGAGAAAGAAGAAGAGAGAGAGAGGGAAAAGAGGGAAAGGGGAAAAAGAAAAGAGCAAAGGGAAACAAAAGAAATGAGGGAAAATTTAGTACCAAAACCCCGGAGTTTCCCGGTGCTCCACTCCCTGGACCCCCGCAGTGGCTTTCCCCTTAGACCCCCATCAGAGGGCCCTCAGCCAGAACCCTGGGCCCCGCCCGCTAAAGGCTTCGCAACAAGCAACTCGCGGTGCAGGCTCACCTCCGCATATTCTATTTCTAGACTTAGATACCGGGAAATTTTCGGCTCGGCCCCCCCTCCCCCCCCCCCCCCCCCCCGATAACAGGCAGAGAATGTAAGAGGCCGGGAACAGTCAACGAACAATTCAAAGAAACGTCAGAGCTTCCGCGCTTCGCGCGGGAAGGGAAAATCACCATCCCTGCACCCTCCCCCTAGCATGCCTAGGGAGCGCGCTTTGCACTACCATCATCCTAAAATGAAATCCTAGCTACACCACTGATTCCAGACTTAATTACCGGGAAATTTTTGGCTATGCGTATGCCCCCTCCCCCCCCCCCCCCCCGATAACAGGCAGAAAGCGTAAGAAGAGCGGGAACTGACAGCGAAAAAACGTCGGAGCTTCCTGCACCCTCCCCCTGGGGAGCACTACCATCTCCCTAAAATGAAATCCTAGTTACGTCAGAAACGTCGGAGCTTCCGCGCTTCGCGCGGGAGGGGGAAAACTCCCCCCTCCCTGCACCCTCCCCTCTAGGGAGCACTACATTGGCGTAAATTCCGGGAGTTGGGGATCTATCACCCCCACTTGGGGAAGAGGGGGGATGGTGTGTACAAATTTCCCCCCATGCAGACACACTTATTAAGGAAAAAAATATATTTTAATTAATCAGTTAGTAAAACTTCTGAATATCTATCATAAACAACCATCATATTTTAGAATTTCTATTTGAAAATGCTACTGAAAACAAAAAAGTGGTTATTTTCAGCTCGCTCGCTTCGCTCGCTCGTCAAAATCTTAGGATTTTCATCAAAAAATGCGATTTAAATCGAGAAAAGTGGTTATTTTTGGCTCGCTCGCTTCGCTCTTTCATCATATTTTAGAATTCTTATTCGAAAATGCGATTCAAAACCGGAAAAGTGGTTATTTTATGCTCGCTCGCTTCGCTCGCTCGCAAAATAGATATCAAAATGTGTGTGAGAGGGAAAAAAATTGTTAAAAAAGTTTTTCATCCCCTACTCCTCAAATTGGATTTACACCGATGGAGCACTACCGTCCTCCTAAAATGCAGTCGTAGCTACGCCACAGGTTCTAGACATAGACTAGTTACCGGGAAATTTTGGGCTCTGCCCCCCCCCCCCTGATAACAGGTACCTGTTACGCCCCTGTTGCCCCCCTAGGAAAAATTCCTGCGTACGGTCTTGATTTTGTTCCATTTCACTTCCAGAGTAATGTAAAATGTCATTTTCTTTGCACTCACTATACGGCAATGAAGACACAGCAGTGGTTGACGCAGTCTTACATGAACAAAATAACATACCGAATACAGTGGGCGTATTAAAATGCTTACCGTCAGCGCTTTATTTACCTTTTACGGGACATTGTGATGAATCCTGAGCACAGACTTGATGTCCTGACGCAGCACACGTGAAAGCTCCTGATTTACAACATGCACAACCCGGACCAAATGAAGTGTAGTCAGTACAAGAACAGGACCAACTGTCCGTCAAGGCTTGTCCAGGTTGGGGTATACCATGGAATTGATTCTTTGCCTCTCCCGGTGGATCTGTAGTGAAACAAGTGGGGTGTTGCAAGAAGGTTGCAATCAATTGCAAATAATTGCTAATTTTGAAACAACCATTCTGATTGGCTCAGGGTTCGCCCTTTTAAGAAGACATGCATGCAACAATGATTTTGATTGGCCAGTGACAATCAGTTGCAACTTGCAATCGATTGCAACTTTCTTGCAACACCCAAAAGGAATGATAAAAGAATAAAAACAATTTCCTCAAATATCCAGCAGTCAAGTTGATCCTTCGATATACTTATGTCACAGACTTTGCATGAGCACTGTTTGTAAGCAAATGTAAGCAAATACATGTGGGTCTAAGAGAGAATGGACACCTGTATTCAATTACATACAATTAGCGAACTTTAGCTTCTGTTAAATCTCATTACTTACCAATTGTTATTTCACAAATGACATATCTCAGATCTGTGCAAGCAGTTGATTCCATGCCTCCATTGTCTCGACCGTCTGGCCAATAGGATCCGGCAACGACTAAACTTTGACAGGTACCTACAGCATTTGGTTGCCCTGGTAACCAATGTGTGAACTATTAATGGGAAGACAGTAATCTACTGTAAGCGATAATAATGGCTGTGATCGTAAAGTTGGTGAAACAATAGTGAAAACGATATCGCAGAAGTGCTATACAGAAGAGATGGTTTCAATACAACAGAGTAACGTTTCATTTTTGTACACTGAGCATGCAGACTGTAATAGTATACAACAGTAACATCCAATTTCTGTTGTTTTCCTTATTATATTGCGATAACAAATGGCGATTGATCTCCCGAGTGTAAAGATGACTTGACTGGGGAAATCTCAGGTTTAATCATCATTGTAACTGTCATATCCTGGTGAATTGTCCAAGTACTTATGAGGCCAAATTATCTTTGTATTGCATTATGTTTTCTCCCCCCCCCCCCACCCGTTGTATTATTTTTCTTACGAAAGACAAATAACAAACACAAAAAGGTAAGGTTTTAACACTGTCATGATTACCGTTAAATTTCGTAATATCCAGAATCGAAATGGAGGTCGGTCTTTCGGTGAGATCTCAACCAAGAATCGCTCCTCAAATATAGAATCGATGTATGCCAGAGACCCTCCCTCGTCCTTACAAATCTGTGCTGCGTCGAAGATGTCGACAGGGCTTGATGCGTTGACATAGTAACAGGATGAGAGAAACGGTTGCCATGGAGTTTTACAGAGAGCTGATTTTGATTTTTTTAAAACACGTTAAAAGAATGATAATGACTATTTAGTAACGTAGGGCTATATCAATGTACAAAATAGCGCAATTTCAGAACAAGAAGGCATTAAGTATGGCTGGTTTTATTCTGAATACCCTCTACAAAGACGAAGACAGTTTACTAGTAATGGATTATTGAGGGGGACTGCAACCCCTGAAATATTCACGGTCTAGTAGACGTAAAGTTTGATAAGGTGGAATTAGGACAGGAGACAACAGTCCCTCTGGAGAAATTTAATGGTGAGTCTATGCTTGAAGATGAAAATGAGATATGCCGGCTTTGAAATATAAGGGGGTGGGGATATTCCTTCTCATGTAATTACTCCCTACACAGGTTGTAACGTACCAGGCTCGTCTACATATTGAAACTGCACGTCTGTCAGTGATGAACTACCTCGGGCTGTTGAATGGGTATCGTTCTTGTACACAGCCTCAACAAGATTCACGGCTTTAGATACCCCTGCTCCCTGATAGTTATGCATCACTTGCAGGTTTATCAATAACTCAACAGATGAGAAGAGGTCAATATCCCCAAGCTGTCAGATATAAATACAAAACGATTAATGGGATGCTGAAAATCCGTATAGCTACATAAAATAAATACTAGTAGGAATCTAAAGTTCTAAACCTTGGGTACTATCAATAATTAAACAGGAATGTGATATCTTGAGTAGATGTTAACCTTCTTCAGTAAGAGTGTTCTTTCGGACGTACTGATAAAAGGAGTCTTTGACGGATGTCTTTCAAACATTTTGTTAAAAAAATATACATCTAATGACGTATATATATCAAGAATTGATTACACAGGATGGAACCCCTAATTCTAAAAGGGAAGGTGCTCGGAATATAAAGGCTGCCCTGCTTGACGTAGACACACCCAAATGGTATTACCGGGGCATTACCGACTAAATTTCATAATCTGATCAAATAGTGGAAAGGGTATACGCAGGTTCCAGGCTGGAAACGTATCTAGATTGAATACCTTGAATATAACGAAAGAACCATCAATAACAGGAAGTTCTGTGAGCAAACTGGTGTCTGCCACACTCTGGTAGACTGTTCGAGGAGATGTGATTAAATGAAGCTCTATTTCTTTGGCCGAAGCTCGGGAAGATGAAGCATGTCTGAGCGCTACTTGCATTGTAGCAGGATATCTAAGATGATAACGTTACAGCAGAACATAAACATCAGAACAACGAGACAGAATTTAAAGAGAAACAGAATGGGTCTATCTGCAAGTTCGGAGTTGTCAAATTACCAGTATGTCTTCAGAAAGGTCAAGACGAAACAGAAATATGATCTACTTCTCACCTATACTGGCCTTTCGAATATTTTCATTTATTTACCGAACATAAACAATTTCATCAGTGTTTCGAAAAGGAAGTTTTTATTTCAAAATTATGGAATCAAAGTTTTAGAAAGGTATGGTGCCAAATCATTAATGAAAAAGTGAGAGAAGGAGGGAGCAGACTTATAGTCAATGCTATATGGTCATATCACCTACCCATTGTACAGGCTGTGTGTCGTCATCATTGGGTTAACTTCCAAGACCGTGGCACGCGACTCTCCATTGTCGCTAATATTATAAGGCACTGCGGAAATCCATATGTGAGAACGACCTGTTGTCATGGATACGTCTACTTCAATCCTGTCATCATCGCTGACGCCCTCGTCACCGACTCGCATCTTTGCCTGCAGCTCGAGATCATTGACCACTGAAATATCTCCAATGATGCTGACCTCGTCATCGTAAAATTCAAGGCTGAGTCCACGTATGTCTACAGCCTGGTTTTTCGTGCGACATTGCTGTCCAGTAAACCCCAATAGGCAGTTGATGCGTGATGATGCTTCGGTTATCGCCAGACCGGTGGCGGCAGCGATATCAGCACTTCTATTCGCTGGTTCAATTTTTACTTCCAGTTCAACATTGCTTTGTGGAACCATGGCCATGATTTTGATTAGGATCTCTTCTCCGATGTCTGCAAAATTCCCACTACTGCCATCGAAGAGTTCACCGTCGGCATTTGTTAGATTTATTGCGGGCGCCAAAACAAAAAGAATGCCGCTGTAGAGAATTTGTGACTCCACCAATGACGACGAGTTCTCATATGACATTACAAAGTCACATGTAATGGATGAAGCAGGACTAACTGTATCTGCAAAGAAAAAAGCAAATTTTCTTACGTAATAATGTTAATTATGGAATCAATATAGCAAAATATGTTTATTACGAAGGATTATATGTTTCATGATTGGTAGGCCTAATGCCTAAATCAACGAATCGCTACCATGTAAGGTGCCGAAGCAGGTGCCACAGTATAGTAGATCTTGAAAAGGTATGTTTTATTCAAACAAATTACCAAAATGTAATAAAAATGAATATCAAATCTTTGGAGAACATTTACCTGGTATAAACCACAATGTGATCCATGAGAATTCCAACACCCCACCAAAGCTCAGAGAGGTTGATCCAAATGATGCCTTGACCTCATCATTCCCAACTTGATTGTTCGTGGGCTAATAAATTGAAAGAAAAATAGATGAATATGATATACTACGAGAAAAAAGAAGAAGAAAAAGAAAGACAGAGATAAGAAGACAATTTGATAATGATGATGATGATGATGATGATGATGACGACGACGATGATAATGAACATGATGATGATAGTAATCAGGATGGTAGACAGCGGGGGGGGGGGGGATGAGGGGTATGCATCCCCCCACCTTGATGACGATGACGATGATGATGAACATGATGATGATAGTAATCAGGATGGTAGACAGCGGGGGGGGGGGGGGATGAGGGGTATGCATCCCCCCACCTTGTGAGGTGGGGGGGGGGGGGATGACATGTACAATCATGGTTTTAGGGAAGGATGTTTGCTTACAATTAAACTGAATTTACATGTTTAGAAAAGATAGGAAAAGCAATAATGATAACAATAATTATTATCATTTTAACAAAAGCTAACAACAACAACAACAATAATAATAATAATAATAATAATAATAATAATAATAATAATAAATAATAACAATAATAATAATAATAATAATAATAATAATAATAATAATAATAATAATAATAACAATAATAATAATAATAATAATAATAATAATAATAATAATAATAATAATAATAATAATAATAATAATAATAATAGTAATAATGATAATAATAATAATAATAATTAGTAAGGCCTGTATTATTATTATCATTATTATACCTATGATAATAATAATAGTTATCATCATCATCATCGTTAATGTGACTGAAATGACGATTACTATCATAACCATATCGATCATTATTCTGATTTATGTAGTTACTTATATTATTTTTTGGTAATTTCGGCGCTGTCACGGTTTTTCTGAAGTGGTGTAACAACAAAATTTTAAAAAAGATAAATAGCGTGATGATGTGTGTCAGTCCATATTCAATATTCGTTTGTCACGGTGCGTATATCTTCTATCTATCTGTGCATCATTGGCGTAAATCCTGGGGGGATGGGGGGATATATGCCCCACTTTTTTGAGAGGGGGATGGCGTGTACAAATATTCCCCCCCCCCCCACTTCTTAAGGAAGAAATGATATTTGAATTAATCGTTAATAAAATTTTTAATAATCTGTCATAAACTACTATCATATGTTAGAATTTCTATTTGAAAATGCGATTTAAAACCAGAAAAGCGCTTATTTTTGGCTCGCTCGCTTCGCTCGCTCATCCTATTTTAGAATTTTTGTTTGAAAATGTGATGGAAAACCAGAAAAGTGGTTATTTTGGGCTCGCTCGCTTCGCTCATTCACCATATTATAGAATTTCTATTTGAAAATGCTATTGAAAACCAGAAAAGTGGTAATTTTTGGCTCGCTCGCTCGCAAGATAAAAAATAAAATGTGTGTAAGGGGGTCTGTGCAGGTGGGCGAGGGTGTGTGTTTATACTTAAGTGTGAGTTCGACAGGAAAAAAATCGGCAAAAAAGTCGATCATCCCCCCACTCCTCAAAGTGGATTTACGCCGGCGCTGTGCATTCGGGTGTGTGTGGGTGTGTGTTTGTTTGTGTTTGTGTGCGTGTGGGTGCGTATCTGTATACGAAATTGATCCTCGATTTCTCGTGAACGGCAAATCATTCCCCCCCCCCCAGGTGTAAGAACCTGTCTACGCCACTGATAGTAATAAACATTGTGCTCATCCGCATCATCATTTAAGATAAAAAAAATATAGAAAAGAAAACAGGGAGAAAGGGAAAACTAAGACAAGGAACAAAGAAGAAAAGAACAAGAAGCTAGAGGTGTCATGTTCGAGTGGTTAGAACACTTGACTGGAAACGCAAAGACCTATGTCCTTGAACAGCGTATTTGATATACTACTAGTATTGCTCTTTCATCGTACATTAATCGTGCAATAGGCAAATTAATTTTGACGTGTGCCTGTAGGGAAGAGTTAGAAAGTAGAACAAGATTAGGAGAAAGAGAGAAGAGAGGAAGAGAAAAGAAGAGGAAAAAAGAAAAAGGAAAGAGAAAGAGAAGAATTTCAACCGCTGGAAAATTCTTAGTCTATAGGCCTACATATAGTTTGTTGACAATATAGAATTATAGGAAGAGGAGTATAATCAGCCAGACTATGTAACGTTACCATAACCGTTGATGAGAACAATGCCAGTATATCCGTTGTCGAATTTGGCTACAAAAAAAAGAGATAAAGGATTGGATGTGAGAGCAAGTAATTTTTCTTGAACATACTTTAATGTTTTAAAACAAAGTCCCTTTGAAACTGAAATCACTTTTTTAAGGAAGACAATTTTTGCGCTTCATCCAAACATATTACCTATAAGTCGGTTTTAGAACTTGCACACACCCGCTGATACATTTCAAAAATCTCATTTTGGTTTAACTTATCATTGCTGTTAAAAAAAAGGGGGGTGATAGCTTTTCCTCTCTAACTTTGTTTGCTTGTCGACGGGTTTGAGCACAGTGCTTTTGTCTCTACTATCACCCTTCAAGGTCAAAGAAATCTGTAAACGCCATTAATGTCATTTGCATTACTCATTACTTCTCGTCATCATTATTGCATTCAATATTCACATGATGTGTGTCTTGGGTATACCTTTGCATTGGTGCACTCCAGACTGAGAGTGATATCGTTCAGAACGTCTGAGGATGTAAGCGAAGCATTCACATTTAGCACGATTTCATCTCCTCCTACCACCTTCAACCCATTGCGAGGGCTGACAGACACAGACCCACTCAAAGACGTAGCTGAAACTAAACATTCATTTAAATCAAGACACACGGTTAACATTAGTCTGCAATCCAAGGAGGTTTGAGAGGCGTTCACATTCATCTCCATGTCATCTCCTCCTACAACCGTAATCACAGTGAGAGTGGTGACACAGATCTGGATACAGAACCAAATTAAAGTGATAGCTGCAAGTAAAGTGCATACAAATCGAGACACGAATACTATTATCTACAAGAGTATGATCCCTATGCATGATTCCCCTCCCGTATAGAAAAAATGGCGTGCATGATTTTACATCTTTCTCTTTCATACTTCCATTGTAACCCTCTTTAAAGTTCATAATGACAATAGTAGCAGGTCCAATCTTAACGACATGACAGTAATGTTGAACTACATACATTCACTGAAAAGAAACGTAATTTTGCTGACAACAAGTTCAAACTTAGTAATTATCACAAGTGCGAGAAAAACCTCTCACCTTTATGGTTCATTAACAGCATAGCCGAAATCAGAACCACAACTTTTCTCGATATACCCATCTTCGTCTAATTACAGTTACACTGTGCGGGTGACTGTCTGGATAAGCTCAACATCCCAAAGTAAATGCAGTGATGTTCAAAAGTTCCTGTTGTATTCATATTCAAGCGAAAGCCTTGCAGGTCCATGTAAATCGATAGAAAATGGGTCATTTCCCAGATTTTATGTCAACCTGCGATTATACTTTAATAATGCTATCTGCGATTCGTTTGGATTGCTTCTCTCGTTAATCAAATTGTAACCCATTTATCGATTTTCAGGAAAAGAGAAAATGTTGAGCTTGGCTAATATTTACTTGTATTAACTTCTCCTATTTTCAAACAATATAACATTAACTTGCGTGTAAAATTCGTAATGATTATTCTCTTTAAGATAAATAATATAAGCACTTGCTGACACAATGTGAACGACGATGTATCTAAATCTAAGTTTTATCAAATTCTCTCCTTTTTATGAGAGCACAATATAATTCTTTGTGTCGAATGTATCTGTACGATTAGTGGAAAATAAATAAGAGTTGAGGGAGGATAACGAGAGTGGAAAAGTGGGATGAAGGGAGAGACAGACAGTCAGATATAGAGAGGAAGACAGGGAAAGAAAGAGAGAGATGGTGAAAGAGAGAGAGATAGAGGGAGAAAGATAGGATGAGAGAAAGAGAGAAAGAGAACGGAGGGAGGGGGGCATGTAGAGAGAACTCTACCAGTAAAACCGGATGCTTTTAATCTACCCTGATATTGGCCTCACTGAGAAAAGGAACAGTCTCTATTTCATACATTATCTATTATTTTGACCTAATGAATAAAGCAAAGTGACATATCATTCAATATCATCGTATATGTCATCGCTTTGTTATCATTTATCATAATGATGCCATTTACCCATTATCCAAATCATCATCATCATCTTCATCATCTTCATTATCACCCACATCAACAACATCAACTTCATCACTCACCATCACCCAAATCATAAATGATATTACTACCATCACCACCATCCTCAGTAACAACTCCATTGTCTGGCCCATTGTCATCCTCATCGAAACCAACATCATCAGAACATAAGTGCCACCCACATTCAATTGCATCAATTTAGAAGCATACAGTCCACAATGATATCATCAAGGCCATAAACATTCCCATTAGGACGATAAGAGTAAATTTGTATTTAGAGTCACAGTATCCAACAAAGTGAATACAACCTTAAACAAAAATTGGATTATATCAATATACATTTATTATTATCAATATCATCATTATTATTTGTTTGGCATCACATGTGCCTGGAAGAGGAAAAGCAAACTGAATCAATTAACCTTTGGGTCTCTCCTCCTGATATAACCGATTGCGGGTGTGCAGGTGGACCACTACACCTCGGTTTCCCCCTAAGGTGGTGACTCTCCTCTACACAGGGCCTCCATTTAACATCCTATCCGAGGGACAGAGTGTTTTTTCCCTGCGTCTATGAAACGGGGGAGGGGTACGTTAACACACAACGCAGGTTTCAGTCATCCGCCCGGGGTGGACTCACTCCCTCAAAAGTTGTATTAAAATGACAAACTTTACAGTGAATGTAAAGTTGATATCATTTGATAAATTTTGGGTGCAAAATATCAATTCCATTCAGGAAATAGAGTGCACAAGGGATAATTGTGAAAAAGAGTGGCAACAAAAGTGAGTACACCCCAGTAGTGCAACACACTTGAGTAAATGTTAATTTTGGATATGTGTTAAAATTTGTTATGGTCTTCATTGTTTCCAAGTACTCATTCCATTGTAATCTGTGTAGAATAAGCAACATAACAAACATCTTGATTTCATCCCATTCCACTCCTCCCAACTTTTCAAAGGGGGTCAAAAGATGGAAATTTTTCCACCTCCGGTTATGTTATAAAATTGCCCCAAAGAGCTTTAATGGGGTTATTTGACATGCTGTGTAACTCCAACCTATCCACCTGTCACTTCTTCAGAAAGCCATTCTCGGCTTAACACAAATTTTGGGATTGCCGTCATTCTGAAATATGATTTGTTGAATGATTTTCAAATAAGATAATGCTGTTGAATTCCCTTTAGGTTTGCATATTACACTGTAAACCCCATAGATAATCTACATGGAATAAAATGGGGTATAATCACTTTTGCTGCCCACGATTTGAACAATATCCTTAGTATTCTACATAATGTTGTTCTGAAATAAATATTTTGTACTGAATGCACCTATCATAGAATGTCTGCTCCATTATTGCTGTAAGGCTTGCTTGTGCTTTAGTACCCTTTTATCAGAGGTAACATTAAAATTTGAAATTTTTTGTAAAGGGTGTACTCACATATGTTAGATACTGTAACACTTGATCTGATCTTGATCATACTAATGCAGCCATTATCATTTTTATCTTCACAATTTTCATCATCATCATCATAGGCTCATTATCACCAAGAAATTATCACCTTCATAACTGTCACCCTACCATGAAATATCATCAACTTCATCTGCTTTATCACTTTTATCAAGGTACTATCACTGATTTTCAACAGGACTGCTATCTCGAATGAAATATGCTTCATTTTCAGAATTACTATTCTACACCCTCAGAATATACATCTGAATAACAAATATGACATATTTACAAAAAGGTAATTTATTTGCAAAAAAGAAAAAAAATGTTAACATTTTGGTGACATGGGGACGTACTTCTTTTCAAAATTACAGCTTGCACAAGAGAGAAATAAATATATGAGCAATAACAGATTGTAAGGTGTTGTGTGAAAGCTTGCATGGTGAAAGGCTAATGTATGAGATTTACAGTTACACCATGTAGGCCAGTCTGTACAAGGACTACTGTTCTTTCTTGGAAAAATTCAAAGACCTGCGATATTCTTTCAAGAAGTTCTTAAAAGTCTAGAGTCTCACATCTTTCTTTGGGAAACTCAATGGAGTTCATCTAAGAACTACCAAAAAGATCAATTCCTCAACATATTTAATTTCATTTGGACAATTCCAAAGAGTCTTTCTCAGAACTTTGAAAGAATATAATATATAGGTCTTTGAATTTTCCAAGAAAATTCAAAGGCCCAACCCCACATGGTTGTAACTGTAAACCTCATACATTAATAAAAAGTTACTTTTTTCATCACTCAAGCAAGTTGAAAAGGGTAAATTACTGGATAATTAAAACATAAAATGGCAGAGAGGGAAAGACATAAGAAAAGTTAGAAGCAAGAAAGAAGGCCCATACCAACCCCAAAATAAATATAGAAATAAAAATAAAAAATACAGAAATGAAATAAGAAGAAGTGGATTGCATTGGTAAGAGATATAGTGCAAGGAAAGTTAAAGAAATGGAAGTAAACTGTTCACATACATTGTCTTCTTACTTCATAATATTATGATTGCAGCTGTTGAAGGGAAAAATCTAGGTTGGACAGCCAGGCAATCATATCATTTGTCAAGAGGTGGAAATTCTTGATGCCTATAGTATATTATCCATACACATACAGTGTATTAAACATAAAATAATTCAAGTGATAATGTAGTTATGAACTCTTGATAACAGATTGAATTCCTGGACTCATCTCCTTAATGAATATATTTGATAAAATTAACTTCATGTGTATGATGAGTCACATGTTTGAGCTATCCACATTACTCCCTGTATGGAAGTTGGTACAAGCAGCGAGTTTACAAAGAAGTCCAATGATCATACAAATTTGCTTTCCTGTTGCATTAGTTAAAACTGAACATGGTGGAATGTCTTTCCTTTTTTTTCAGAAATCAGAATATAACTTCATTCTGACATGTGAGTAGCTGAATACAATCAAAGGCCTCATTTAAAAAAAAATCCCAATAAAGGAAGGACAATGCAAGACCAACAAGAGATGATTTCAGTTTCGATGTAAGATGCGTGTTCCAAATTCAATAACAAGAAGGTCAAAATCCAAATATTGACCACTGAAAAGAGATCCATACATGACACATCTGTTAACAAGCCAGCAGTAGATATCTATACAGAACAGGAGTTCCAGGCCACAGCAGCCTTGTCATACCAGAGAGTACTATATAGTTCAGACCTGATTTGATCTCAAAGGTTTCATGTATTAGCATTGGCTTTATTAGCTCTAAGAATGGCTCCTGGACTAGGGTAAGGTCTCATTTGATAGAGTGGTCCGTTAGCTGTGACATCCACTCCTGTCTTGGCCTCCTGGTGTGATGGTAATCCACTACTCCATGTACCTCTGTAAAGGTGACAACATGAAAACAGGATAAATCATTCATTTTTATTTGCTATTAATTCATGGATAAAAGTGCTATCACAAAGGGAGCCATGTCACACGACAATTGCTTGGAAGTTGCCTGAGAATTAATGAACAAGGAACAAAAATAATCACATCATGGAGAATGCTTGGCTTGTAAAGACAGTATAATCTTATGGTTAAATGGAAAACAAATGGCCAAATATAATAATACATTGTGAAACATCTTCCTACCTAGTAATGTGTTGTATGCACATAGAAAGGAGAATAATATCAAGAGGGCCACATGACTGTAGAAATGGGGGTAAATGAAAGAGGTATATAATTGCTTTTGCACGAATTGTCTAGATTTATGTATGACCATTTCAAACATGTGCAGGAAAAACTGTCAAATGTTTCAATACATTTACAGGACAAGTGAAACGCCCTTGGCGGTCTTGCCTGCATTACGCAAATGTCATGGCAGCATTCTGATTTAGTGAAAATTGTGGTTGGAGCACATGAGGGGCGCTTGCAAAAAGTTCACTGACTTTTTCACCTTGGTCAGATTCAACTCATTTTCGAACTTGACCTGCCCCTTTAAGAGATGTTCCTGTGGTATGACTTTGGTGGTTATAGCTCAAATCCATAGAAAGTTATTGTGATTGCTTGTTGACGACGCCGATGACGACACCAACAATGGAAATAGTGATGCCTATAGTCTTGCTCCGCTACGGAGGCGAGATAAAAAACAAGTAATGAGAGCACATTACCTTGGAGTATCTGAATATGCTGAAGGATCCATAGGATCTAGTTCATCTTCTTTCTGTCTTCTTCCTCTAGAACCTACAGACATACAAGAAAGAAAAAGATGACTAGAGACATAACTTAGATCTAAAAATGTTTCTTTTCAAGTCCAACCTTGTAATTTCAGTGATTATTCAACAGCATTTAGTGATTTTTTTATATATAATAGTGCTGACCAATTGCAAAGTACTTCAAAAACAGGGCATCCTATACACATTGAACAATCTAGCAAAAGCTGTAGAAAGCAAATCTAGAATAACGTATTTCAGCGTTATAATATCCATGATAGCTATAGCTATTTTATTGATATTCCCCTTATTAAGGAAACAATGAAAATAATAACTACATGTTTTCTGTTATAATAATAGGATAAATGTCTGCTTGAAGTTTTTAAGTTTACAGAGTAATAAAGAGGAATTAAGACTTTATTTACCTCTATGATCTCTCCTTGACTTTTCGCTTCCAGATCTTGGGGGAGGATTCTTAGGAGGAGGGAGAGGGACGCTGGAGGGAATGACTGGTCCTATCTCCACATTCTGATGTTAAGAGATATGAAATACCAAAGTCTGCTCATGAATCGTACAAATAATCATCGCTTATTCTAAGCAAACACTGGGTACGTGCATGTACCTAGCATGTTCTCTCTTGTAAGTTAAAATTTCACAAATTTACACTGTCATCTTGTGAGGGCTTTGAACGAGGTGTGAAACATCACAACATATGTTACACATAAGTTTCCCACCAAACTGAGAACAAAAAAAAAAAAAGGAAATGCACAAACCTAGTCAAGGCTTAGATTGTGTAAACATGCCATTTTGCTATTTCCCCTACATGGTCAAAGACAAGAATATCTATTTTATTCAATTTTTAAGAAACATCTCAAAACCTACCGTTCTGATGAATAATAAAAAATATCTTTCTTTCTTTGCAGGTCATTGTAAAGCATTGTGAAATGACAGATAGTTTTTAAGAGTGGTATATAAATGTAATTATTGTATTTTATTGTATTTCATTTGGCCAGGGTTGTAAAACAGCCCTAAAAGTCAGAAAATGGAGTCACTTTTAGCCAGCTGAAATAAGTTTAGTTTATTTTAGCATGGAAGCTGAACTGTTAGTGTAAAGTCACAAAGAAAAGTAATTCATGGATTCAAAGAGACACTACTGCGACTGATGTGAGTAACTTCATATTCACCTTCGTATTAGCTGTTTCCATGCCTGGTGGTTTTGGTTGTGCTTCTCTTAATCTAATCCTTTTCTCTTCAATTTCTCTTAATTTGTTAGCTGATAGAGAAATGTTGGCCTTAGAATCTGAAACATAATGTACAGGTATGGGCAGGTAGAGAAAACAATAACATCACACACAAAAAGAAACACTTTCCTGCACCTACTTGAGTTTCATTTACCAAAGTCATATTTACTGACAGAACTCTACTACAAAGACAGAAGGATAGCTCAATGCAACGTGCATGCTTCTCGTAACAGTGATGTAACTATAACAGCCATTTTACCCCTCCCCCCCCCCCTCTCTCTCTCTCTCTCTCTCTTTTAAAGAACCAGCGGAGAGGAAAAATACAAGCAGGAAGGTCATACAGCTCAGGGATTAGTGAATAGTGATGGTTAACTTTGTGGTAACTGAAATGCATGTACCACAGCCACAGTGACACAGGTTGTGGTCTGCACTTTAAAAATATGCTTGATGAAGTGCATATAACTTCATAATAGTGTTGAAATCAAACAGCCAGACTTATATAATCTACCAGTTGAAAAGCAACAATCGAATTTGGACATCATTCCTAATACTTAAAAAAAAAAATTACACTTACATGTATGCTAACATGATATGATTGGTCATGACTGACATACCTCTACCTAACTCTTGATTATCATTGCTCTATTATACATGTACATACCTGTTGGTGATAGCCATGAAACCATGTCCGTATTGGAGTCCCAATAGTAGAAAAATCCACTATACAAGTTAATAAGATAACAGTATGAGGTTTAATCATAATTGTGACCAATGAAGAATACTAATCGTGTTTTAGGAATTTAGCACATATAGTTTTTGCAAAAAAGTTCATTGATTTACAAGAATAGAATATTAGGAGCAGTAACTCTCAATAAAATCAATAAAGTATCCTTATGCTTCCAAGCTGCAAGATATATGCTAAATTACCTGCTACATTATCTCTCATCCAAGAGCAAAACAATACCAGTATCTTAATCTTATTTCCTTTTTCAAATCCTCTCCTCAATAAGAAAAAAAAAAAAAAAAAAGTGGGTTAATCAGTCTTTTCTATTACTTTGAACAGTTTGTTGATGAGTAAACTTCATGATACTGTGTAAGAATTACATATATCCAAATTCTTCAAATTACTGTAATGCTAACAATACTTTTGAACTGCTTGTCTGTTTTCTTCACTGAAAGGATGAATTCAAAATCAGATGTCACAGCATGACCTATGACCTTTGACTGACCTTGGAGGATCCTTGACCTTCCACCAACCATGAGGTAAGTTGTCATTGTCAATGATGATCTGCTCCTTGCTCAAATCAGGCTGGATGTCACCAGAGTAGTCTGCTGCAATGATCTCCTCTGTGGGATCTACAGCAATATCAATTATAAAGAGATTGTTAACTACGTGGCGTTGTCTTCACTTTTGAGAAAATGCTCCTCAGTGATATGATCTAACTTGCCGGTACATAAAAGGGTAGAAAGCTTCAACAGACCTTTTCAATGCACTTCAAAAGATCCTAAAAGAACAAAGTACTGATTTTGAAAGTAGTCATAAACATATCAGTAACAGAACATCACCCTCTTGAGTTGCAGAAAAATTAGACTCCAAAGAAAAAATATAGGTCTGTGGAGGCATCTCTATGACTAAAATCAAACTTTCAGGGTGTAATTATCCAATCAAGAGTAGAAATCTTCAACGAGAATGAGAAAATGCTGATACAGTATTTCGAAAGGTGCTTGCAAATGCAAAGCAAGTATAAAAGAAGAAATCACAAGGAGATCGACACATGGAAAACAGATTGGTGTGAAATGGGGTTTTTATTCTGTACTTATTGGACATGAAATTGTAAATCCTCAACATTTGGAGCATGTTAGTTACCAGGGTTCTCACTAGAAAAAAATCCACACATGGTTCCCCTCTGCGCAAAGCGCGTAATTTTCAGAAGTTTTACGGAATAACACCTAAAGTTAGGTGTGGCAGCAGTATATGCTATAGCAAAAGGATGTAAAATACTTCTTGGTAAGCAGGAGTTGTCTACTAATGGCATAAAAGTAAAAATACATTGCCAAAAAGCAAAACGATCTGTGACAGTTATCATTATTGTTAGGAATATATACTCCAATATTTTTTTTACCCTTGTTGCCACGCATGGTGCAGCAATTTCACACATGGTTCTTCCTTGTCTGAAATCCTTTACGCATGGTATTGGAACCATGGGTGTTATGTACTGGCGAGAACCATGGTTAGTACCATACTTACGCAGGACATATAAATTCAGTACGGATCATAAACAACATGCTGGTAAGTGAGATTCTAATTTGTCTTACTTATTTCAATATTTTTCAAATGTCCAAAGTAGTCTAAACACTGTAAGTTGTGGCTACTCAATACTAATTCTGGCTACACCAGTGCTGCTCATCTTATGAAACAAAAATTTTCATAATTGCATTATATCAATTTATCTTCAGCACTAACCATTTTCAAGATTAGCCTGATCAGCTCTCAAGATCCCTCTCTTCTTCAAACGTGCAGCTAAAGCAGGTGGCAGAGACATATCTATCAGGTGTACTTCTTTTGATGCTTAAACTTAAAAATATAAAAAAAAGAGAGACCTAGAATCATAAGATCAACAACAACAGCAATAGTAATAATGATCATAATAATAATACTAATCATCATCATCATCATCATCATCATCATCATCATCATCTAATGATAATAATAATGGCATAATCGTGATCCAAGTACCCCCTCATTCACTCTGCATAGTAATAGTTTATTGCGTCAGTGACATAGGGACTTCTTTCCACCTCATATGCCCAAACGTGGTCGATCATTTGAATACGGCTGGTTGAAATACGAGGAGTTTTTGGCTGTTGCAAGATTTTCAACCTAGAGGACTTAACGTTAGGACCCTGGATTTACCTGCAAATGGAGAGTTAAAATGAATCAATCATGAAATCGGTAAGCTATATACTCTATAGTGTATAATGATATTTTTATATTCATGATCATGAATAAAGGGGAAAAAATTGCTGATTTGAGGTAGTTTGAGATTGAGATTGCACGCACAACGCTTCGGGGTGCTTCTGTCTCTATAAAGGAGGAGTGCCGACCCTACCAGAATATGAGGCTAACGACGACTGTTAGAGACAGAACAATTCGGTCTAACGCAGGAAGAGAGGTGACAAGTTTCACGATTAGGCCATAATGGCCATATAAATAAGCTTTAGAGCAAGTCAAATGTATTTTTCCCCCATGTAAAATGTTTAACTAGGCTATTCCCTTTTGGGCAAACCCGGAGAATAGGGGACCGGAACGCACGCACATATTCATTTGTGTGCAAACAAATGCAGCTGGTGGCAGCGGCAGAGTCGGCGGCGAGGGAGATGATCTGCACAAGATTCATGGATGAAACATTTGTGAGTTTGAGAACATTTCTGGCAAAAATCAAAATGATTTTCACCACATAATCACACATTAAGCCGAGAGGACAATGTAATTACTTGATTAAAACATATTTTAATGTCATTTTGAACTTGATGACATGATATTGATGGACTTGTCACATACCCCGACTTTCGGCTGTTGCTGCCGATCTCTGCACAGTAGTCAGTACAAATGGCATGCGCGCGCTTTCCGGTCCCCTATTCTCCGGGTTTGCCCCCTTTTGTTATTTTCTCTCCTCCTTTTTGAAGAGAGAGACTCAGACTCAGAGAGAAGAAGAAGATGGAGATGAAAGGACACATAGCCAACAGCAAAGTTAACACCTGGGACCGATTTGATGAAGTTTGCACTTTTTCGAATTTATTTCAGTTAATGCTACATGAATGATATAGAGAATAATAAAATTTTCAAAAATTACTCATTCTGTACTCACTCTAAAATCATGCAAACATGAGAAGGTGATGTATATTAAAGGAATAAAGCGAAAATACAAGCTGAATGTAAAGACGCCGAAGGCGAAGACAATCGATGCGTTACAGCAGCGTAAACTTTCTCGTCCTACCTAAAATATTAAGCTATTATCGCAATTAGGATCAGTGCGTAATGTGCAGGACAGTTAATTTACGTAGGGTGAATAAGGGCACTGATGACTTGCGGAGGAAAAAAAGTAGGCAAAGAACATAGGGCAAAGAGAAAGAGAGAGAGAGACAGACAGAGACAGAGAAAAACGTGTTGGAGCCTCTCCGTCCTCTCCATGTCATGTACGTAGCACGCAAAGGCAGGTAAGGCACACTAAGTCTTGAAAGTGATGTGCACTATCTTTGAAAACAAAACCATATCATATTCGAGACAAATAAACACTTGCTACTACAAAAACAAACACAAGCACAACAAGACAAAGCAAAACAAAATTAATAACACACTCAAAACAGAAAAAACTAACCGTTAATTACAATAAAACTACCCACCAACCAACCAACCAAACAATACAATTCATTACAAAACAAAACAAAACTAAACTAACCACCCACCCACCCAACCAACAAAAAAAATCAAAAAAAAAAAAAAAAAATCACAAACACCCCCCACACGCCCACCCATACCCACAAACAGACTACACTGATCAGCAATCTCAGCCTGTATAATGAATTTTGAAGTGACTACGGTACCCAATTTAGCCTACTAGTATGTCAACCTGCCCTCAGGCAACAATTCGGCCATCAAGCCATGCAAAATATCGAGGGACCGGTGGGGATCCCCACGAACTCCCCACTATCAGTTAGCCTGTCCATATGGGGCTGGGGGTATTTTGGCTGCTCCTCTCGGTGCGCTTTGCCCCCCTCCCCCCCCCCCCCCTTTATTCCTTTGAATGCGAGAGAATTGTGGCGTTAGCACTGGATTGGGATTGACTGGGATGGTGGCCTATCCATGTATTAAAGAAAATAAAAACAGAAATAACAAAAATAAACAAACAAACGGAAAAATGTCATCTCACTAGGGCGGAACGAGGTTGATTATAATGTAGAAATGGATCTGGGTAGTCGTTACTTTAATAATAACAATAATAAGAATAAGAATAATAAGAAGAAGAAGAAGAAGAAGAAGAAGAAGAAGAAGAAGAAGAAGAAGAAGAAGAAGAAGAAGAAGAAGAAGAAGAAGAAGAAGAAGAAGAAGAAGAAGAATAAATGTGACTTGTATAGCGCCAGATCCACTCTGTGGAGTGCTCAAGGCGCTTTTTTTTTAAAAATTAAATTAGGAAGTGAACAGAAATGCTTTAAGATGTAGTCCCCATAAATTTCTGGTTTATTTAATTGCTGTTGGCTTCGTTATGATTTTATGACGAATTCACATGGAGGAATGGGGGGGGGGGGGCATGAACCGACTTCATCCAGTGGATAATTAAGTACATGTATATCTGATCTGTACACCACTGCAAAGCACAGAAGGGGAAATAATGCAAGCCTGTACTCATTTTTTCAGAACTGAGCTGCTCAGGAGCAGTGTCTCCTTCAATTATTATACACAAATGAATTTGATGGTATTATAATGACAGTAGGCCCTGCCTTATACAGTTTACCAATACCCTGAATGGCAATCAATATGAAATTAAGGTCGAACCTTACCACCTATTATCTTAGCAAGGGCATCAATAATTTAGAGTCGATCATTATTCAGTCGACATAGCCTCCGAGGCCAATGTCATGAACCATTAGTATCCTTGGTGCGCATGAACTGATATCATATCAAAATAGTTTCTTCATTCGTTCATAAACTTATTTTTGAATTATGAAAAAAAAAATTAATGTGCTTTGTAGCCACTGCTTTTACAAATTGTAAGAGTTGTTTCAATTACCGCTTTTTTAGAGGGCTTATAAAATGGAAAAGAAAATAAAGAATGATCGGTTTTACTTGCCTGAATGAAATTAAAGAGAATTCTCAAGGGTCCGAGGGTCTCTCTTTCATTTTTTTCTCTCTCTCACTCTCTCTCTCTTTCTCTCTCTCTCTCTCTCTCTCTCTCTCTCTCTTTCTTTTCTTTCTTCTTTTTCCCTTTTGTGCCCTGCAAGGTACGTACGCCTAGTCCCCTTTCGAACTGCATCAATCCTTAGCACATAGCATTACATGAGGGAAAAGTTTAGAATACTGTTATAGTGTGCAAGAGATATAGTTATTTCATAACCATCTTAATCCATTTGTTGTTCTCATTCAGATTACGATGCGAGTTCTAATGATTCTAAATATGGCTATAGCTTTGAGATTTTGAACAAAATCACCCTTTGCCCAAATATGGTCATCCGTTTCTTTGCGACGAGCATGTAGTTTGCTATAATTCTAGGGTGATTTTCCCTATTAGGCCTACAGTTTTTTTTTTTCAGGTTCATTATTAAAGTGATCAGGCGCAAATACATGCATGTTTCAGGAGAGAGGATGATGCGAAATATGAGAAGAATCGTTCACCGAATATGAGATATCTTTTCCATCATACAGGATGTGCTTTGAGGTGCCTAGATCAGATTGTTCTAAAAATACATCAGGACGACATCATCAAAGACAATCATTAATCATAGCCCTTTCGATCTTGTCCATGACCTCATACTTTAAAAATCAGTTGCCTTTCAACGGGAGCAGTTGGTGACAGTGACATTCAATATATT
Organism: Echinometra lucunter; assembly: GCA_029962745.1. NCBI lineage: Eukaryota > Metazoa > Echinodermata > Echinoidea > Camarodonta > Echinometridae > Echinometra > Echinometra lucunter. The sequence goes on from CM057151.1 coordinate 9,171,943, forward strand.
TTTCTATATTCATAAAAGAATAATGCAGAAAGATTAAGTTCATTTGATATATCAAGCATCTTGTTTATTGTATATTTGGATAAAGGTGTAACAGGACCCTGGTGCATAAAACTTGCCATTATAGTAACTTTGCCATCAATGGTAACTTTCATGGAATACTGGATTTTGATTGGCTGTTGAGCAACGCTACCACGGCAGTTACCATTGATGACAAAGTTACTATGATAGCCAGTCTTTATGCAACGGCACCTTGGTGTAACAATGAACACCATAATTTTACAGTTCAGTACCCTTAAATACATACAGGATTTAGATAAAATGACTTTTATTCTTCTTTTTCTTTTGTCATTTGAAAAATTCCTCCCAACATCTTATCAAAATATTCATTACAATGTAAAATTAATCACGAAACCTTAGCAGAACAAATCTGTAATGAAAATATACATGATAAACCTCTTTAAAAACCGCCTTTATCGCAATGTTTAACTATGACCCTTCAGCAATAATTTACAAGGCTTTAAAAGGCATTCCGATTGTTTTTCCTCACTGCACCATCTTACTACCCTGCATGCTTGTGATAAATTTATCCTGAAACAGATGACATCAGATATATACTCTAATTTCATAATGGTGGTTTTGACAATCCCTCCAAATGATGTTCTGAAAAGCAGCCTGACAAACAACCCATGTTTTCCAGGTATCTCGACGTCATTCAGCTCTTAGTCACCCAGGGTATTTTGCCGGGTGAGAGCGAGGTGCACCTGCCATTACCACAAAGACCTTTTAGGCCCTGATACAGGTAGCCTTGATTTACTCCGAAAATATCATGATTAACATGGATAAGGTCGTAGGGAGCTGTATCCATAAATATGTAATATAAGACATCGAAAGTTTTAATCATGCCATCTAATAGCTAACAAAAAAACAGAGTAAAATGATGATCTTCTATAATGTTATAAGCACACCCCTTTTAGTGAACATTAGTACCTCGAAACTTAGGACAAAAAAGCCATTTCATTCTCTAATTTGCATACCTACATTTCTAAGCAAATAAAAGCTAGATCATTATGAAGACTTTTTTATTTTTACTTGATATTCTCTATGCAGATGTTCCTGTTTATTTGTCGTTGTTTATTTTCAGCCTTCAAATATTACAGCTGACAAAATGACTGGTCATAAAAAGTTCTCTAAATCAATTTTTTTTTTAATTTTTACTCGATATTCTCCATGTTTTGTGCAAATTACTGCTGTATTCATAATGTCTAAAGATAAATCACAGGGATGTATTACATTGATGCATCACGTTGTAAATTTCATAGTAGCATACAGATGAAATATCTAGTTTGTTGGATGTCATTCCTTTTGTTTCATCAGCAATTCCAGACAAACGACTGCAGATTATGTTTTTATTCCAAGTTTTAAGCTCTAGTTTATAACCACCTGTATAAAAAAATTTCATCCCAAATCGCACGTCGCTTAGAAAACTTAACAAATTCAAGAATGGATAATCTTGGAAACAGTTCTCAGCGTTACCCTTTAAAACGGAAAGATGGAATTAGTTTTCATACGGTCAAATCTTGGTCACTTCTGCTGGCTCTGCAATGGGAACGATGGGGGGGGGGGGGGGGGAGACACAAGATTCAGCTTGAGGAAAGAGGCTTGTTGTAGGGTGCGAATTTTTGTTGCCCCCTTCCCCGGCGTCACGCAATACCGGTGTCTATACCCGGGCGGCTGTCTGACAAGTCGCAGGGCTGCGAAACAATCTCCTTATATGGTCAAGGAGTTGCATTCGTTGCGAATGCAATTAGCATATATCAATAAATCTGCTAGTCACCACTTTCTAGATCTCACTCTGGTACAGGTGGTCGTGGAGAGAGCTCAAAAAGTGACAGAAGGGGTAAGTCTCAAACAAATACGATTTAAAAATTTTACTGAAATGTTTTTCCATCGGAATGCGAGTTTTGCATCATTTTTTTTCTTCGCAGGGACATTTGAATAATGTTATTTATCTTTCCTTCGTTGATTTATTGCTCATTCATTTACAAGCTAATTCTTTGATATGAATTAATTCGATTGATAAAGTGAAAGTATGATTAAAGTGATTCGAATTATAATGAAAATATTTTCATTGCTTATCGAATCTAGGTTGATCGGTTAAAAATGGGGGTATCATTCACAATCATCAGGAATACGAGTGAATACAAACTTTCTTTTTACGACTTACTTTTACTTACTGTTTCAAAATAAAACTGTTAATTTTAGGGGGTGTTTTTAAGTTGGCAACAATGATATGTTATCGCAATTATATTAATCGAGATAATGAGCTGAAATGTTATCAGAACCGATGCTCAAGTACTCATTAGTGCATACGTGCATACGTGTTCTCTGTAAACTTTGTTCAGCGAAGAGAGAAGACACTGAAGCCATTAGCAGTGATTTACCTAACATCTTACTTGCTTACAATGCGATGTGACTTCGTCAACAATGCAATAAATATTAGAATATGACCGCCATCATGCTTATATATTGCTATATAAGATTTACAGTTTTATGTTCTGAAAAAAGCTTCACCATATAATGATGAACTTACGTATAGCCTACCAGCAATTTCTACACTTATACGCTGTCACTTTGGAACTTCCTTTTTCAGCGGAATTGAAATAAATCTAATTAGGGTCCATGTTAACACTGCACTATGTCCATTCTCTTAAGACTTATTGCAGAAAACGAAGATTATCTTCCCCTTATGTTCGGAATTAACTTATAACTTTATTATCATCATGACCATATAGTTAAACTGCTTACCTAAACTGTGGCATAGTTGAGTGAAAACCTCTCACTGAAATCAAGACACAAAATTTTATTTACAATATCTGGAAATTATAATGGTACGTCGACCGTATATAGACCTACTCCTTTTATTCTATCGGAGGGAGGGCATAAGTTGTGATTGATAGTTGCGCTATGATATTTTAATAAAGACTAGAGCGGTATGTGGAGTATCGGAGAGGGGGTGGAGTGACCCCTCTGACTTTCGATGGAACCCTTATTCTTTCAACCTGCAATTGCCACTGCATGCTTTAATATGCATACCTATCTTTTTTTTTTTTTTTTTTTTTTTGCATACCTATCTTTATGTTCACAGGGGCATTGAGGGGAGCAGAAGTTAAATATTATTCTGAATTCAGTTGTCAGTTGAAGTGAATTTTATCTACTTAGAGCTTGATTCATTTTTATCTTATTCTTATGTCTCACTTTAATCATGTTAATGCAAATCATGATTTTCATTATATATGCAGATTCTACCCATTCTATCGACGTATTCCTCTGACAAACAAACACCCATCCGACAGACATCATGTGTGACGACGATGTTGCCGCCCTGGTCATCGACAACGGCTCTGGTATGGTGAAGGCCGGTTTCGCTGGCGACGATGCCCCACGAGCTGTCTTCCCGTCCATTGTCGGTAGACCGAGACATCAGGTAATTTTTATACAGAAATCCTTTTCTCAGTTATATTACAACAGTCATGTACAACATCCAGAGATGATTTTGTTTGCTCCCGATTTCGAGGTGCAATGTACTTATACGTCCTGCTGTTTTCGCTCATTCGCTGCCATACAATCAAGCAAAAAGTAATTGGAAGGGGAGAACTAGTCAATCTAGGGAGCCTGGCATGCAGGCCATAGAGCCAAAGCAATTCGACAGGGGGAGCATAATTATATTTGGGTTTCATCTATTCCGGATACGCCACTGTGCCCGGAACTAAACGGCGTTGAAATGCATAAACCTGTAACCCTTAAACAATCAAACAACTCTCTAGAATAAGATTGTCTGAAACAGAAAGAAGATAGGAGAATTATTTTTAAAACCTGGAGTTGGCGGCACAAGACAATTAAGATTAGCGAGGCAGGTGCACACAGATTCGAATTCGTATAAACGTGTTGTAGCTGTGTTAATAAGAAGAATGACGTTAAAGGGTGAATTGATATTTCACTCGCTTAGTTTTAAAGTTTTATTCCAAATATTTCTTTTTCCTATTATGATAACATAGGGCGTAATGGTTGGAATGGGTCAGAAAGACAGCTACGTCGGTGACGAAGCACAGAGCAAGAGAGGTATCCTGACACTCAAATACCCCATCGAACACGGTATCGTCACCAACTGGGACGACATGGAGAAGATCTGGCATCACACCTTCTACAACGAGCTCCGCGTTGCTCCAGAGGAACACCCCGTCCTCCTTACAGAGGCTCCTCTTAACCCCAAGGCCAACAGGGAGAAAATGACACAGGTGAGTAAAAGATATAGTTATAAGCAGAGAAAAAAAGAGCGAAGAAATGGAAGAAAAGAGAAGAGAAGAAGAAGAAGGAGAAAAAGGAGAAGAAGAGGAAGGAGAAGAAGAATAAGAGGAAGAAGAAGAAGAAGAAGGAGAAGAAGAAGAAGAAGAAGAAGAAAAAAAAAAAGAAGAAGAAGAAGAGAGAGAGACCAAGGGAATAGAGGGGCCAAAATACATCATTAGAGACAGTTGGAAAAGACAGAGAAAGAAAAGGACAGAATGAGGGAATGAAAGAGAGAGAGAGAGAGAGAGAGAGAGAGAGAGGGGGGGGGGGGGAATCAGAGACCACGGCATAAAGACAGAATATATTTTTCCATGGAAACGAGCTCAGTACTGTTTTTTTTTTAATATAAACTGCAGTCATTAAAGAAATCGAAAACTTAAAAAATAACAGAAACTTCCCAGTCCATTCAAAATGTCATTCTTAATGAAGCCCTATATAATATTCATGTTTTAGAGATTATTAATGACGTTTTTATTTCGAGACCAACAAGATGATGTTTGATCTTCGGTATACCAGTAATGCATATATATTTCTGAAACAGTCAATGGGTTACATTATATACGATATTTGTTTGCACCATGCAGATCATGTTCGAGACTTTCAACACACCAGCCTTCTACGTGGCCATCCAAGCTGTTCTCTCACTCTACGCCTCTGGTCGTACCACTGGCATCGTACTCGACTCTGGTGATGGAGTATCCCATACAGTACCCATCTATGAAGGATATGCCCTCCCACACGCTATCCTCCGTCTGGACTTGGCTGGAAGAGACCTTACAGACTACTTGATGAAGATCCTGACAGAAAGAGGTTACTCATTCACAACAACAGGTACAGAAATGACCCCCACTCACAAAAAAGTTTGATTAGTATTTCTATTGAATCATAAACATCTGCAATACCGTTAATATTTTTAGACTGTGTTTGAAAGGGAAAGCACTCTTTCTTGTTATAATTCGTTCCTGCTGGTCCACCCAGAAGGGGACAGATGTATCGTGAAAAAAGAGTCATAAATGAATGGCATAATTTTCTCTGGACATGTTTGTTTTACCATACTGTTTATGTAAAACTGAAGAAAAATGTTCATTAATTTTGGGCATGAGCTGAAAGTGGAGGAAGCTGTTCAAGTATCATGTCAAATTTGTCCTTACATTTTTTGAACAACCATTATAGCGTTCTGCACTGTTGTTTTCACTAAATTTCAGCTGAACGTGAAATTGTCCGTGACATCAAAGAGAAGCTGTCTTACGTGGCTCTCGACTTCGAACAGGAGATGCAGACAGCCGCATCATCATCGTCTCTTGAGAAAAGCTATGAACTCCCGGACGGACAGGTCATCACCATCGGTAACGAGCGATTCCGCGCTCCAGAGTCTCTCTTCCAGCCATCATTCCTTGGTATGGAATCCACAGGAATACATGAAACCACCTACAACAGTATCATGAAGTGTGATGTTGATATCAGGAAGGACCTGTACGCCAATACTGTTCTCTCCGGTGGGACCACTATGTTCCCAGGAATCGCCGACAGAATGCAGAAGGAGATCTCTTCCCTCGCTCCACCAACCATGAAGATCAAAATCATCGCTCCTCCTGAAAGGAAGTACTCTGTATGGATCGGAGGCTCCATCCTTGCCTCCCTCTCCACTTTCCAACAGATGTGGATAAGCAAGCAGGAGTATGACGAATCCGGACCGAGCATTGTTCACAGAAAGTGCTTCTAGACCCGTGAAGTAAACTTCATTTTCTGCCTTGGACAAAGTCAAAACCATGCATTGCCGAAATAAAAAGGGATTTTGAAATCGAAGAGAATCGGATACAGCTTGAGTGGTCTTGCTAATCAATATCATGCAAGAAACGAACTTATAGACTACTCCCATGCGGCCCAAAAAACAACAGGTTGTTCAATTTGGTCCAGAGTTTTTAATGACATTTTGATTAATAAATCATTGTACAAAAATATAAGACTCATTTAAATAATATGATATAATCTCATTAGTATGTTATGTTTAATCTTTATAGTAACATTTTTTAGATTTGAGACAAAAGGACTCAATTGGAAATTGAATTTTGATTTTAGCAATCTTTAAAAATTAATAACTGGATATTTTTTTTCTGAAATAAAATCTGGCAATAACCTCAAACAGGCAATCGAAAAAGATATAGAAATAATTTTTGTTTGTTTATATAAAACAGTGATTTTCTCTTAATGTGTTTATCACATGTACTTTCGTTCTATTGACGCAAACTTAATACGTTGCTGTTACAAAAGATGATTCGGTTTCTATGTCATTCCTTATACAAATTTTGAACGTCATGAAATGCAAAGTTACAAACGCAAGATGTAGATAGGAGTTGGAGAGAGAGAGAGAAAGAAAGAAAGAGGGAGAGAAAAAGAGAGTCGAATGGGGAAAATGGGAAAAAGATGTGAGGAGATGAACATTATATAGCCTCGTGCAAAAGGAGGACAGAAGGGCCGGGAAATGAAGGGACTTCAGAGAAGAAAGGAGAGAGAGAGAGAGAGAGAGAGAGAGAGAGAGAGAGAGAGAGAGAGAGAGAGAGAGAGAGAGAGAGGAGGGGGGGGGGAGTAGATGAGTAAATGAGGGTGTGTGTGTGTGTTTACTGCTGGTGGAGACCGTGAAGAGTATCGGCGCAGATTGGAGGGGGGATATCATGAGCAGAATGCTTTCGAAGCACGGTCATCATTGTAATCTTAACCCTCTTGTCAGTTATAAGATTACTAAGCAAAAAGAACAGAGGGGAGAGAAATAGGAAGAGAGAGGAAGAGACAGAGATAGAGAGTAAAAAGGAGGGAAAAGCAGAAAAGAAAGAGAGAGGAAAGTAGAGAGCTGGTGAGAAGGTGTGAAAGAGAAATATTTGATTTGATTTGATTTATTTATTTTCTTCTGCATTCATAAATGTACAAAAAAATTTGGATAACATAATATGAAATAAAATACGAAAGTATACTTTGATAATGAATCATGACACGATGTATTTGTAGCAATCATGTTTAAGAAATAAATAAATGACAAATTGTTAATTTTTTGTAATTCATTAAACATAAAATTATTTGCGGAAGAAGGACTGCCATTTATTAAGCAATCTGCTTGAAAATATGGCAGCCCCAAATAAATATCATGAAATAGATAAACATATTGAATAAGCAGAATGGATAAAATAACTAAAATCCTGTATTAAAAGGATAATGACGATGATGACGATGATGAAATGATGATGATGATGATGATGATGATGATGATGATGATGATGATGATGATGATGATGATGATGATGATGATGATAGGGGATAAGAGAGGAAGAGAGGGAGAGAGAGAGAGAGAGAGGGAGAGGGAGAGAGCGGGGGGGGGGGGGTTCAAAATTAATTGCTTCAAGCAGCGCTGTGTAAACACCCAAACTGTGGTCAAAGGCCCTTGCTGCTATGACATCACATAGCAGCTTCTTAAATTGAATAGGCATTAATCAACGGATAAGGGAAATAATGATAGCTTTAAGTCATTGATTGGTGCTTGTTCTTCCTTATTGGTAGGCCTGTCTTCTCATAATAGTCACGTGGCGAAGTGACAAATTGTGAAATTTATGATAAAAACACCAAATTTGGCACATATCTTCTAAGAAAACTGGTTATTTGGTCACCTAAAATTCGACCGACCCCCCCCCCCCCACGTAAGGCCCGTTGGACCTATTTTTCTCTAAATTTTCAACAGGGGGCCAAGGCGAGAGTGTGGGAGGGGGCATCCCCCTCACACGGTAGGGAGATTTTTGAAAATTCGTGGATGAAAATGGCATTTTCTGCACACTGAAATTCAGAATTAGGGGTAACGCGTATGAGAAGTGACATATGCTAATCCCTGATAACCCCCTTCCCCCCCCCCCCTCGCTTTTTATTTTTTCCACTCCGATCCGATCAACGTGGGACGATGGCCTCTGGTTATGGCGCCGGAAGGCTCTGAGGTTACACACGACCAGTTGGTGGACCCTTAGCTAGACCAGTGAAAATGGTGTACGAAGCCAATGTTTTTCAGGGAGGGAAGAAAAGAGTTGAGCGACCAAAGACAATGATGAAGCTATTTCTCAATGGGGAGGGTGTTTCCCCTCCCACAGTAGGGTAATTTTAGAAAATATATGCATCAAAGTGGCATTTTTGCGCATTTCATTTTCATTATTATGTGTAGAATAGTGGTATAGACCAATCCCCCTTCTCTCTTAATTTTTGTACTGTCCAATCAAGAGGGGTCATGGCCTTCTTGTGCCCTCCCCCTAGCTACACCTATGTCCTCATTCAAGCACTGACGGAATATTGGAATTACTTTGATTTGTGTTGTTAGCAGTACCATTTTTTTTTTTGCTCGCCGATCAAGGGAGGTAGGGGGCATGGCCCCTTAAGCCCCCCTTAGCTACGACAGTGTGTATTCTCCATGTCTCTTTACAATATTATAAGGGTGATTTGATATTGATGTACAATAGTAATTACGGGCAACCTTTACCATGTACACTCGTATTTGGAAACGTACATTTTTGCTTTAATAATAACATTTTGAAGAATTGGATGCATATGGTAAACTTCGGTGTCTTACTTTAGTTTGCATTAGGGAGTCTTACTGTAGTTTGCCTTAGGGCCTTTAAAATGATTATGATACATCCAACAACCTATGTGCCAGATTTGGTGCCTTCATCATAAAATGCATAATTAATGTACTATGCCCCCTGGCTATAGAGCAGAGACAGAACACGAATAAACGGTGTCAGTAAAGACTTCTCCATGAACGCTATGAAACTATGCGGTCTCGTCACATAACAACTTCCCATCAAAATTGAATGGGGGCTACTGAAAACGTGCTGAGAGCGTTTTAGCTTCATCAGTTTGTGACGTGAATTACTGTGAGTATATCAAAATTAAATGGTGTGATATTATAGGTTTTATACTGCAAAGTGACATTAACATTTATACGATGTTAGGGTGTAGATAGGCCTAATGCACTATCAGTTGAATCTGAAACCCTCTTTCTGCATGCAGGAAGCTGTGTAGTGCAAGTAAAAATGATTGCGTGGAGCAACATCTTGAGAACATGTAGTCTGCTCGGAAGACATCATCTTGACATGTACATGCATTGATAATTCCGAAATGGATATCTCCAGATAATTCATCTTTCCAAATTCTAAAATTCAAGACCTTGTGTTACTAAAATGTGTAGAATTCATCATACTTTAACTTTTCAAAGGTATACCAATAGGCAGTTTTCGTGATGCTTTCAAATACAGTAACGCGTAACATTCAACTGTTATTTTATTTTCGGGGGGGGGGGGAACCACCCCCGAGTTATACCCCACTATACTGCTGCGCTGATCTTTGCATTCTAGTGGATCTTCATCATTTGTATTCTTCCTTAGGTTCTTGTTGCAATGAGACGGCTGCTGAAAATCAGTCCAGTGCTCGTCATGTTGGCCATCTTGGCCATATTTTTCCTGACGTACATCTCAAGTAATTACAGCGTAAACAGTGAGTACCAAGTAGTGTTTTCCTTTAAAGAGGACCCCATAACGTTGATTTGCGTCTGAATATTTGGAAATCACATGCTTGCACGTTGAACACCAGTAATGACAAAAAGAATATTAGGATTTCGAATGATATGATTATTCACATGTATCCTTTTCAGTCAGTATGATTCTGGCATTTTATGAAGTAATTTATGGGTCTCTATGTCTCACTGTCTTCAACAACCCCATGACATTTTTTGGTCCTCATTTTAGACATGACAGAATTGCGTTGATGCAGTTTATCTTTAAATGAAGCGTCTACATTAAAATATCGTGTGTTTCTTTTTCTTGAAACTATTATCAGATACCTATAATGCTATTCAAAGTTTAGTAATAAGGTATCTGCCATTATAGCATTTTTTTGTAAAGGAAGAATAAATTTGTATAACACTTTATGAATAATATCAGTAATATCAAGGAGTTAGTAAAAATGTAATTCCTTGATACAGTAATTATGTGACCTTAGTTGTCAGAACATTTGCAGATCAAGAAATTAATAAATATTATCTTGTTTGATTTCTCACTTGAAATGTGTGCAGTCACCATAGCTCGAAGGTCACATGCAGTCCGAAGAACATCAAAAGAACAATCTTTTAAGTCGGATATTGTAAAGTCAAGTCCAATCGTGCCACATCATGGTGAGAAAAGTCCAATACTGCCAAATAGAGACGATAATAGAGACAGGGTAAGGAGGTATAGTACGATATAGGGGCACGATTAACATTTTTTTTCTTATTTTTATTTGTTTTTACTTCTGTCGATTAAACGAAATCATGAATGTTTTATTTCAAGCCATGTTTTACGAAACGAATTTATTACCTACTATGTTATTCTAGGGACTCTGCGCTTCAAACATTTATGTTTATGCTTTGTTCCAACTATGTATTCTATTTTGATTTAATACGCTGTTCTTGTCAATGTGATTGTTTATTATGCATGGTGAAAATAAATAAACAAACAAACAAACAAATAAATAATTGTCATTATGGCGATAAAGATCATTTCCGTGGTTACCGTAACGAAGACAACGACGGAGAAGAGAAAGAATATGCTGCCAATGTAACGGTAATTCAAGCGTCTAATGTATGTCAAGGCCCGTGGATGATTGCTGTAATTGGTTTAATGGCAATTATCCTTCAAATTGGTTCATTGTCCCCTGTTCATGAGTTCGTAAAATGAATATCAATTCTTACTATTTTGATAAAGTTTAGACCTTTTTTCTTGAACAGCTTATACGGTTAACAGAAGAAATCATTTATCTCTTCCTTTAATCCTATGAGGAGAAAATATGAAGGGTTAGATATAAAAGTTATTTGAGATTTATCATCTTTTAATATTTAAAATAATTCATTCTAGGTCCAAATTTAAGTTATATTGTTTTATGGCATAGATTGTATTTGATGGTATTTATTTTGCTTTGATTTATACCACCATAAAGTCATTATGTTTGAAAGTTATTTTAATTAAAAATCGTTTCTGTTTGACTTATTACTTTTTCTGTCAACCGTCTATGGCACGCCATAAGGGAATCAAATTAAAATATATTTCACTTGAACAAATATATGTTTCTTTTTCACTAAACCATTTCACTCCAGCAAATTTATATTTCACTTCTTTAAAAAAAGCATTCCACTTTTCACAAAAATTCGTTTCACAGTTTCCACAAAAATATTATTTCACTATTCACAAAAATATATTCCACTTTCTTCCAAAATACATTCCACTTTTTCACAGAAATATATTTTACTCTTCACAAAAATATATTTCACTTTTTTCCAAAATTCGTTCCACTTTTCACAGGAATACATTTCACTTTTAAGAAAAAAAAATCATTCCTCTTTCTCTCATACCAAAACCTTTTCACTTTCTGCCAAAAATATGTTCCTCTTTTATCTCGGCCTAAAGCGATCTTATCGACCTGGGTGAGCTTAACGGCCTTGGCGAGCTTATCTCTGGCTTAGCTAGCTAGCTCATATACGCGCGTTCTATCGATGGTGTACCTAAAATCCATTCCTCTTCTCTCACCGAAACCATTTCACTTTCTCTCAATAATTTATTTCACTCTGCCAAAAAAATACGTTCCTCTTTTTTCTCGGCCTAAAGGAGGCGCTATTGGCGAGTTTTGCTAGCTTGTTAGCTTGGCGCGGGCTATATATCTTTTGTCATTTGCTTGTTTAGCATCGGTATTAATGTTTTGTTATTCTGTTTGGTCTGATGGGGCTGAAGGGGGGGGGGGGGCGGCTTTGAGGCTTCTGCACTTGATTTTGAAGTTCATTAATACATCCAATTTATGCAGGGATATATTCAGGGTGAACAAGGGATGCTACCTCTACAGGCGAACTTTGGTTTTGCTTGTTTTGCCTCTTGGGGCTTGGTGGGGGTTTGGAGTCTTCTGCACATGATTTTGAAGTATGCAAATTTATCAAGGTTTATGCAGGGTGAATGATGGATGCTGCTTCTCCCATTGGTCTGGCGAGGCTATATAGCTGAGGGAGGGGGGTAAGTTTCTGCACATGATTTTGAATATTCTGCATTAATGTAGCGCCTAAGCTTTCTCTCTGAAATGTGTCTAAGCGCTTTACAGAAATATTATTACCCCGGTCATCGGATTCATGCAAGCTTGCCCGCACACAATGTATGCACTTTCTGCACTCCCCAAGGAAGCATTAATTCCGGCCAGTCGCACTCACAATGCTAAACAAATCATCACCATGGAGATTGGCAAATTTTGGTGCATCTCAGGAATGGAGGGGGGGGGGGTACGTTGGACATACATGTAGTATGAAGGTTAGGAGTAGGGCCGCATTAGCGTAAGGTCACTGGGTTTCGTTTACACGATTTCTTTTATTCTGTTTATGTTACTTTCAGTTCAGTTTGTGGTAATGTCATGTTTGTTTGTTCATTACTTTTTCTTTCTTTCTCTGGACCTCTAGGAAGAACAGAGCCATTTGAATAATGGCTCTGAATAGAGTTTCCTGCCATCAATACTAATTTTAATCAATTAAAATTTATAATAATTTGATATATTGATCTGCATGTATTTTTGTATTGCTTTTCATATGGAAAATAAAACCAACCAACCAAAGGACACTAGTGCCTCAGCAGGGATTCGAACCCCCGACCTTGTTCAAAGTCAGGAGACTTATTCACTGGGTCACAGCACCTCTACTATGCAAATTTTGTTGGCTGAATTCTCATGAAGTAAAACTTTATGCAAGCTATAATGATAATAATAATAATGTACAGATTTTATATAGCGCGTATGTATGTCCCTATGCGCTCTAAGAGCGAGAAAAGGGAAAGACATGATTAAAAGATAGGTCACTATATAAGGTTACTTTGTTAGGCTAAGATATGTTTTGAATGTTAAGTGCAGATTTAAACTTCTCTATCGTGTTGATGTTTCTTAGAGAGTTTGGGAGGTTATTCCATAAAACTGATGCAGCATGAGCAAATGAACGTTCGCCATATGTTTTTGTTTGAATAGGAGGTATTACCTAGGGGGCAAGACAGGTTTTAGGGGCACGGAATGCTGTAAAAGGTTGTTGGGTGTCTATGTGTTCAGGAGATCATACTGCACAACTTCCAGGTGGACTACCTTGAAATTACGCTGCTGGAAAGAAATGGCGACCATTTTTCCAAAATGGCTGCCTTGTAAACAAGTATTGAACTGTTTTGAATGTAAATATTTAATAAAACATCTATTTTTCACGTATAATACATCATATTAAAGAGTATTAAATTCCCTACACAGTGATGTCACTTTCGATGGGTTTGAAGATGATTTGCATAACATTTTTGGCTCAAATATGTGAAATTTTACCTTTTTTACCCAAAATCTTAATTGCATCAAAATACATATTTCAGCGTATTTCAATAGTCCTGATGACTAATAATTTCAGACTTTCTCAAAAATTGTCCATATATCAGGTCAATATCATATGCAAGTTTCAACTTCATCACTTTTCTAACAAAAAAGTTGTAGGACTCTGAAGTTAACACTGTGATATTGACTAATTGCACAGAAATTGGTTGCTAAGGGCTGCCTACTCCCTAGCAACGTTGGTATCTTGCTATGTAGAATGACATTTCCACCAGTAATTACTATTTCCATGCAGCTGATAAGTCATGTGATGTCTAATGATGCAGTCTGATCATATTTCATTCATTTATGAATCTTCATTGGTTCCCAATGAGCAATAAAAAAAAGCGACTGCGCCTAGAAACTGATAATGCATAGATGGAAACTTGCACAGCATTTGGTCCAATGATACAGGGAACGAGTCCTTTCTTAAAGTGGTATTCATGATTTATGATTTACATTCCAACTCATAAAGATTATAGATTTTGCGGTTCGTTCACCCCCTCTTGCGCCATGTTTAGGCCCCTTCGCTCACCCCATCCTAATAAGCTGTAGCTGTTGTCTGTGCCTAGCAATCTACATGTATGTCGTGTGTTCATGAACTATTATAAAAATCTAGATTATTGGTCCAATAATGCATTAAGAACAAGGACACTATGACTTTATCACATGAAGAAATTGTTCAGATGTTGCTCCACACCACATCCTAATATCTTAATGTGTCCATACCCCCTCCCCCTCTCCCCCAACACATAAAAGCTAAAAAGCGAGAGACTTTCATCCATTACCTTTGTTGTAATGGAGAATTATTGACAAAAAATGAAAGAGTCTCTACTACTCATTGATAGTTAGCTTATCTGCCCATTCCTTACCCTTCTTGCTCCCCCCTCTTTCACTCCCCCTTGTCATATCATTTAGCCTTAAATTTATAGTACTGTCAAGGAAACCGGCGAAATACAATTAGACATGCATACAAGTGCTAAACAAGATTTAACGAAAAAAAAACAACTACCCTCTAAGAAAGGTTTTTTTTTTTTTTTTTTTAGGTTGGTTGAAGATCTATTCTATAAAAATAAGAAATTTTCTAGATGAACATTTTGTAGGTTCTTATCATGAACCAACCAAACGTTGGTTTAGAAAAAAACACTTACGTTTCATACTGTACATTTCTTTTTACGAAAAATTGACAGGTTCAATAAGCAACTGGCAACGATCTTAACCAACTTTCTGAGCGTGTAGGGTTCATAACTCATTCCTTATCCCGCAAACCCACTACCTCAAAAACATGCCCATTTCGAGATTCGAGCCCCTTCCCCCCCTCAAAAAAAAAAAAAAAAAAAAAAAAAAACTTTCCAAACTTTTGTTTTATGAAAACTGATGGGAATAAAATGGATATCTACAAATAAGGATTTTTTCCCCAATACCCTACTTTTTTGCCCAGAAACTAACCTTACTACAGTTTCACCAATACAGGTAACTATGTGTACTAGTATGCTATATGGTCCAAATATATTTGCAATGGCTATCAAACAATAAAAATATGGGTACTAAAGATCAATTGACTTTGACTCAGAAGAGATATTAACGTCGTTATTTTCTTTTGAGTTGTGAAATGTCTTGCTATGCAGCTGAAACGATTGTTTGCTAAGCAAAAATAGATAAATGAATAAATAAAATTGAAATAAATAAATAAAGTAAAAGGTCATTGGATTTTTGCCAAACCTGCAGGAAGAGATAAAAACAAATATATGAACAGAAAGAACATGAAAGCAACACTGCATAGAATTGATAACATCCCATGCAGATAGATATGAAAATGTCAAATTTGCCCCTTTTCATCCTTGGCTGTGACACCTCCGCACACATATCTAGCGAAGCTCCTATTTTGAGATCAGAACTCCTAGTCCTCCCCCTCCTTCCTCAACAGCCATGATCCTGCCCATTTTATTTCTTATTTTAAAGCGAGAAATTGAGTAAAATCATATTAAAAACATCACAGTACTGCTTATGCCTTATAGGCTTTGAAGATTATGAGAGCATGCAAGGAAGAAATCTTTCCCTAGCTCAACAATTTTTTTTTTGCTCCCATTTTATTAGAATTTACCCCATCCAATTATTCTTATAAAATAGTTTTAATACAACTGTACAAATTTGAATTCTGGCCATGCAAATTAAGGCACTAAGGATGGTAAAACTAGGAAGCTATTGGGGATGACTGATCGTATTGAACAAGTTACACATCCTCATCCTGGCAGTTTAAAGAAGTAATCAGATAATCAAGTTTCTCATTTGTTAGGGCGTGACCTAAACCTCTGCCTATGTTAAACTGAGACAATGTTTTTTGTAGCAGGCAGATAGATCTTCATCTTCGGAGTTTTTCTTGTGACTTGTGTGAAAGTCTGCAAGTTTATTAATTAATGGCCCCCTTTAATACTCTCCTGTTTTTCATTTTTAATGTCTTCTTTGCGTGCATTCAAAAGATCCTTTAAAAATTGACTGTCAAGGGTCCACTTACACAAAAGAGTTCAATCCAAATCAAGCTATACTGTAAACTTGGTGAACATGGTAAACGCAAATCCTTGATACTATGTCCTGGTTGGTTGAAAGTCACATTGGGTTTATTAGTATTGTTTGTTTATTGTTTTTTGTAGTTGCTTTCAAATACAATTATTTATACAAGAGAGAATAAAAGAAGTGGAAAGATTCATAAAAGTTTTCTTAGCATGAATA
Organism: Echinometra lucunter; assembly: GCA_029962745.1. NCBI lineage: Eukaryota > Metazoa > Echinodermata > Echinoidea > Camarodonta > Echinometridae > Echinometra > Echinometra lucunter. The sequence continues at coordinate 9,188,437 of CM057151.1, forward strand.
TGCAATTATTGGAAACCAAGGTGACCTAATCAATCAATCAATGTTTGCAAGACCTGCCTTACTACTTGCAAGACACTGACAGATTTCTTTTCAAATAACCATTTGACTATGAATAAAAAATTGTCAGGCCTTTTTAATTCATTGATCATTTTCCATTACTAAAAGGCATTGTACCAGTCTCTTTAAATGCCGAATGGAGGGGGGGGGGAGGGGGTGAGGCGGGATGGAGAGGAGTGGAGATGTAACAGAAGGCGGCGACCAAACCTTGAATTGTAATTTTTAAGAGTAGGAGTGCAAATCATGACTATCACCATCAGAAAGGACTCATTCTATATACACCAAATACACCAATAGCCTGTACTAGTTTCCATCTGTACATCAGTTGCTACATGCGCATTGTTTTTACAGCATTGAGAACTAATTAAGATTCATAAATGAATGAAATACGATCAAACTACATTAATAGACAGCACATATCTTATCATTAAGCTGCATGGAAATAGCGATCACTAGACATAGCAAGATGCCAACGTTGCTAGGGAGTAGGCAGCCCTTAGCAACCAATTTCTGTGCAATTAGTCAATATCACAGTGTTAACTTCAGAGTCCTACAACTTTTTAGTTAGATAAGTGATGAAGTTGAAACTTGCATATGATATTGACCATAGATATGGACAATTTTTGAGAAAGTCTGAAATTATTAGTCATCAGGACTATTGAAATACGCCGAAATATGTATTTTGATGCAATTAAGATTTTGGGTAAAAAAGGTAAAATTTCACATATTTGAGCCAAAAATGTTATGCAAATCATCTTCAAACCCATCGAAAGTGACATCAGTGCGTAGGGAATTTAATACTCTTTAATATGATGTATTATACGTGAAAAATAGATGTTTAATATTTACATTCAAAACAGTTCAATACTAGTTTACAAGGCAGCCATTTTGGAAAAATGGTCGCCATTTCTTTTCAGCAGCGTAATTTCAAGGTAGTCCACCTGGAAGTTGTGCAGTATGATCTCCTGAACACATTGACACCCAACAACCTTTTACAGCATTCCGTGTCTCAAAAACCCTGAAAATGATGGGGTTTTGCCCCCTAGGTATATGATAAACAAATTCTCTTTGCATGATCGAAGTTATCTCGTTGGTTTGTATACAGTTGGAAGAAGGGAGTGGTTGTGTGCAACATGGAATGCAAGTCGTAAGGGGAAATATAAGTAGATAACTTTCAGTAGTTATTCTAGCCTAATTTCTGCGTTTTATTTTCGTACAGGTTGTTATGTACATGCATTTCTCAGATATTCATTATGTTTTGTTATGCATCACACTCTGTATGATCTGTGTCATATCTTCATTATAAATACATGTATGTGTAAAGAGTCCGAAGACAGTTTGTTTATACTAATTTATATACTAATGTTTATACTAATTATATTCTAAATCGGCTCGTGCAGGTCGTGGGTGTTTCTCTCTCTCTCTCTCTCTCTCAATCATGTTATTCTTTTTTTGTTCAGTGTTTATATTTTATGTCCGTTTTTTGTTATTATGTTCTGTTATGTTTTTAGATTGGGAATGTTCCTGAAGGGTTGGATTTAAATCAGTTAATTTTAATTTTAAATTTAAATTTTGAATTTAAATTCATTGCGATCCCTGAAGCTGCCAGTGTACTCCCCCACCCCAATTTAGAAAATATCACAGAACCGCGTCTGGGCCACTGCCACAATAAAATAGACATTTGAACTGGAGTAGAACTGGAAGCAATCGACAAGTTCAAGTTGCAACACTCATGGCCGGGGGAACCGGGGCCGGGGGCCCGGCCCCCCAATATTTGGCAGGAAAAAAAAGGAAAAATGGGAAAGAAAAGAAAAGACAGAGAAAGAAAATCAAAGATGTAAGAAAGGACAAAATGGAAGCGCTCGCTCGCATTGTTGGCCTTATTGTATATGCCATCTATTATAGGCCTACACATTTTAACAAAACAAAATAATTGGTTTGCATCTTGCGTCTCCATCTGATGTTAAACCAATTCTATTCATGAATATAATCATAATTATGGTAGTGATATTATTGCATTTAATGAATCGGGCGGCAAGTTTTGCGAGGAATTACAATACCCTGCACATTTTGGTAACAATAATATGCCGTGACACCCCCTCCCTGCCTCTTCCTCCAATTGGCTTGCATAGAGTTTTACTTTATGAGAATTCAAGCCCCCCCCCCCTAAAAAAAAATGCATAGAAGAGATGCTGTGGTCCAGTGGATAAGTATCCTTACTTGAGCCACAATGTCCGGGGTGTCCTTCTGCAAGATATGAATTTACGTACATTTGCCATTCTTCACCCATTAAGTGGTATACCCGGTAAGATGCGACGGCCATTGTGATTTGTTTAGCATTGTGAGTGCGACTGGCCGGAATTAATGCTTCCTTGGGAGTGCAGAAAGTGCATACATTGTGTGCGGGCAAGCTTGCATGAATCCGATGACCGGGGTAATGATATTTCTGTAAAGCGCTTAGACACATTTCAGAGAGAAAGCTTAGGCGCTACATTAATGCAGAATATTCAAAATCATGTGCAGAAACTTACTCCCCTCCCTCAGCTATATAGCCTCGCCAGACCAATGGGAGTAGCAGCATCCATCATTCACCCTGCATAAACCTTGATAAATTTGCATACTTCAAAATCATGTGCAGAAGACTCCATACCCCCACCAAGCCCCAAGAGGCAAAACAAGCAAAACCAAAGTTCGCCTGTAGAGGTAGCATCCCTTTTTCACCCTGCATATATCCCTGCATAAATTGGATGTATTAATGAACTTCAAAATCAAGTGCAGAAGCCTCAAAGCCGCCCCCCCCCCCTTCAGCCCCATCAGACCAAACAGAATAACAAAACATTAATACCGATGCTAAACAAGCAAATGACAAAAGATATAGCCCGCGCCAAGCTAACAAGCTAGCAAAACTCGCCAATAGCGCCTCCTTTAGGCCGAGAAAAAAGAGGAACGTATTTTTTTGGCAGAGTGAAATAAATTATTGAGAGAAAGTGAAATGGTTTCGGTGAGAGAAGAGGAATGGATTTTAGGTACACCGTCGATAGAACGCGCGTATATGAGCTAGCTAGCTAAGCCAGAGATAAGCTCGCCAAGGCCGTTAAGCTCACCCAGGTCGATAAGATCGCTTTAGGCCGAGATAAAAGAGGAACATATTTTTGGCAGAAAGTGAAAAGGTTTTGGTATGAGAGAAAGAGGAATGATTTTTTTTTCTTAAAAGTGAAATGTATTCCTGTGAAAAGTGGAACGAATTTTGGAAAAAAGTGAAATATATTTTTGTGAAGAGTAAAATATATTTCTGTGAAAAAGTGGAATGTATTTTGGAAGAAAGTGGAATATATTTTTGTGAATAGTGAAATAATATTTTTGTGGAAACTGTGAAACGAATTTTTGTGAAAAGTGGAATGCTTTTTTTAAAGAAGTGAAATATAAATTTGTTGGAGTGAAATGGTTTAGTGAAAAAGAAACATATATTTGTTCAAGTGAAATATATTTTAATTTGATTCCCTTATGGCGTGCCATAACCGTCTTCTCATTCATCCAGCTTAACTTACCCATTGATATTGAGCAGAATGTGCCCTCTGTCGACGAGTTGTATGAACGGATTGCAGTTGTTTCTGCCTTCTCTGAGAATCATTATCTCGAGGCGTTATCTTTCATTGCCAGTGCTCAAAAATACATGCCTAACAAAAAGATCATCATTTATGATCTAGGCATAAAATCATCCACAGTTCCAAAGGTATACAGGTTATCTCTTTCTTTTTTTTTTAGTTGTTTTCTTTTCACATGTATGCGTTCGATATAATGCAATGAGATAGCCTTCATTCCTGACATTGCGAATAAAATAGATAATTTTGATAAACATCTGATATAGCATTGAAATACAAACACATTATTTGCATTATGGCTAAACATAATATTACCAAATGAATACATGAGTATGCTGCATGAGTCGTATTGCTAAAATACAACTCTTATAATTATGTAAAGATCAAGTCATTGCCTTTGCCCAACTTTGGCATACATGTATGTGGGGTGAGGCATTTGATGATAATGATAATAAAGATTGCACTCATCCTCTGTAAGCCGGATAAAAATACTGGTTTTATATTATAGATTCATTTTTGTCTAATTTTTCAATTCTGCAGGTTAGGAAATTGTGCAATGTAGAACTTCGTTCATTTCCTTGGCAGTCATATCCTGCTCACGTAAAGAATCTTTATAACTATGCATGGAAGCCGATCATCATAGATGTAAGTATATGTATATAATTATGATGATGATGATAATGTTGATCATGATAGTAATGATGAAAATAATGTTGATGAAGATAATAGAAATGATGATATTAATGATAATGATGATGATGATGTCCTCGAGGACAGCAGTTTTGATGACACTGATGAGGCTACCCTGAATAAAGAAAGCTGAAAATAAATAAATCATTACAACAACAATGGTTATGATGGCGACGACGATGACGATGGTGGTGGTTGTGGTGATAAAAATGCTTAGGTTGTGCTCGTTAAACGGGTTGTAATGATTTATCTATTGAAGGCGATTATAAATACATAAGATAAACACGTAAAAGATTTTACTTTGATTAAGTTGAATTGAAATCTACTATATCTGTTTTATTATGAGACGATGCTTAATGGAATCAATAATTGTCCATTTCTAGTATAGAAAGAGGCAAGTGCTTCTTGCTTGTGAACGCTGGGCGTGGAAAAGGAACAAATAGAAGAAACCTCACTATTTACACTCATATTTCCACGGTGTCGAATTTGACTCGGAAAGGCGTCAGTTGGGAGTCAACTCTACTCCGAGTTAAAGCGAGTCAGATTCCGAATTGATTTGACTCGGAATGGTGTGGCATCAGCGAGAATCGACTCAATTCCGAGTCAAAGTAATTAGGAAAACGCGTCACTTTAACTCGGAATAGAGTTGACTCCCAGCTGATGCCATTCTGAGTCAAATTTGACACAGTGGATATAAGAGTGTACTGTTGTGTAGATTTTTTGTTTTTGTTTTTGTTTTTCTTTTTACAAATTTATACATTGAATTTTATGTATATTTGATTTTCATTCTCTGAGCAGATAACTCTGAAAGAATTTGGTGCCATTTTCTGGGGTGATGCATCAGTTCGTTTTAAAACTTCCCTCAAGCATCTCTTACCTGTCTCAACTAAACACCATGGCTTCATGACCCACTGGCATAGCTTTGATCCCAAAAAGTCAACTCCAGTAAGGCACCAATACTTTTACACCCATCCAGTCATGTATGACAAAATGGGAGTGAATCGGAAGGAGTACTATACGTCAAAGAATGTGGCAGCCTACCCAGCCGCAAATCGGCAACTTTACATCAACGGCTCAGTTATCCAGCAAGCTATTATACAACCTATGCTGAGGTGCTCATTAGAACTTCTTTGTATCGCTCCGGAAGGTTCTAGACTTGGGAAACATCGTTTCGATGCTTCCCTGCTGGCCATTCTGATATATAAGAATCTGAAAGGGGAGTGGGGGCCCCAAAACAACGACAATGCCATTTTTGATCAGGCGGTTGACATTGAGCGGAGTAAAAAAGGGCGTGAAAAAGTGCAAACATGCGCCAGATGATTAGTCATGCTCCTATTATGTGTGCATTTAGTTATATTTCTGCTTTGACATTTCTTATCATTTCATTATCTTTTTTTCATGACACCTTGCGCTGCGACAGTAACATAGTTCTTTTTTTTTAGAGCATGATGCAGTTGCCATACTTAGATATAATATATCTCATTATAGAAACTGTCAACTGAAGAGGTGTGAGACAGCCCTCGACATTGTGTTTTGAAATCATGAAATACCTACGATGTTCAAAATTTTCGTATTCTCCATGTCATTCCAAATGTTTAACGATGAAATAAATGGAATAATTGTAGTCAGATATTGTTTTAAGAATAATTTTTGGATATTTACAGTGCTTGCTTATAATTGTGTCTGTACTAATTATCATTGTCCATTTACTTTTACTATACTAGTCTAGACGCAGAAAGGAGAGGTGTTTTGCTTCTATTAGGCCTTTCATTATTCCAGATTATATTTTTCAATTCATATTTATTCATTCTTACGAACAATCATGAATGTCCAAGATTGATGCTAGGAATAGGATCTAGAAAATAAACTAGTAATTCCATAGGTGAATGTTTTAGGTGTGTAGACAGGACTACAACTCCATTATATATTTGCAAAATGATTATAATGTTTAAAATAACTAATCTGTTATGAGTGTGAGTCACTAGACTCTCTTTTGGGTAAACACTAAATAGGTACCAATCCTGCAGACCCAAGCACATAAATATTCTTAAATATTCATAGGATTAGGATTAGGATTAGGGTTAGGATTAGGGTTAGGGTTAGGATTAGGGTTAGGATTAGGATTAGGGTTTCAGCTTGCGTCTGCAGGATTGGTGCCTATATAGTGCTTACCTCTCTTTTGTTGTTGTCTTTGCTTACGTTTGTAGCTCTAGTCGCTCGAGATGACCTACATAAATAATTTGTTTGGGGAATAACTCTGGCTTGAAACCCGGGGGGCTCTGTCATTACAAGGTGGACACCATGTTCGTACATGGACTTTCAAAATGGACCCTTAACAGTAATTATCCTTCGATCTCAGAATACCCTAACCAAGTATTTTGTGATGTTTTCCCCATCACCCTAAACAAATATTTTCAAATAAAGTCTGAAAAGATACCCTTTTCAAGTAAGCCTTCTGTAAAAGTATACCCTTTTCCCCTGACTTTTGCAATTTTGATATACCCTTTTCACTGTACGCGCGTACTCGCCCGTCCGTGAAAAACAACCTTTTTTTTACGCGTTTTTGTGTACGAGCATGGTGTCCACCTTGTAATTGCAGTGGCTGTCTGTCACACGTAGTTCCGGTGAAACTTCAAGACCGTATGAGTTTGTAACATTGTAGCTAGGAAGGGAAAGGAAGTTCCACATTCTGTATAACATACGATTTATTCTCTTTTTGCATAGTGCCATTTTGTATATAACTAGGCCTTATGATTATGATGAAGCTCAGACGATTCCTGGTGGTTTTATATTTCATACATTTGTAGTATTTATATGAGCAGTCCTATACATCTCGTTTGTAAATGAATCATTTATCTCTCATTAGATATGATTTTACAAGGATGCAGTTTGGATTTGCTTTCCCTATATAAGTACCATAATTAAATGCAACTACATAATGCACTATTTTTGTTGCCGGTGCATGATGGCGTGCTTATGAATATAAATGTTAATTATAATTCTCTTTGCAATATCATATTAGTTTGTTTTTTGTTTTTGTTTTTTTTAACAATTGACAAACTGAATGTTTTTTCCAGTTAACGCAGTGCAGTTCTGTTACAGAATTTAATGTAGTGGTAAAATATGAAGTTTGCTTTAATACTGGAACAGATAACTAAAACATGTACCTATAGAATGTCAGTGTCTATGTTCATGAGAAGGCCTTTATCAATTGGTTCCACAATTATGACAGAGACAATTGAGCGAAGTGTGCCCCATTTTAGTTTCAAAAGCGGGCAGTCAAGATATAAGAGGAAAATGGTGATAGTTTTCAGGCACAAATAAACAAAACAACAACAAAAAAAGAAAGAAAGAAAAGAAAAACAAACAAACAAACAAGCATAGGCCTATCTAAATTTTCCGTATTTTTGTATTTCCATATGGATATGGCATGCATAAATATATTGAAGACTTAATAACAGGTTCCGTAAAAATAAATTGACAACAATACATACATATATAGAAAATACACAAATTAAAGAAAAAATGATGTTTGATGAGAATTTGCATTTTTCATTTTACATTAATGTAAATTAATGTAAATTTTCTACTGTGTATTATGTATTTTTTTGTATATCATTTTCTACTATATATTGTATATGTGCTTCATGTAATGCCAACAAAGTGAGTTTCCTATGTACTTCATGTAATGCCAACAAAGTGAGTTACCTATGGACCAATAAAATTAATCTGAACCTGAATCTGAATCTGAATTACCGTTAGCATGGAAGAAGAAACTGGAATACATTGTATTAATGAATGTCAGGGAATTATTGTTACATACTAGTCTGTTTGTGCCTGATCCTTACAAGTTCAGGAGATCAGGGGAGCATTTCATGAAAGGACTTGTCGGATGTTTTATCCGACAAAGTCTGTTTTATCCGACAGTTGCCATAGTAACAGTGCTTCTCAGCCAATCAAAATCAAGGAAAGATGTCAGATCTGACAACTTGTCAGACAACAAATGTTGATGAAATGCCCCCCTGCAGATTACACGTATTCCAGTTTCTTCTTGCATGCTAACGGTAATTCAGATTCAGACTTCTTCTCTCTTCAGTGGACATTAATTTTCCATTTCTTAAGTTTAATTTCACTTCAAATGCCCATGAGAGCAGTTTTCTTTTTGGTCGTTTTTGTTTTTGTTTGATAGGACAACCAGGGGCGTCGCTAGACCTTTTTCAACTGGGGGGGGGGGGGGGGGGTAGAGGCCACTGATTACCGACAAACATTGCCACCGATTACCGACGACCAACGCCTATTACTGAAACCGTATAAAGCCCATGGGGCACTTTCAATTGTGTGCCTCTATCACATTTTCCTTAGTCTCTCCTACACATTTTCATTCAATTTCAACCAGATTTGGTGACTTTTATATGAGCGAGCGCAGCGAGCAAAGAAATCTTCATCAAAATACGAGATGGGCCTATACGATATTTAAATCATAAATTTGGTTACTTCGCTTGCAGAATTGATTCGCTTTCCCCAAACATTTATACGAGCGAGTGTAGCGAACGAGAAAAAAATGTACACTCTATTTTTCATGTTATTTCGTCATCAAAATACATTTTGACCAATAAAATATCTAAATCATAGCCTATTCGGTCACCTCGCTTGAAGCGAGGAAAAATATATATATATACTCCTTATCATGGTAAAAGTGATTATTCTTTATCAAAATATACGATGGGCCTATTAGATATCTAGATTATTTTTGTCACCTCGCTTGCCCAATTCATTTGCTTTTAAAACCATCCCGTAGTTTTTTTTTTAATCTAAATATTATACGAGCGAGGAAATTCTTATCGTGGTTGAGGTGATTATTCTTCATCAAAATAGACGATGGGTCGAAAGGTATCTAAATTATATATTTGGTCACCTAGCTTGCCGAATTCATTCGCTTTCAAAAACTATCCTGCATCTAAATATTATACGAGCGAGCGAAGCCAGCGAGGAAAAAATATGTACTCCTTTTCATGGTTGAGGTGATTATTCATTCTTCATCAAAATACACGATGGGCCGAACGGTATCTAAATCATATATTTGGTCACCTCGCTTGCCCAAGTCTTCTGTTATTCCAAAACGATCCCTTTTTTGATATTATACGAGCGAGCGCAACGAGCGACAAAAATATAAACTCTTTTTCATGCTATTTCGTCAAAATACACTTAGGCCAGTAAGATGTCTAAATCATATATTCGGTAACCTCGCTTGCCGAATTCTTTTGCTTTTCCGAAACGATCCCGTATGTGAATAATATAAGACCGAGCGCAGCGAGCGAGAAAACATATACACTCTTTTCTATAGAACGAGTGTTATTTGTCATCAAAATACATTTAAACATATAAGATATCTAAATTATGTATTCGATTGTCTATTTGCCTCCTTCATCTATAAGAGCGAGCGCAGCGAGCGAGGCAAATTATACACTCTTCTTAATGGTAGAAGTGTTATTTCGTCATCAAAAATACACTCCTATATAATATCTAAATAATATTCGATCATTGGCTAAATCCCAGGGGGTGGGGGGATATATCCCCCACACTTTTTTGAGGGGGGATGGCGTGTACAAATATCCCCCATTTTTGAAGGAAGAAATGATATTTGAATTAATCAGTTAGTAAAATTTTTAATAATCTGTCATAAACAACCATCATAATTAGAATTTCTATTTCAAAATGCGATTGAAAACCAGAAAAGCGGTTATTTTTGGCTCGCTCGCTCATCATATTTTAGAATTTCTATTTGAAAATGCGATTGAAAACCAGAAAAGTGGTAATTTTTGGCTGGCTCGCTTCGCTCGCTCGCAAGATAAAAATTAAAATGTGTGCAAGGGGGGTCTGTGCAGGTGGGTGAGGGCGTGTGTATATATTTAAGTGTGAGTTCGACAGAAAAAAAAATCGGCAAAAAAGTCGATCATCCCCCACTCCTCAAAGTGTATTTACGCCGGTGTATTCGATCACCTATTTGCCAAATATGACTCTATTTGGGCACCTCGCTTGCCGTGTGAAACCATTCTGTTTCTACCAGGGCGAAGCGAGCGACCGACAAAATAATGCTATATTTTCTATAAAATGTAGATTCCAGTCCGGACTCGATGGAGGGCTGGGTAACCCGATTACTGGACGATCCCATCATCACGGTACACTATCGTCGGTATACAGAGAGCGCGCCAATTGCGTAATATCAAAACTTGCCAAGGATGATGCAGGATCAAGCAAGAATACCCGACAAAGTAGGGCCGGGACAGCCCTTCCTGACCCGCGGCATGGTCCATCATTCCCCCCGACTCCACGTCTGCACCGTACCCGCAAGCACAACCTCGGAACCTCTCTTTCTCTCTCCGAGGCTTTTCCTTCTCTTCACCTTGTCATCATCGTTTTTCTTATCCATTTTTTCTTTTTTTCCCCTCTTTTTTTTCCCCCACTCTTTTTTCTCTTTTTTTATTCCTTCTCTCTTTCTTTTCTTTTCCCCTTTTTCTTCTCTCCTTTTCCTGTTCTCTTTCCTCTTTCTCTTCTTTTTCCTGTTTTCTTTCTTTTTTCTTTCCCCTTCTCATTTTTTTCTCTCCACATTTTTTTATTTTTCCCGACGGCAGCGCAGATTTACGGACGATGTCCTGAGCAGTAGGGGGTGTCACCCCCCCCCCCCCCAGTAGCGACGGCCGTGAGAACAACCCTAAAAATAAATGATAACCTGGAAAAAAAAAACGGTCATGTGATCAAGTCTACCTTGTTCAGTATATCTCTGGATCAAACAGTCTCTTAATCACGGTCTCCTTTCTGTTCATGGTGACCATCTTCAGCGGAGGTCATAATTACGTTTCATGGTACAAAATAGCGGATGTTCATTAACACAAGAAGTGCTTTTCTGTCAAGTGAGCCTGACTCACTCTATATCAAAAGATCGTTCGTTATTTTCAAGAGCATGAACGCATGTCTCTTTTCCGAAACCTCTTTGAGCCATGCTGTCTTTCTTTGACTCAGTTCCACGTCATTATATGAAAATAAAGTATCAAAATTTTTCTTCTGATTACCGACGAATTCATCATTAATAATATTGATAGAAAACTTTGTTTTAAAGATATAAATCATCCAAGTTTCATGAAAAAGCGAGGTGAAAACGTCGGATAGAATATAAATCATAAAACAATGAAGATTGGAAATCCAGATGCATGCATGTCAAACTTTGCAGAACATCAAAATGACAATTTTTAGAAATACAGGGAATATACTTAGTACCTTTGTAATAATGTTCATGCTTGACACTAAAAGGGATTCAACGTCATTATTCAAAATGGTTAATTCCAAGCAGGCCAGCGAACGTGGTGTGTGCCATGTTCTTCACCGAAGCTGTTATATAGTCACCTTGTTAGTTCGGGGTGACTGTCATGTTGTATTTTAGGATTATCCCGAGATAAAGCATCAATTAATCTTGCCGACGTTCTCTTCCGCTTATTCTTAGAACATAGAATTAAGCTTCGGGTAACGTTAATTTACACTCATGATGGTGACAGTATAGTTTTACTACTTTAGGGCACATGCTTCTCTATAGCTATTACCCTGAACTTTGTAAAGGGGGAAGCTTTCTGGAGCATAATCCAAAATAGCTGTACATTATTCATAAATTGAAAATCGCCTGCAGGAAGGCATAGAGTATCATCTTAATTGCTGATTATAAAAACAACTTAAAATTGGAATTGTCCGACAAAATCATGCTTGAGAAGTCGTGATTTTCTGATATATCAGTTTATGTGATTGTGGAATACGTGGTTTAAACAATGGAACTATACACATGAAACATAATACACGCGTCAATCAATCGTGGGAAATCTAGAGTGAGATTTGTGGCGGACACCGACTGGAATGATGAGTGAAAAACGGTAAGTACAATAGATAACTTGAATTTGACTTTTAAAACTTAAGACTACCAAACACGTGAGATTGTTCGACTGTTCATTTCTCCATGTTTAAAGAGACCTGTCCATAAGCATTCTAGTTTTCTTATCACATTATCACTTTTTACCTTAGTTCATATCTCACCTTTTCTATAATTTGTATCAGTTATTCTCGTTTTAAATCCTAAAGCTCTTGTTAGACTTAAAAGTATCAATGATCTGAGATGTGCTGAAGAAAATTAGCTTTTCTGTACTTAAGAACTTAAAGGTTTTATATCCTCCCCAAAAATATTAGCCATAATTTGTTTTCCCCTTTACAAAACTTCGTAGACATCAGCTTGATAAAAATGTTCTGTGACTCGTCCTTTTGCATGCAGTATAATTAGATTGAGTCAGGCAAAAGAGTTGACAAATACATATATCTGTATATAATTGCTTGTTAATATTGTTTTACATCTTCAAGAGATGAATAATACAGGGATGTGTATTCTGTTTTCTCTCCCAAGATATTTACAGTACTCGTGTGGTCTTGCCTGTGCCTGGTTCGTTACTGTAGCGAGTATCTCTCTCAGTATTACTTACCTCAATTCCATACCCCGTTACCAATCGGAACCTACAGGTAAGATTTTACCCCTATTATACACTCTAAATTTCTCAAATTAGAAATTAATCTTAATTAGAAATCATTCTACGTCGACTGTAATTAGGGGCAATTTCAAAATTCGATTGAGAAGTTATTATTATTAGTATTTTTTAAACACGTGCTCACGTTGGTATCAATTATGCCTATAGCATTTTCATTTATTTGATGTACGATAAAAGAGCAATGTAGATAAAATGCCTTGCTCAAGGGCATAAGTGCCCTACCGCGGGGATCGAACCCCCGACTTTCGCGTCTCCAGTCAAGCGCCTTAGACCACTCGACCACGGCACCTCCACTTTTTTTTCAACACGTGCATACGTCAGTATCAATAATGCCTATAATTTTATTTAATGTACGATAAAAGAGCAAATGTAGATAAAGTGCCTTGCTCAAGAGTATAAGTGCCGTCCCGGAGATCGAACCCCCGACTTTTGCGTCTCCAGTCAAGCGCCTTAGACCACTCGACCACGGCACCTCCTTAGATTAAGAAGTTATGATCAGTAAGATCGATTTCGAAAGCTATGGATTGTTAATCGAATTTTGGAGTTGTCCCTGATTGAAGTCTAAGAAATTTGATTGTACCACATGATTTACTCATAATTATCATCAGAACGAAGAGATATAAAAACCGTTATTTTTTCACAACTCAGAGTGTAAACTTCTGCCGACCATTTCATGCACTATCTTACCATTGGTGAATAAACATGAGATAAACAAAGGGACAACTTCTGCATAGTACCGCCACATGCACCGAAAGCGTGCACACCCTATAGTTTCCTTTGTATTGCTTCAGGCGTGGTAATTTCCTCTTTACTTGCCCCATGTATCAAATACTTTTATCTTTTGAGCACCAATTCTCCTCCCCCTCCTCCTCCTCCTCTTTCTTCTTCTTCTTCTTCTTCTTCTTCTTCTTCTTCTTCTTCTTCTTCTTCTTCTTCTTCTTCTTCTTCTTCTTCTTCTTCTTCTTCTTCTTCTTCTTCTTCTCATTTTTCATTCTTCTTCCTCTTTTCGTTCTTCTTTAAAAGTCGACTAATTTATTCCATGTTTGAATTAATTTGCATGTCTGAAAGATCTTTTAAATTTTTTTTTTCTTATTAACGTTATTCGTTCATGGTGTGTTTTGACAAAAGTATAATGATCTCTGATCCTTGCTTCTCGCTTCTCTGAATATATACGGTCTATGTATTTGATTCAAAATTCAAATTAAAGTGGAAATCTAATTATTACATGTGCGACATTATATTCTACAGATCGAAGGTTGTTTGGGAAATCCGAAGAAATCCAAGTATACAAAATAGGGGGATGTCCTTGTCCCTCTACTGAAAGTCGTCTTCCTCATCATCTTCCAGATCGCAGCCAATTTCAGGCAAGTATATTACTAATGACCAAATGCCCTTTACCACCAATGTGGTTCTTGATGATGTTGACCATGAAAGGTTGATAATTGGGCGAGGGGCAGGCCGTAAATGGGGGGGGGGGGGGGGGTCTCCTCTCGCATATTACGTGTTCACATCCCTTTGGTGATGGGTATAAGTACTATTATACATAACGGATAAATGCCGGAGATATCAACTTGCAATGTTCTTTTACACTCTGTTTCACTCACCAGCTTGTAAATAAAGAAGCAACCTAAAAATGAATATTATTTTTTTTTTAAAATCCTTTCTACAAATGCACAGCATTGCTGAGTTCCATGACTTATGAACCCATATTGCATTGTGCACAGAAGGAAGGATATGAATTCGAGGATCGTATATTAGGTTAAGTTTCCAGGGTTAAACCATGTTTTCTTCTAAAGGAACAAGAGCCCTGAAAAGGACTGATGAGCCTCGAGGAGAGCTGTTTGGTTCTCAGCGGAACTCAAAAGCCCTTTGGGGACTCTTAAAACAGTATTATGGCGTAACCACCAAAACTTATTCCACAATGAAGTTTCACCACCATGGAAAGGTATCACTGATACTTCACTCATTAAAAACGGTGTCTGTATGTCTTGTAATGCTAATAAATTTTATTTTACCATTAACTCACAGAATGCAGAGATTGATATTGACCGATGGATACCTCCCATTGATGAACTTTATGACAGGCTTGGAATCATTACAGCGATATCTGAGAATCATTATGAAGAGGCCTTGCCTTGGATTGCTAGTATCCAGAAGCATATGCCAGAGAAAACCCTCATCGTTTACGACTTGGGACTGAACAAGACTTCGCTTCAAAAGGTGAAAATGAAGGCAAATTCTGTGCTTTTAAGGATAATATTGAATTGATCAATGGAATTTGATCATCTTTGCATGTTATCAAGTACATGTAATATGAACGAAGCCTGAGGGGCTATCCAAAGAGAGAGAGAGAGAGAGAGAGAGAGAGAGAGAGAGAGAGAGAGAGAGAGAGAAGGGGAAGAGAGAGAGAGAGCAGTAAAAAAAAAAAAAGAGAGAAGAGAAGAGAAGAGAGAGAGAGAAAATGTGTGGAGGCAGGGGCCTGTTTCTCGAAACCGTCATAAGTATAAGTTCTTGGACAACCCATAGGGACGCATGTTCAGTGGGATGTGGGATGTCCACGAACTTAGACTTTATGACGATTTCGAACGGGCCCCAGGATCCCACACACTCTTCGCGGCTTCGACATACGCTATGATATGCATGCATGGTGTTGTGATGAACTTTTATCACTTTGCGACCTTTTATTTAAGTTTGCTCAAAGGTTATACTTTGGAAGGAAAAATATCACTGAAAACGAACCAAGTAAATTAGTACTTGGGCAGTATCAACATGAAGAATTCACTGATAAATTCAAATTTTCTCGTCTTTCTACAGGTTCAAACCTTCTGCAATGTTCAAGTGCGACAATTCCCATTCAGCTCCTTTCCGAAGCATGTAAAGAATCTACATACATATGCATTTAAACCAATAATAATTGATGTAAGTATGCAAAAATGTACTTTGGCTTCGCCTTTTAGATGATATGATATAGGTAGTGACCTTCAACTTTTGAATCGGTTTAGTTTGAGAAGTATACAAATTGACCGGGAATGTGCATGGCATTATTAAACTCTGGATTACATATAGTTCACATTTCTAGAACATGAATCATTAAAGTGCCTATCAAAGTTAAAAGTAACAAAGAATCAA
>CM057151.1:9204990-9218026 GCA_029962745.1 Echinometra lucunter
AGGCAATAAGCCGAGTTGAAATTGAAAATCTGTAAGATAGGGACTAACGTTAGGCAACTTAGTTAGGGTCTAGATCTATAAAATATTTAGAAAGATTTTTTTTTTTTTAACCCATTCGTGACAGAGGTCCACATTTTGTGGTTTGGCCTAATATCTTTTGATGCAATGCCCTAAAAATCATACCAAACACATGAGCAGAAAGAGCAAAAAAATTCTACACAAACTGTGCCCATTTTGGTTGCGTCAATAATCGTTGTTTGATGCTGAAATTTTTTTAAAGGGAAATAAGCATTAAAATCCTTAAATTGACAATGTGATAGAAAGTTTAAAATCACCGTTTTCCCCTGCAAATTGGCAACTTTTTGACTTCTCATCATAATTTTCTGTCAATTTAATATCACTTCAGATACATGACGTTTTATAAGAAAAATGTAGCAATAAAACAAAAATGTTGGTGTTGCCAATTTGAAGAATAAAAGCTGATCAAATTAGGCTTTAGATAATTCCTGACACGAATAAGAAGGAAAACGTGGAAAAAGGAAACATTTGTACAGCAGGTTCTCTTGACACGATACTTGCAGGGAGATGGGAGTCAAACTCCCATCTCCCTGATACTTGCTTGCAATTCACAAAATTATTGGCAAGACTTCCTTTTGCAACAGCCACCCAACTTGCAAGGTGTGCTATTCCGTTAGCATGTTTGGGTGGCTGTCGCAAAAGGAAGTCCTTCCAAATTATTTCATTCAATTTGAAATTCACTGTCTAACAAAGCAGAAAGACACATAATTATCATTTTCACAATTGACAGGCACCCAGTCACACACACACATCCTACAGCAAAGTCGACTCGAACTTTGAAGGTGAAGCACTCGGCTCAAACAAGTAACAGGAGAGAGCCTCAGCCCTCAGATCAAATAAAATGAAACAAAAATCAGTAAATCCATGAAGATATTTGTAAAAAAATAAACAACCACTTCTATTTTATTTTGTTCTAAATTCACTCTCAAACAGACAAAAATAGGAGTTAAACTCCTAAATTCGAATCAAAGCACAAATGACAGGGCCGAAACACTACGATTATGAAATCTCTGCACAGCCACTGCAGCGCATAGCCAGGCACCACACAACCGTACCATGCAGTACACGAACGCCATTCGCTGAAGTCAACAAGACTCGGAAGATTTTCACAGAAAATATTATTATAATCACGAACACCTTCCCAAACAATAAGTAAAATATGACAGAAAAGGTGTACAGAAAAACACAAGAGATAGAATAGATCAGAAATTGGCGAGCTGGAATAACCCGAATATCTAACAACAAATACCAGTGGATATCGATAGCAGCTATGGATGCGGCCAAAGCGAGCGCGCGAAATTAAAACTTACAGTATGTACCTACACTGTAGTATTGTGCATTATGGGTGCGCACGGATTTGCACTACTTGTGATATCGAGGTGAAGCAATTCTTTCGTGAAACAAGATCAAAATTATTATTTCGATCAAAATTATTTATTAGTAACAGTTAGTTAGTAGACCTTTGTTTTACTCTCTATTTCAGCCTCAGCAATGGTTAATTTTGCAGCCGGAAGTAGGGCATTTTATGGCTTACGGAAAAGGGCACGATGGCCAGCTTGAAAAGAAAGGGCACGGCCTTTTTAGCCGTGAATTTATCACTTTTTTAGAGGGCATTGTGGCCAGTCATAAGGGCATCGACGGCCTGGATGTCAATGGCCGTCGATTAATTTATGCCCTGATATAATGAAGTTTGTAGGGTTAATTCTGGGCATCATAGGTCAAAATGGTGTTTGAATACTAACTGTTACCATACTTAAAGTAGTCTAAAATACCAGCGAAACTAATTGCTGACGCGAACGCAGAGACTCCAACTCTCCCATTTTCGGCGGGAAATCTCCCGCTTTGAGTCCATTTTCACAAAATCTCCTGCTTGAGTTTGAATTTCTCCCGCCCAAGCTGTGTTTCTCTTTTTTTTCTCCTGCCCAACCACCTTTTTTGAAAAATATATATCTGAATCATTGGATTTTACCTCATTTAGTGTTGTTATATGTTCAGAAATAAGCCCGAAGATAGCACTAGAGAGCTTCTATAACCCAAAGTGGCCACCGGCCGCAAGGAGTTTCGTGCTTTGCACTGGTGATGTGGGCTACGCGCACACTGAGCCGGAGTCTCCCGTTTGCTAGGGGGTCTCGGCAGGAGAATCTCCCGCTTAAGAGGTGCTTGGGGTTGGAGTGTCTGCTAATGCGAAATACATTGACTTAGATCTTCCGAAATAGAGAAGAAAAGTTTTGATTTTCTTTCCAGCAATGTTCCTGAGGCTCTCAATTTTCCCCTTTTTCTGCTTCATATCTGATGAATGAACTGAAAATGGTGAATTTTAAGAAAAAAACTGACGCTTATCGGACTTGTAGGTCAACAGCATGCCGTCGAGCAACAAACAAAAAAGCATGCTATTTAGAATCGGTACAGGCTTGTCACGTTTACAGGACGAGATCAATTCATTTACCGAGTACACAGGATGAGTGATTCTGGGAATGTTTTGAATTATTTAAAGCCTCTTGCAACTTCAAAGTTCAAGGTCACTGTTTTGTCTGTTTGCAATATTAATTGATTCCATCGTGTCCACATTTTTTTTTTTTAAAAGACTAAAATGACCTTGCTCATCATGATTGAAAGATGAGAGTCTCAATTACCATGAAAAGAACTTCCTATGCATTTCTCGTTTGGAAGGGGTGGTGTTTTTCTAGTTTTTGTGTTGCATAAAAACCATATCCTAGACAAATTTGATATTGACATTTTCTGTAATTTTTTGTGTTCTTTTTTTATAGAAAGAAATGAGGATGCATTTTTACATTGGTAGATTAGTTCATTAATTCAGTAGGATTGATTGCTTGGAATTCTTTTTCCAAATCCAGGCATATTTGAGCTTTTTATATTTGTGATGATGTTAAAGGCATAATTTAGAGTAGAGTAGGCTATTTCACAGGTATTCTTAACTGGAATTTTGTGTCACTAAAACTGAAATGTACATTATATTTAATGTTAGGACTTAGGAATGTGATTTTTGTTTATGCATATCAAAGTGGATTCTGTAAAATGCTGCCTTAGCTTGGACCATGATTTGGTTCAAGTTAGATGGGCTAACAATCAACATAGATTAACACATGAATCCTACAAGATTTTACGTGATAAATACTCAGTGACTTTTTTATTGCACATTTTACCATTTTGCAGGGATTGAACCTTCATGTGGTTGTATCTGGTAATCCTCAACATCCACTGATGCTGTTTCTTCATGGCTTCCCAGAATGCTGGTATTCCTGGAGACATCAGATTAGAGAATTCAACAAGGATTACTAGTAAGTAACCTAGGGTACTTGATACTAGTTGGCCACCAAAATATAAGGAGCAGGTAGTGAGTCTATTGGACCATACAGCCATTGTTTGCCTGATTTGATTCAATCCACATTTTAAAAAAATGTCAGAAATATGTATGCCAGAAGTCCAAGAAAACAGATACTGTTCATATACAGTATATTGTTCATCTTCCAGATGATGTTCCATGTATGTGTGTCATGATTCTTGTTGTAAATCATTATACAGGGAAATCCCGATATAACGAGCTCGGCTATAACGAGGTAACGGCTATAACGAGGGTTTTGTCACGGTCCCAAATTTACTCACGTGTAAGTCTATGGCGGCATGAACCTGTTATAACGAGATCAGCTATAACGAGATATCGGCTATAACGAGCTAAATCCTGAACCCCTTAAACAAAGAAATACATTGATAATCATTCCCGTTATAACGAGCAAGCAAATTTCACTGCAGCTTTATCAACAAAACCCCCCGCTAAAATCATTCAGCAGAGATAACGGCACCGCTACTGGCACAAACAAGTCCCAGCTCGCTCAACTGGGCGGCCGATGCACGCAGATTACGTGTTTTTATTTGTAGCATAGTACAGTGCGTAACTTTTTTTTTCATATCGCAGAACAGGCAACCTCGATGGTGCGATGAACTTTCATGTTATCGGTAATTTTGGCGTCTGAAATTAGTAGTTTAAACACATTTTCTAATATTATCCAGAATATTATCAGCTAGATCAGAGAATGATATTATTATCAATGTCTCTGTAGCTGCAAAATGAGTTCAAAAGTAGCAGCAGCAGACCTCTGTACATGTAGTCCCATACATACACTTTTTTGTTTGTTCTGATATAACGAGGTAACGGCTATAACGAGGAAAACCCTTCGGTCCCGACGACCTCGTTATACCGAGTTTCCCCTGTATCTTAGTTTATTTTTATCTTTGATCTAGCTGTGTAGCTTTTGACATGAGAGGTGTTGGAGAGTCTGATGCTCCCTTGGGTGTCAAGAATTATCACATGGATGAACTTGTTGGTATGCACATCATTGTTGTCATCTTGACTTTCTTTCTTGAACCTTTTGATATTTCAAATTACCACTTTTCATTTTTACAGTTTTTACTAAAAACTACATGTATTTGCTAAACCTATCAATCTCTCTGTAGGTCTAATGACCTTTACATATATTTGTAGCATAAACTTGATACCAAAAAATACCAGTATTTAAAATGACCAAGTAGATGATGATGGTAAAAGGTATTCATCATCAAGCTCCTACCACTTGATAAATGAAGCTTCATTAATAAATGAAGCTCTACATGTGTATCGTATGCTTTGAAGAAAGGACTTATCCCTAAGATCAGGGGGGGTGTTTCATAAAGCTGTTCATAAGTTACGCACGACTTTACGCACGACTGGTGATATATTCTTGTGCTACATGTAAATGATTGAGAATCTGATTAGCACCCAAGAACATGTTCCAGTCGTGCATAAAGTCGTGCGTAACTTACGAACAGCTTTATGAAACACCCCCCAGACCATGTTCATTTACCACTACAACGTGTTTGTTTCTTACACGCTTCTATTCTTTTCAATGCTATTGCAGGTGATGTAAGTGAACTGATCAAAGTGTTAGGATACACATCCTGTGTGATTGTAGGACATGACTGGGGTGGAGCAGTAGCTTGGCAGTTTGTTGGACGTTACCCAGACCTTGTTGAAAAGTTCATTAACATGAACATACCCCACCCTGGCAGGTTTACAGAGGTCATTGAGAGTGGAATAGCCCAACTTATGATGTCATGGTAAGATGGCTTTTCTGTATTGTAACCTGGGGTAGTCTAGGAATTCAATTTGATTTTGGAACTTTGATGTGACCCTCCCAAGCACTCAGCCTATATCAACCAGCCCTCAGATCACTAGTCTGCAGGGGCCTGTTTCTGGAAACCAACGCCAAGTTAGTCATATCTTTGTCCGCCAACTACGGAGATGACTCTGATCTTGCTAAACCGTTTCATGAAGAGCATGCTAGCTAAACATCTCGTGATATCGATACTATCGATGAAGAAATGTAACAACACATAGCGTTGATCACAAAAACACATATATTTTTTTAAAGAATTTTATCAAAACTGCAGATATTTGAGTGAACTGGAGAGTGCAAAGATTAGAAATAGTAGCAAGGGGTTATAGATACAAGATATTTTTCAAATAAGGCAGATTGCACCAAAGAAAAACTTATAAAATTCTGTTTGTAGTGATCAAGTTAATTGTCGTTTTGAACGTAAGATGGGTACCCCCAGGAAACTAGATTTGCAAAATAAACACTTACGTTCATGATCGTAAAAAAAGGAGGCAATTAAATTATTTATCCAGCGTCATGGCTTGACCAAAACATTAATATGCACAATTTTGGCAAATTACAAGCTAAAATATGTGTCTTTAAAGGTATTTTGTTTAAAAATCTACGATACAAGTTATCTTTGAATAAATATGGGTCTGAAATCTACAGACCATCCCTTTGACTATGCCTTGCTTGACGTGGCAGAATGGTGTTCTTTTGTGAGATGTCTCATTCACGGGAGAAACCCCCTAGGAAACCTTTTTTGCAGATCATTTCATATGAAACATATAATTTTTATACATAAGCAAGGATGAATTACCGATTTCAGGAACCCGTAGAAAAGATAAATTTGAATTATTTTTAAATCTATGTAGCTTCCATTTTGGCCAGCCATAATCTACCAAATTAATGACATGTGATGGCGCTGCACATCAACGAAAAAAGATATGACAGGGTCAGAGGCATCATAAGTTCTTAGTAGGGATGTTAGCGTTGATCTTGGCAAACACGGCTTCGTGAAACACGTAGCGGACAACTAGCCAACTAGCGGCAATCTTAGTCAATAAGTTGACTTATGACGGTTTTGAAAAACAGGCCCCAGGTCCTCAAGCCAAAGTTAGGGGAAACCCCCACTAACTCCTTACGGCCAGTCTTCCCCTGACATATCATATTGCCTATAATAGTTTATGTTAAGGAGAGAGAAAGAAAAAAAAATGCTACTCTCTTATTTCTGGGGGGGGGGAGGGAAGTGCTGACATGATTTCTGTATTTTAGAATCTCGTTTATAGACATTGTGAGCCATTTGTTCTTAGCCATTTTGATGCTGATTTTGGTAGTTTTTTTTAATGTACCTGGTACAGGTCTCATAGTATCATGTGAGGCTTAACACTCAGTTTTTCCTGCATTAACAACTTAAATTCTCACACATTTTCAAATGTCTTTCTCCCAAGTTGTCTCTGACTTAATATTCAAGTGACCAATAACATTCTGTTTTATTTCATTTTTCCCTGTTGTAAAAGGTATATCATGTTCTTCCAGTTACCATATCTTCCTGAAATCCTGGTCTCAATGGGAGACTACTCCATGATCAAATCAGCCTGTAAGAAGGGACCCACTACAGATGAGGATGTGGAAGCCTTCAAGTACTCTATGAGTAGACCAGGTACAAATGCGTTTCAACTCGATAAATATGTTTCTATCACTGCAAAGCTTTCAATTGTCACCTTTTTTTTGGGGGGGGGAGGGGGAATAGCTGGTATGAATTTGAGCAATGTCGTTTATATTTTCAGGGAAATTATGTAGGAAATCGGAACTATCAGTACAGTAGTCACAGCTTAATGGAGCATGGAGTATACCCTGTTTAACTCCTGATATTTAGCAACCGTATTTTTCGAAAATTATTTCAGGTATAATATAAGATTTCTTTGTAACCTATCAGAGGTTATTCCAAATTGAGAAATTTATTTAGAAAATTCAGCTGTTAACCAGTATCATTTCCAACTTTGTTGATCAGCCAACCAATCGTAGTGTGGATAAGGAGATGTTCTTAGTGTTCTAGATATGTTTTTGGTTTAGTATCAGAGTTAATTTGTCGTGTCAAGGTTATAGCATATTAATTTCTTATCTCCATACCCATGATTTTCATGTTCATAGGTCGAGCTACATCATTCCTGAACTATTACCGTGCAGCAATCAGATATCCACTAACAAAGAAACTAGATAAGATTCAGTGCCCTACACTCCTTATCTGGGGTACAGGGGACTTTGCTCTTCACACAGACAACTCTTATGGAACAGAGAAGTACTGTGATGACCTCACAGTTGAGCGCATAGAAGGAGGTGATCATTTCATTCAACAAGAGAGGCCAGGAGAAGTGAATGAAATTATGAGAAAGTTTCTCTCTGAACATTAGATGTCATATGATATACATGTATCCTTATTCAATCTAGACAATCATATCTGTCAACAGGGCATGAACTTTTAAACTTAAAACACATGCAACATGTCAGTGTCATTTATAATTTGCATGAAAATCTGAGGTTGTGAGCTTTGTTTTTCAACATGACAATAAATGGCTAAGGTCATCCTGTAATCAAAGATTACTAGATGTGGGGTGTCTCAGAAATATGCAACAAAAATTTGATTAGTAATATTTCAAATATTATGTTGCCATCCCCAATAACATTCTGTAAGTAGTATGATATCAGTCTCTTTTAACCTTCGTGTAAATTTCACTAGAATCTAGGACTAAACTGCATAGTTATGATTGTTTTTGTAAAATGTAGCATTTTTATGCCTCCGCCCACCATAGATGGTGCCAGAGGCATTATGTTTTTGGGTCGTCCATCTGTCTGTCCGTCCGTCCGTCCGTCCGCCCGTCCGTCCCGTTTTCGTTCTCGCGATAACTTAAGAACCGTTTGATGGATCAACTTCAAACTTAGCTCGTGTATGCATATGGGAGGGACAATGATCTGATTAGATTTTGGGGTCTCAAGGTCAAAGGTCAAAGGTCATAGAGGTCATTATGTACATAAAAATGGTTCTTTCTCGTGATAACTCAATAACCAATTGACGAATCAACTTCAGACTTGGCTCATGTATTCATATGGGAGGGACAATGATCTGATTAGATTTTGGGGTCGCAAGGTCAAAGTTCAAAGGTCATAGAAGTCATTATATACATGAAACTTATTCTTGCGATTTAATCAACAACTCTGTGACGGTTCAACTTCATACTTGGCTCTTGTATGCATATGGAAAGGGCAATGGTCTCATTAGATTTGGAGGTCACAAGTTCATAGGTCAAGGTCAAAAAAGACTTTGTAAAAATGAAAATAAATCAACATGAATGTGCTATATATTTCCGATCTGGCAATGGCGGAGGCATCGCGCGGTCGAGGATTCATCTAGTTTTAAATGTTACAAGGAGAGGGCACTGAATAAGTGCAGTGCACAATAAGAAATTTAAATGTTGCTTCTAAATTTCACAACAAAGCTTTCTAATGAAATTATTCTAACTTATGATTTCTTGTTAAAATCATCAAATGAACTCAATTTAGATTCATACTTCCATTGTGAAATAGTATGCATTCAAAATATCTTTTAAGTTTAAAAAGCAAAACAAATTGTTTGAGAAGTTTTTGTTGTTCCTTATGATTTCCTCATTTGATATATATTTCAGTCATGATGGCATTAATAATGAACTGGGAGAAACAACCAAACATTAATGTTCTAACTGAAAAATGAAAATTTCTACTTACCTGCTTCTAATACTTATTTCAAGTTAAGCAGATAACACCCACCACTGGTTTCTTTATAGCCATTCTTATAAGATATATGAACATTACATAATATGTCCTCTAGGTTCCTTCCCATATTGATAACATTTGATATGTTCATTCTTCCTATGTAAACAAAGATACTGAAGACAGTAAATAAATTAAATGTTTGTCTAAATGACACAAATATTGATGTTTAATACCTGTGTATTAACAAGAATTGAAGTTAAATGAGAGGTTTGACACAAATATTTTGGCGATCGACAGATATCCATTCATTTTGGACTAATGCATTTAAGGCACTCTGTTTGTAACATTTGAAAATGCTACATTTTACAAAAACAGTCATAATAACTTTGTACGTTTTGCTTAGATCCTTATAAAATTTGCATAAAGATTTGTAGATACTGCAATCACTGAGAATGGTGGCCTACTTTTTAAGACATTACAATCTAAAATCCTGTCACATTTTTTCCGAGACACCATGTATAGCTACATCTTTCCGTCCATGCAAAATTGCTGATATTCCTGATGAGTTAGAAAATATCATTAGATGCCCACATTCATACCAAAGAAATACAAGTTGCCAAATTGCAATGAAATTGGGCAATGATACTAGTAGATAAGTGAGAATAAATCTCTTGAAATAGAATTTGTATGTATTTGTCTGTATGGTTGATATTTATTTTGATCAATACCTCTATCTCCAGGAGCACATTGCTTTAAAAAGAGGTTAGGGTCCCAAATAATGATAATTTAACAAAACGGGGGGGGGGGGGGGGGGGGGGTGCATTCCTCTCTGTTCGAATAAGCAGTTGCAGTTTCTAAACTACCACTAGTTTTCGTGTATATGTCTTGGGGTGGAAGATGGCAATTTCAGTAGCCCTTCTCTTTACACTGGCTTGTATGCCTATGGATTAGACCTAAAACTGGATTTATACAGTTTAATGAAAAGTATTACATTGCATATATTCTCATAGCCTTGAAAGGATAAAGAACTCTTAAAAGCATCATTTATGATGATTCTTATTGTAATTTTCATATTGATTTACTGGTTTTCTAATTACTAAGTTCGAATGGATTTGCATATAAAGGAAACTTGAATTAACGTGATGTATATATGGCTGAAATGATATGTGAGCGTGTGACTAAAAGTTGAAATTTAAAGTACTATGGAGGTACAGTGGTTCATTTACTTGACTCTCAATCTAAGGGTTGAGGGTTCGAATCCCAGCCCGACACTAACGTCCTTTGGCAAGACATTAATCCACTTACACCAGGGTGTAAATGGGTACCTGGCAATTGCTGGGGTAATTCAATGATTGCAGGGCCCTCAGGAAGAACAGCGCTCTCCGATGAGGCTTCCCTGGGTAAACAAAATTGTTGTTGTTGTTGTTGTTGTTATTGTTGTTGTTCTTGGTATTAAATTACTCTAGATTCAGTATTTCTTGTTTGATATCATGTGATATCTTACACCTATGGCTTTCAGTGCTGAAGAATCAAGTTAGAATGCACTTATTGATCTGTATGACAATATGATGATAATGTAATAGCTATAGTGTCACACTTATACATCCTAAGAGATGCTCAAGGTGCCTATCAAGTACTGTTATTACCCTGGCTTTAGCCCAAAGTCCCTAAGGTGCTGAAAGCACTCGAACAAGTTCCTACCAGGTACCCATGTACTACACCTGGGTGGAGAGTGGCAAATGTAGATTAATTTACATGAATTCATTTATGCAAATTTAACAAAGGAAATCATAAAGGAGGATGTCACACCATCATGCTCTGATTTTATGACAGTCCTTTATGATTTCATTTATGTTATATTTGCGGAATGTAATTATTTTGTTTTTGACAATGCATTGATTACAGTATATTATCTGTTCATTATTTGCATTAATTCACTTTGTGAAGTAAAATGTAAAAAGACCATAAAAAAATAAATCGATCAAATCAAATAAAAAAATTCTTGGCATAAGATATTAATGTCTCAGTGTGACCTTAGGTGTGAACCATGTGATTCATAGTCTGTTGACTAATCCACAAAACCATAATATCTCTACTGCACAATAACAAGAAAATAAGTATGATCTTAATACAGTCATCAAAATTACAGCAAAGTACAAATGTGTTTGTTGTGGTTTATGAACTTTATGAAGCTTTTCCCTCTGTAATAGATAATGCAAGAGACTGCACTTTTGAGATGATATGTGTTTGTTTGGGGGAGGGGTTTAGATGTGAAAGTGATATTGAAGCACCATGCACATCCTGGATGACAGCATTTACACTTTCAGACAGCTGGTCACTGGTCACAGCTGGTCACTACAGGACATCTTAAATGATTAAAAGCTGCTAGCTTAAAGAAATTGTTAGGATTACCCAATAAGAAAAATCAGAAAGTACAGAACTTTAGTACATGTATACTGTATAAATATTTGATTGCTCTGCTACGTTTCCAAACACAAAATTCACAAGACAAGCATAGACAGAAATCATAAATAACTGCAAACTTATATTCCTACACCTTCACCACTACCCTTGCAGGAAAATAGTCTAAATTGACCTCGGTATGAATCATTATACCTTCCATTGCTCTCGTTTTACCGCTAAGAGTATTGAATTTCAAAATTGACACTGTATATTTTTACAAATGACTCCCCTTCCTCCCCTCCCCTCCCAAGTCTTAATGAGATCAGAATGGGAAAAATATATGCCTCCATTGACTTTAGATTGCTTTACCATCATAACAACAAATGATATGCACAATTTCCTTCTCTTCATGACAGGATATCGTTTTTAAGATTCCTTCCTGTGGTTGTCATCCAGTATAGTAACTTCAGTTACTACTAAACGTTGCTCCCATCCCACCCTGGCATGAGTGTTCTATATTGGCACTATAATGTGAGATCATGGCTATTAAGGACATGTCTGGACCTTCTCTTTACCCACTGTATTTTTACGAAGATACACCACCTCATCAAATGCCCGATTGTCATTGTTCGTTCTAGTCCACTCTCCTCTCAAGTTCTTATAGATCAAAACGGCAAGTAGTGATGCATCAAAACGATGCCCTGGTAACCGTGCTCCCTTTGGTGAGATGCAACGATACTGGAGAGCGCATTGGAGCATTGGTTGCACGATGTTTTCATGTATATATGAGCTGTTGAGATAGAGCTGACGATTTGCTGCTGCATGTGGAGCCATGTCATCTGAATTATAGTATTCTTCCCTGCTAACACCGAGATTGGCATAGAGCTTGGGATGCGTGAAATAGTACTGATGTTTAATTTCTTCTTTTTTCTTCGGATCAAACGCGTGGAAATGAGTCATGTATCCATGATGTTTCAAAGAAATTGGTATGAGGTTCCTCAGCGAAGCTTTCAGACGGATTGACGAATCTCCCCAGAAAATGGCGCCAAACTCCCGCAGGGTTATCTGTGCCAAAATGATGCAAGAAAGCAAAACAAGATATTACATTAATGAACTTCAGACATTCAAATATAGAACACGGTCTTTGATATTATTGTGAATGTGTTATCTTTTTAGAAGGGATTTTACGAAATGAGAGCATTTAATGAAGGATATAAGAAAAGGGGATATCTCGTCTTCTGGTCGCTTCTGTAAAAGTAGTTGAATTACAAGGACTTTAAATTTATTTATATTGAAATTTTCAAACTAGTTTGATAATCGTCTCTTTCTTCTCTTGTCCAGGGACATGTCTCAAAATTTGCAACGATTGGTCATTCTACGGCCAAGGGAAAGCATCTCATTTCCCCTCTCATTTTGGTCAAGCTAGGAAGCTCCAGATAATCCATAAATGAAGAATTTACCTGCAGGAACAGGACAATTTTTATTGTATTCTTTATGCCAATCCAGGCTCCAACGAATTCAAACTTTCATTTAATATTTAACATCGCAGCAATTTATTTTTCCTTTTTTTTATTTTAAAAATTATTTATTTATCATGACTTTCGTCCTGAGTTTAAAACGAGAATGTAATGTCTGATAAACTTTGATTCTTTGTT
>CM057151.1:9218526-9544175 GCA_029962745.1 Echinometra lucunter
ACTTGGGAGGGGAGGGGAGGAAGGGGAGTCATTTGTAAAAATATACAGTGTCAATTTTGAAATTCAATACTCTTAGCGGTAAAACGAGGGCAATGGAAGGTATAATTATTCATACCGAGGTCAATTTAGACTATTTTCCTGCAAGGGTAGTGGTGAAGGTGTAGGAATATAAGTTTGCAGTTATTTATGATTTCTGTCTATGCTTGTCTTGTGAATTTTGTGTTTGGAAATGTAGCAGAGCAATCAAATATTTATACAGTATACATGTACTAAAGTTCTGTACTTTCTGGTTTTTCTTATTGGGTAATCTTAGCAATTTCTTTAAGCTAGCAGCTTTTAATCATTTAAGATGTCCTGCAGTGACCAGCTGTGACCAGTGACCAGCTCTGACCAGTGACCAGCTGTCTGAAAGTGTAAATGCTGTCATCCAGGATGTGCATGGTGCTTCAATATCACTTTCACATCTAAACCCCTCCCCAAACAAACACACATTCATCTCAAAAGTGCAGTCTCTTGCATTATCTATTACAGAGGGAAAAGCTTCATAAAGTTCATAAACCACAACAAACACATTTGTACTTTGCTGTAATTTTGATTTCTATATTAAGATCATACTTGTTATTTTCTTGTTATTGTGCAGTAGAGATATTATGGTTTTGTGGATTAGTCAACAGACTATGAATCACATGGTTCACACCTAAGGTCACACTGAGACATTAATATCTTATGACAAGAATTTTTTACTTGATTTGATCAATTTATTTCTTTATGGTCTTTTTACATTTTACTTCACAAAGTGAATGCAAATACTGAACAGATAATATACTGTAATCAATGCATTGTCAAAACAAAATAATTACATTCCGCAAATATAACATAAATGAATCATGAAGGACTGTCATAAAATCACAGCATGATGGTGTGACATCCTCCTTTATGATTTCTTTTGTAAAATTTGCATAAATGAATTCATGTAAATTAGTCTACATTTGCCACTCTCCACCCAGGTGTAGTACATGGGTACCTGGTAGGAACTTGTTCCAGTGCTTTCAGCACCTTACGGACTTTGGGCTAAAGCCAGGGTAATAACAGTACTTGATAGGCACCTTGAGCATCTCTTAGGATGTATAAGTGTGACACTATAGCTATTAAATTAACATCATATTGTCACACATATCAATAAGTGCATTCTAACTTGATTCTTCAGCACTGAAAGCCATAGGTGTAAGATATCACATGATATCAAACAAGAAATACTGAATCTAGAGTAATTTAATACCAAGAACAACAACAATAACAACAACAACAACAACAACAACAACAACAACAATAATTTTGTTTACCCAGGGAAGCCTCATTCTTCCTGAGGGCCCTGCAATCATTGAATTACCCCAGCAATTGCCAGGAACCTATTTACAACCTGGTGTAAGTGGATTAATTTCTTGCCAAAAGACGTTAGTGTCGGGCTAGGATTCGAACCCTCAACCCTTAGATTGAGAGTCAAGTGAATGAACCACTATACCACGGCACCTCCATAGTACTTTAAATTTCAACTTTTAGTCACACGCTCACATATTAATTCAGTCATATATACATCATGTTAATTCAAGTTTCCTTAATATGTAAATCCATTAGAACTTAGTAATTAGAAAACCAGTAAATCAATATGAAAATTAGAATAAGAATCATCATAAATGATGCTTTTAAGAGCTCTTTATCCTTTCAAGACTATGGGAATATATACAATGTAATACTTTTCATTAAACTGTACAAATCCAGTTCTAGGTCTAATTCAAAGGCATACAAGCCAGTGTAAAGAGAAGAGCTACTGAAATTGCCATCTTCCACCCCAAGACATATACACAAAATCTAGTGGTAGTTTAGAAACTGCAACTGCTTATTCAAACAGAGAGGAATGCACCCCCCCCCCCCCATAAATTATCATTATTTGGGACCCTAACCTCTTTTTTAAGCAATGTGCTCCTGGAGATAGAGGATTGATCAAAATAAATATCAACCATACAGACAAATACATAAAAATTCTATTTCAAGAGATTTATTCTCACTTATCTACTAGTATCATTGTCCAATTTCATTGCAATTTGGCAACTTGTATTTCTTTGGTACGAACGTGGGCATCTAATGATATTTTCTAACTTATCAGGAATATCAGCAATTTTGCGTGGACGGAAAGATCTAGCTATACATGGTGTCTCAGAAAAAATGTGACAGGATTTTAGATTGGTAATGTCTTAAAAAGTAGGCCACCATTCTCAGTAATTGCAGTATCTACAATCTTTATGCAAATTTTATCAGGATCTAAGCAAAACGTACAAAGTTATTACGACTGTTTTTGTAAAATGTAGCATTTTCAAATGTTACAAACAGAGTGCCTTAAATTGCATTAGTCCAAAATGAATGGATATCTGTCGGTCGCCAAAATATTTTTGTCAAACCTCTCATTTAACTTCAATTCTTGTTAATACACAGGTATTAAACATCAACATCTGTGTCATTTAGACAAACATTTAATTTATTTACTGTCTTTAGTATCTTTGTTTACATAGGAAGAATGAATATATCAAATGTTATCAATATGGGAAGGAACCTAGAGGACATATTATGTAATGTTCATATATCTTATAAGAATGGCTATAAAGAAACCAGTGGTGGGTGTTATCTGCTTAACTTGAAATAAGTATTAGAAGCAGGTAAGTAGAAATTTTCATTTTTCAGTAAGAACATCAATGCTTGATTGTTTCTCCCAGTTCATTGTTAATGCCATCATGACTGAAATATAAA
Source organism: Echinometra lucunter (assembly GCA_029962745.1). Classification (NCBI taxonomy): domain Eukaryota; kingdom Metazoa; phylum Echinodermata; class Echinoidea; order Camarodonta; family Echinometridae; genus Echinometra; species Echinometra lucunter. Next base: position 9,221,329 of record CM057151.1, read on the forward strand.
TCAAATGAGGAAATCATAAGGAACAACAAAAACTTCTCAATTTGTTTTGCTTTTTAAACTTAAAAGATATTTTGAATGCATACTATTTCACAATGGAAGTATGAATCTAAATTGAGTTCATTTGATGATTCTAAGAAGAAATCATAAGTTAGAATAATTTCATTAGAAACCTTTGTTGTGAAATGTAGAAGCAACATTTAAATTTCTTATTGTGCACTGCACTTATTCAGTGCCCTCTCCTTGTAACATTTAAAACTAAATGAATCCTCGACCACGCGCGGTCGAAATTTATGCCTCCGCCATTGCCAGATCGGAAATATATAGCACATTCATGTTGATTTATTTTCATTTTTACAATGTCTTTTTTGACCGTGACCTACGAACTTGTGACCTCCAAATCTAATGAGACCATTGCCCTTTCCATATGCATACAAGAGCCAAGTATGAAGTTGAACCGTCACAGAGTTGTTGATTAAATCGCAAGAACAAGTTTCATGTATATAATGACTTCTATGACCTTTGAACTTTGACCTTGTGACCCCAAAATCTAATCAGATCATTGTCCCTCCCATATGAATACATGAGCCAAGTTTGAAGTTGATTCGTCAAATGGTTGAGTTATCGCGAGAAAGAACCATTTCTATGTACATAATGACCTCTATGACCTTTGACCTTTGACCTTGAGACCTCAAAATCTAATCAGATCATTGCCCCTCCCATATGCATACATGAGCCAAGTGTGAAGTTGATCCGTCAAATGGTTATTGAGTTATTGCGAGAACGATCCATTGCTATGTACATAATGACCTCTATGACCTTTGACCTTTGACCTTGAGACCCAAAAATCTAATCAGATCATTGTCCCTCCCATATGCATACACGAGCTAAATTTGAAGTTGATCCGTCAAACGGTTCTTAAGTTATCGCGAGAACGAAAACGGGACGGACGAACGGAAGGACGGACGGAAGGACAGACAGATGGACGACCCGAAAACATAATGCCTCTGGCACCACCTACGGTGGGCGGAGGCATAAAAATGCTACATTTTACAAAAACAATCATAACTATGCAGTTTAGTCCTAGATTCTAGTGAAATTTACACAAAGGTTAAAAGAGACTGATATCATACTACTTACAGAATGTTATTGGGGATGGCAACATAATATTTGAAATATTACTAATCAGATTTTTGTTGCATATTTCTGAGACACCCCACATCTAGTAATCTTTATTGTCATGTTGAAAAACAAAGCTCACAACCTCAGATTTTCATGCAAATTATAAATGACACTGACATGTTGCATGTGTTTTAAGTTTAAAAGTTCATGCCCTGTTAACAGATATGATTGTCTAGATTGAATAAGGATACATGTATATCATATGACATCTAATGTTCAGAGAGAAACTTTCTCATAATTTCATTCACTTCTCCTGGCCTCTCTTGTTGAATGAAATGATCACCTCCTTCTATGCGCTCAACTGTGAGGTCATCACAGTACTTCTCGGTTCCATAAGAGTTGTCTGTGTGAAGAGCAAAGTCCCCTGTACCCCAGATAAGGAGTGTAGGGCACTGAATCTTATCTAGTTTCTTTGTTAGTGGATATCTGATTGCTGCACGGTAATAGTTCAGGAATGATGTAGCACGACCTATGAACATGAAAATCATGGGTATGGAGATAAGAAATTAGTATGCTATAACCTTGACACGACAAATTAACTCTGATACTAAACCAAAAACATATCTAGAACACTAAGAAGATCTCCTTATCCACACTACGATTGGTTGGCTGATCAACATAGTTGCAAATGATACTGGTTAACAGCTGAATTTTCTAAATAAATTTCTCACTTTGGAATAACCTCTGATAGGTTACAAAGAAATCTTATATTATACCTGAAATAATTTTCAAAAAATACTGTTGCTAAATATCAGGAGTTAAACAGGGTATGCTCCATGCTCCATTAAGCTGTGACTACTGGGGGGTGTAACATAAAGATATACAATCGATCTTACGATCAATTGTAACTCTTCAGTACATGATTTGCCATAGACTTATGATTGATATCAATCGTAAGATTGATTGTATTTTTTATGTTACACCCCCCTGTACTGATAGTTCCGATTTCCTACATAATTTCCCTGAAAATGTAAATGACACTGCTCAAATTCATACCAGCTATTCCCCCACCCCCCCCCCCCAAAAAAAATGTGACAATTGAAAGCTTTGCAGTGATAGAAACATATTTATCGAGTTGAAACGCATTTGTACCTGGTCTACTCATAGAGTACTTGAAGGCTTCCACATCTTCATCTGTAGCGGGTCCCTTCTTACAGGCTGATTTGATCATGGAGTAGTCTCCCATTGAGACCAGGATTTCAGGAAGATATGGCAACTGGAAGAACATGATATACCTTTTACAAGAGGGAAAAATGAAATAAAACAGAATGTTATTGGTCACTTGAATATTAAGTCTGAGACAACTTGGGAGAAAGACGTTTGAAAATGTGCGAGAATTTTAAATGAACTCGACTCTTAAGTTGTTAATGCAGGAAAAACTGAGTGTTAAGCCTCACACGATACTATGAGACCTGTACCAGGTACATTAAAAAAAAACTACCAAGATCAGCATCAAAATGGCTAAGAACAAATGGCTCACAATGTCTATCGAGATTCTAAAATACAGAAATCATGTCAGCACCTCCCTCCCCCCCCCCCCCCCCGAAATAAGAGAGTAACATTTTTTTTTCTTTCTCTCTCCTTAACATAAACTATTATAGGCAATATGATATGTCAGGGGAAGACTGGCCGTAAGGAGTTAGTGGAGGTTTCCCCTAACTATGGCTTGAGGACCTGGGGCCTGTTCCTCAAAACCGTCATAAGTCAACTTATTGACTAAGATCGCCGCTAGTTGGCTAGTTGTCCGCTACGGGTTTCACGAAGCCGTGTTTGCCAAGATCAACGCTAACATCCCGACTAAGAACATATGATGCCTCTAACCCTGTCATATATTTTTTCGTTGATGTGCAGCACCATCACATGTCATTAATTTGGTAGATTATGGCTGGCCCAATTGGAAGCTACATAGATAAAAATAATTCAAATTTATCTTTTCTACAGGTTCCTTAAATCAGTAATTCATCCTTGCTTATGTATAAATATTATATTTCATATGTTTCATATGAAATGATCTGCAAAAAAGGTTTCCTAGGGGGTTTCTCCCTTGAATGAGACATCTCACAAAAGAACACCATTCTGCCACATCAAGGAAGGCATAGTCAAAGGGATGGTCTGTAGATTTCAGACCCATATTTATTCAAAGATAACTTGTATCGTAGATTTTTAAACAAAATACCTTTAAAGACACATATTTTAGCTTGTAAATTGCCAAAATTGTGCGTATTAATGTTTTGGTCAAGCCATGACGCTGGATAAATAATTTATTTGCCTCCTTTTTTACGATCATGAACGTAAGTGTTTATTTTGCAAATCTAGTTTCCCTGGGGTACCATCTTACGTTCAAAACGACAATTAACTTAATCACTAAAAACAGAATTTTATAAGATTTTCTTTGGTGCAATCTGCCTTATTTGAAAAATATCTTGTATCTATAACCCCTTGCTACTATTTCTAATCTTTGCACTCTCCAGTTCACTCAAATATTTGCAGTTTTGATGCAATTCTTTAAAAAAATATATGTGTTTTTGTGATCAAGGCTATGTGTTGTTACATTTCCTCATCGATAGTATCGATATCACGAGATGTTTAGCTAGCATGCTCTTCATGAAACGGTTTAGCAAGATCAGAGTCATCTCCATAGTTGGCGGACAAAATATGACTACCTTGGCGTTGGTTTCCAGAAACAGGCCCCTGCAGACTAGTGATCTGAGGGCTGGTTGATATAGGCTGAGTGCTTGGGAGGGTCACATCAAAGTTCCAAAACCAAATTGAATTCCTAGACTACCCCAGGTTACAATACGGAAAAGCCATCTTACCATGACATCATAAGTTGGGCTATTCCACTCTCAATGACCTCTGTAAACCTGCCAGGGTGGGGTATGTTCATGTTAATGAACTTTTCAACAAGGTCTGGGTAACGTCCAACAAACTGCCAAGCTACTGCTCCACCCCAGTCATGTCCTACAATCACACAGGATGTGTATCCTAACACTTTGATCAGTTCACTTACATCACCTGCAATAGCATTGAAAAGAATAGAAGCATGTAAGAAACAAACACATTGTAGTGGTAAATGAACATGGTCGGGGGGTGTTTCATAAAGCTGTTCGTAAGTTACGCACGACTTTACGCACGATTGGAACATGTTCTTGGATGCTAATCAGATTCTCAATCATTTACACGTAGCACAAGAATATATCACCAGTCGTGCGTAAAGTCGTGCGTAACTTACGAACAGCTTTATGAAACACCCCCCTGATCTTAGGGATAAGTCCTTTCTTCAAAGCATACGATAAAAAGAAGCTTCATTTATCAAGTGGTAGGAGCTTGATGATGAATACCTTTTAGTACATCATCATCTACTTGGGCTGCGTTTCATGGAACCGTCATAAGTCTAAGTTCATGGACATCCCATTGAAACATGTGCTAACTCTACAACACACGTTTCAATGGGATGTCCAATAAGTTAGACTTAATGACGGTTTCATGAAACGGCCCCTTGGTCATTTTCAAAACTGGTATTTTTTGGGTATGCTACATATAAAGGTCATTAGACCTACACTGTACAGAGAGACTGATAGGTTTAGCAAATACATGTAATTTCTAGTAAAAAACTGTAAAAATGAAAAGTGGTAATTTGAAATATCAAAAGGTTCAAGAAAGAAAATCAAGATGACAGCAATGATGTGCATACCAACAAGTTCATCCATGTGATAATTCTTGACACCCAAGGGAGCATCAGACTCTCCAACACCTCTCATGTCAAAAGCTACACAGCTAGATCAAAGATAAAAATAAACTAAGATATAATGATTTACGACAAGAATCATGACACACATACATGGAACATCATCTGGAAGATGAACAGTATGGTACTGTATATGAACAGTATCTGTTTTCTTGGACTGCTGGCATACATATTTCTGACATTTTTTTAAAATGTGGATTGAATCAAATCAGGTAAACAATGCCCATTTGGTCCAATAGACTCACTACCTGCTCCTTATATTTTGGTGGCAAACTAGTATCAGGTACCCTTGGTTACTTACTAGTAATCCTTGTTGAATTCTCTGATCTGATGTCTCCAGGAATACCAGCATTCTGGGAAGCCATGAAGAAACAGCATCAGTGGATGTTGAGGATTACCAGATACAACCACATGAAGGTTCAATCCCTGCAAAATGGTAAAATGTGCAATAAAAAACTCACTGAGTATTTATCGCGTAAAATCTTGTAGAATTCATGTGTTAATCGATGTTGATTGTTCGCCCATCTAACTTGAACCAAATCATGGTCCAAGCTAAGGCAGCATTTTACAGAATCCACTTTGATATGCATAAACAAAAATCACATTCCTAAGTCCTAACATTAAATATAATGTACCTTTCAGTTTTAGTGACACAAAATTCCAGTTAAGAATACCTGTGAAATAGCCTACTCTACTCTAAATTATGCCTTTAACATCATCACAAATATAAAAAGCTCAAATATGCCTGGATTTGGAAAAAGAATTCCAAGCAATCAATCCTACTGAATTAATGAACTAATCTACCAATGTAAAAATGCATCCTCATTTCTTTCTATAAAAAAAGAACACAAAAATTACAGAAAATGTCAATATCAAATTTGTCTAGGATATAGTTTTTATGCAACACAAAAACTAGAAAAACACCACCCCTTCCAAACGAGAAATGCATAGGAAGTTCTTTTCATGGTAATTGAGACTCTCATCTTTCAATCATGATGAGCAAGGTCATTTTTAGTCTTTTAAAAAAAAAAAATGTGGACACGATGGAATCAATTAATATTGCAAACAGACAAAACAGTGACCTTGAACTTTGAAGTTGCAAGAGGCTTTAAATAATTCAAAACATTCCCAGAATCACTCATCCTGTGTACTCGGTAAATGAATTGATCTCGTCCTGTAAACGTGACAAGCCTGTACCTATTCTAAATAGCATGCTTTTTTGTTTGTTGCTCGACGGCATGCTGTTGACCTACAAGTCCGATAAGCGTCAGTTTTTTTCTTAAAATTCACCATTTTCAGTTCATTCATCAGATATGAAGCAGAAAAAGGGGAAAATTGAGAGCCTCAGGAACATTGCTGGAAAGAAAATCAAAACTTTTCTTCTCTATTTCGGAAGATCTAAGTCAATGTATTTTGCATTAGCAGACACTCCAACCCCAAGCACCACTTAAGCGGGAGATTCTCCTGCCGAGACCCCCTAGCAAACGGGAGACTCCGGCTCAGTGTGCGCGTAGCCCACATCACCAGCGCAAAGCACGAAACTCCTTGCGGCCGGTGGCCACTTTTGGTTATAGAAGCTCTCTAGTGCTATCTTTGGGCTTATTTCTGAACATGTGACAACACTAAATGAGGTAAAATCCAATGATTCAGATGTATATTTTTCAAAAAAGGTGGTTGGGCAGGAGAAAAAAAAGAGAAACACAGCTTGGGCGGGAGAAATTCAAACTCAAGCAGGAGATTTTGTGAAAATGGACTCAAAGCAGGAGATTTCCCGCCGAAAATGGGAGAGTTGGAGTCTCTGCGTTCGCGTCAGCAATTAGTTTCGCTGGTATTTTAGACTACTTTAAGTATGGTAACAGTTAGTATTCAAATGCTGTTTTGACCTATGATGCCCAGAATTAACCCTACAAACTTCATTATATCAGGGCATAAATTAATCGACGGCCATCGACATCCAGGCCGTCGATGCCCTTATGACTGGCCACAATGCCCTCTAAAAAAGTGATAAATTCACGGCTAAAAAGGCCGTGCCCTTTCTTTTCAAGCTGGCCATCGTGCCCTTTTCCGTAAGCCATAAAATGCCCTACTTCTGGCTGCAAAATTAACCATTGCTGAGGCTGAAATAGAGAGTAAAACAAAGGTCTACTAACTAACTGTTACTAATAAATAATTTTGATCGAAATAATAATTTTGATCTTGTTTCACAAAAGAATTGCTTCACCTCGATATCACAAGTAGTGCAAATCCATGCGCACCCATAATGCACAATACTACAGTGTAGGTACATACTGTAAGTTTTAATTTCGCGCGCTCGCTTTGGCCGCATCGATAGCTGCTATCGATACCCACTGGTATTTGTTGTTAGATATTCGGGTTATTCCAGCTCGCCAATTTCTGATCTATTCTATCTCTTGTGTTTTTCTGTACACCTTTTCTGCCATATTTTACTTATTGTTTGGGAAGGTGTTCGTGATTATAATAATATTTTCTGTGAAAATCTTCCGAGTCTTGTTGACTTCAGCGAATGGCGTTCGTGTACTGCATGGTACGGTTGTGTGGTGCCTGGCTATGCGCTGCAGTGGCTGTGCAGAGATTTCATAATCGTAGTGTTTCGGCCCTGTCATTTGTGCTTTGATTCGAATTTAGGAGTTTAACTCCTATTTTTGTCTGTTTGAGAGTGAATTTAGAACAAAATAAAATAGAAGTGGTTGTTTATTTTTTTACAAATATCTTCATGGATTTACTGATTTTTGTTTCATTTTATTTGATCTGAGGGCTGAGGCTCTCTCCTGTTACTTGTTTGAGCCGAGTGCTTCACCTTCAAAGTTCGAGTCGACTTTGCTGTAGGATGTGTGTGTGTGACTGGGTGCCTGTCAATTGTGAAAATGATAATTATGTGTCTTTCTGCTTTGTTAGACAGTGAATTTCAAATTGAATGAAATAATTTGGAAGGACTTCCTTTTGCGACAGCCACCCAAACATGCTAACGGAATAGCACACCTTGCAAGTTGGGTGGCTGTTGCAAAAGGAAGTCTTGCCAATAATTTTGTGAATTGCAAGCAAGTATCAGGGAGATGGGAGTTTGACTCCCATCTCCCTGCAAGTATCGTGTCAAGAGAACCTGCTGTACAAATGTTTCCTTTTTCCACGTTTTTCTTCTTATTCGTGTCAGGAATTATCTAAAGCCTAATTTGATCAGCTTTTATTCTTCAAATTGGCAACACCAACATTTTTGTTTTATTGCTACATTTTTCTTATAAAACGTCATGTAGACCGTCTATCTGAAGTGATATTAAATTGACAGAAAATTATGATGAGAAGTCAAAAAGTTGCCAATTTGCAGGGGAAAACAGTGATTTTAAACTTTCTATCACATTGTCAATTTAAGGATTTTAATGCTTATTTCCCTTTAAAAAAATTTCAGCATCAAACAACGATTATTGACGCAACCAAAATGGGCACAGTTTGTGTAGAATTTTTTGCTCTTTCTGCTCATGTGTTTGGTATGATTTTTAGGGCATTGCATCAAAAGATATTAGGCCAAACCACAAAATGTGGACCTCTGTCACGAATGGGTTAAAAAAAAAAAAATCTTTCTAAATATTTTATAGACCCTAACTAAGTTGCCTAACGTTAGTCCCTATCTTACAGATTTTCAATTTCAACTCGGCTTATTGCCTCATACCCGCATAAATGTGAACGATACAACTACGGGGAAGAATGATTCCCGATCCCCTAATATTTTACCTTCACTCGGACAGTTTTGTGAGTGCCAAGAGCGGGATCCTCCATGCAAGATGGTCGAACAGTTCGCTCTTTTTTCTTGAACACCCATGCTCTTCCTCTGAAGATGAACGATAATACCAAAAGAGAAATTCCCTTTAGCAAGCTAAATATGACAAACGGAATAAGAATTGTAAATCTAACAGCTTTCTTCAGAAAGTTGGCCATGCTGAATCACTGTTAAAATCAAAGTTAAAGCCAATAAAGCGTCAACTCCGAGTTTCGTTTCCACTGTACTTCACTTTATTTTAGTCTACGTTTACGTACTCGTCTAGAGGATAACCGGGTATGGTGTCTTTACAGAGAAAATTTTGATTCATTTTCCTTTCTAAGTTTTGATTACAGATATGTATATAAATAGTTCAAAATATACATGATATTATATGTAGCTTGAAAGTGATAAAGAAAGAGAGAGAAAGAAATACTGAAGTGAATTCCTTATTTATAATTTCATTGGCAACAATAGTCAAATATGACTGAATAACGATACCATACAACGAAAGAAGAAAGAAGCACAGACAATACAAAATTAAACGAAACGTAATAAAAAATGGATAACAAGTCTTGAACTAATGAAAATAATAATTGTTGGAAGAAGAAAATGATGATGATGACGATGATAATGATGATAGATAAATGAATAAATAAATGAATAAATGAATAAATGAATAAATGAATAAATAAATAAATAAATAAATGAATAAATGAATAAATAAATAAATAATTATTACTATCATTATTGAAAATGGGTTTAGTTCTTTGACATGAATGATAGTTTATGTACAATTTAACAATGAAAATAGAGCATTTTATGGCCAACTTTCACAATTTGAAAATAATTTTTGATAACCAACTACAGTGTGTATTAGATAAAGAAAAAAGTTGGCACAGAAATTGGTTTTCTTTCGAGTGATCAATTTAGGAAAGCATTTTAAAGTGCATGTATGATTTTGACAGCATTTGTCTGTGAGCTTATTTAAATGCAAATAATAAACCTCTCTATCTCCAAGTCTTGTGCAATTGATTTATTCATCGTACATGTATGTTAATGTTAAACAACAACATCAAGAACAACAACTAGAACAAAATTAGCAGTTGCAGAGTTTAGGGAGGAGTTACATATTTGCAGAGAACATGAGAGTGTATGAAGTTAACAATTTATCCCATAGTGTAATGATGGTGAACATTACAAATGCATTATGAGATGATATGGTGAAAGTAAGTAGTGTGTAATTGTGTGATAGTGATGGGAAAAATAAATATATCCTGGTGCGATAATGATGGAGAAAGTGAGTATATTGCTTGATAGTTACTGATGATGAGAGTATTGTGAGACACTAATGATGATGACAGCACTGAAATAATGGTGGTGACAGGAGTAACAAGTTTTTAGTTTAATTTTCAACATTCGGGACCGATTTATCAATTGGACTGCTCTGTTTGTTCTATTTGAATTTCTTCTTCTTCTTCTTCTTCTTCTTCTTCTTCTTCTTCTTCTTCTTCTCCTTCTTCTAGGAGGCGAAGGAGGCTCCTTCGGAGAGGAGGAGGAGGAGGAGGAGGAGGAGGAGGAGGAGGCGGGGAGGAGGAGGAGGCGGAGGAGGCGGGAAGAGGAGGAGGAGAAGGAGACGGAAGAAGCGGAGAAGGAGGAGGAGGAGGAGGAGGAGGGGAAGAAGCAGACTCCTCCTCCTACTTCTCCTCCTCCTCCTTCTATTTCTTCTCCTTTTTCTTCTTCTTCTTCTTCTTCTTCTTCTTCTTCTTCTTCTTCCTCTTCTTCTTCTACTTCTCCTCCTCCTCCTCCTTCTTCTTCTTTTTTCTATTTTTATTTGTTTACTCAACGATACGGTTGTTGGATAATTCTGTGTGTTACGTAATTGCAGTTAAGTTGGACCAGGGATTTGCCAAATCGTGAGAGAATTATTCGTACCTGTGCTCTGACGTCTGAAAGTACAATGGTAAGTCCAAACGAACTTGACTGATACTATATTGATTTTGTAACGCCGAAGCATGTTTATGGGCATCAATAGTCCTACATTGTGACTGAGAAAACGGCGTGCACAATGTTTTATATTACAAATTACTCTTGCTCGCTCCGGCATGTCCGGCCCAGCGGCCGCCTTCGCGTCTGATGCCGGCACGGCGGCCGGCTGGCTTGGCTAGGTTAACCTCTAATTAACCTCTAGATCTAAGTCTAATCACGGCTGCCTGCATTGCTAACGTTAGCTCTTTTCTTTGCTCTTTCGTGCTTTTTCCCTGGGGCTCTGCTGCCCTCAAAACGCACGGATTACCTCTGTGATTGCGAGACTAACAATAGCAAGCAGCTTGCTGCACGCTGCCTTTATTCACTTGTCCTCGAGCTGTATTTTTTTTTCATACAAAAAAGTTTCAGGCTAACGTTACTAATAAACTAAAACAACAACACACTCATGAGTGAGTAAAGGTGGCATGCAGTAAGTTGTTGAATTAGGTTTTTACAGACATATATCAATCAGATATGATTATTCTATTTATTTACTCAGGATCTTTCTCCAGACATCACTATACACTACAGCATCGTTGTCCAGAGGTGGTGCTGCATGCTGCTGCTGTGCGACGTGGCTACACCATTTTGTTTAGTCCAGGGACGTCAGGGGAGTAAAAAAAAAAAAAAAAAAACGCTAACACTATTACTCCCCAGAGTCCCCATTGAGGTCCAGTGCTTTTACCCCCTATTTGTACATACATGTGTAGCAAGCATCTTGGCACTTCAAAACAACCCCTGGAAAATCACTTTCCCATTGGCCAATGACACCACCAGCCTTGTAACTATCGGCTGTGGTCATCATGAACCCGACTGACACTTGGGACTAAAAATCGGACGTACGAAATCCGAAATTTAGATATAAATTTATCGTAGGGTAGCTGGAAAAACTCACCGCTTGTTTCCGTTTCCCCGGCGTCCATTGAAATGCAGATAGAAAATGGCGACTAACTTGTTCGTGCGCATCGATGCGCGACTAGATGCAAGTGATCTTGCAGATGTTTTCAAAAAAATTACAGCGAGAATGAAAAATATGCATGAAATAAAACCAACCAATTTTTTTATTCCTGTCATTGTCCATTATAATGTTGAAAAGATTCATAGAGTTTTCCTTGTAAACTTATTCAAATTATGGCATCAATGTGCATGAATGTCATTTTCTGTATAATGAATAAATTAGTTTTCTTTTTGATTACAAGATTTAAGCTTCCAATTTATCAACACTTTCTCATGGAAAACTCTTTTCCAGCTTGTGGTTGTTATATTTTGATATGTTTACAAATTTTAGGCATGTTACAAATTTCATTTATTATTTGTTGGATTTCAGGCATTTCCATCTGTGGAGAGGGCAGTGAAAGTTTATAGAGAGTGTGCTAGTGCACCATCTCTTGCTTCTGCTTCCATGCAGAAGACTAAGGATGATGTCTTTACTGTGCATTCAACCTGGAGTCAGAGAGATCTAGAACGGGACAGCACCATCAAGTATAGACGAGCTCATGTTACAACTGTAGACCGCAGCAGTGGACAAATAGATGTTATAGATCCGGGAACCAACACTGAACTTAACTCGGAGTAAGACAAAATTTCTGTGTTCAGAAGTAATGTCAACATGTCTTCACATTTTTTTCTCATTTTTGTTAACAGTTTAGCAAAACTTTATTCTGAATAGGGTTTTAGGCTTGTAGTGAGCACTTTCCTGTTTGTGAAGAAACTTCAGTATTTCTCCTAAGACTGAAGTAGCAGTTAACACTTATATTTTGAATCTAGGCTTCCTTTGTATATATAAAGCAACAGAAATTTCACCAAGTTGTTCCTTTTTAAAATGAAGTGAAATGAGAAACTGCAAGTTTATTACATGTACTCTTTTTGACAGACAGTTGGTGCGATGGTCACCGTCTAGAAAGTTTAAAGCTGTGCTGAGGAAAGTGAAGGATAAGAAAGGTGATGAGAAGCAGTATATGGAGGTACAAACTTTTTATGTTCTGTGCTATCACTGTGTAAATTCTTCAATATGTGGAATACTAAAATATTGGACTATTGTTATGCAAAATAAAGACATACAATACAATTAGTTCATTTATATAGCACTCTTACACATGACCGGTTCCACGGCACTTTACAAAGTTGAAAAAAAGAAAAAAAAAACAGTTTTCAGATTCTTCTTAAAAACATTAGATTAACAGAAAAACATTAAAAACATTAGATTAACAGAAAAACATTAAAGACATTAGATACACTTGTATGAAAATTTAAAACTACTTTGTAATTTAACCCAGGTTTTCTGTATCTTATTGGGTAATGTCTAACATCAAGAAAGTATGTTGCTTACATAATTGCTTATATTGAAAATGTAAGCATGCCTTACAGGACAGAACAAATGAACATGTTGTGTTCACTCAAGAAAAAAAGGCATGAATATATTTTCTTTAACTTCTTTACATTTAATATACTTTGACTCCAATTCTTCTTTTACAGGTGTGGAACAATATTCAAAAGATTCACAATATCAATCTGACGGCCCTTGATAAACATGGCAAAGTTAATGAAGATGGTGAGTACGGTAATGTGTTTACTTCTCTGATGATCGCTAACTTTGTTCATTTACACCACTGTATAGAGACAATGGCACCGAAGTGTTAAGTACTGGTAGAGAATGACAGATTGGGATTTTATATAGCAAAGGGGACAAATGTGAAGTTTTATCTCATGCACCATAGGGTGGCATATTCTTGATCATTCAACTGCGAAAATTTATTTTTGTATATAAGCAATATGAGTACATGATCACTTTCATGAAGAAAGTGATCCCTAGATGAAGAGCAAAACAGTGATATTTTGTTATGACTATGCTCATGTTATTGATTGCAGAATAAATCTACAGTATTAGACAAAATGCTTGTACATAGGTTCATATTCTTCTAAAATGTTACCTAACACTAGCATTTAGCTTGTCTAAAGTCAGTTTTTAGCAGAGGAAGTAAGACTGAGGTCTAAGTTTTCCTCCTGATCAACATTAATCACCTCTCATTTGGGTTTACTGAATTCATAGATTGTGGGCCACTGGGTTGTAGAAAATATAACTTTGCATTTTTTTTTTCCTGATTTCATTATAGGTGAATTTGGATGCTTAGAGTGGTCTAGTTGTGAATCTCAGCTTCTGTATGTGGCAGAAAAGAAGCAACCCAAAGCTGTCTCCTACTTTGAAAAATCTAAAGAAGGTGAATCTGAAGAGAAACCTGAAATAGATGCTAAAAAGAAAGATCCAGATATTAAGGTAAAATTTGCATTATATACTGCCTAAAATTGGATTCTAACTTTTACTGTAATATTATAACATGGTTTGCAAGAAATTGAAATACATTTCTTCATATCCTCATTCCTCATTATTGTCATCCCTGCAAGAACATTTATGGTATTATCTTAGAGCTAATGAAAATAACTGCACAAATTACAAACCCCCAGGGTTAATAGCTCTGAAGAATATCTTGATTGTGTCTATTTGTACTGCAGGGAGACCAGTTTGTGTATCGTCAAGATTGGGGTGAATTGCTGGTTGGAAAGCACTGTCCGGTACCATGCATCTTAAAACTTGAGACTGGTCAAGTGTCGATACCAGAGGGTCTACCCAAAGATGTCTCCATTGGTCAAGCCATTTGGACTCCTGATGATGGTGGGATAGTCTTCACGGGATGGGAGAATGAGCCATATAGACTAGGATTAATCTACTGCAGGAATAGAAGGTAGGAATCATGGTTTGCTGTATATTTTCTCACATATTTGCAGGATGAATGGATAGAAATTCTTGTTTCCTGCTGATGTTTTATTTCCTGAGGTTTGTAGCCATAGGTGAGATTGATCAAAATGGGGGAAAATGCAAAGATTCCCCTCTTTACTGCCACATTCCATGCTACATATTCCTTGAAATCTTGGTGATGTGGGCACTAATTTTGGTATTGCAAATTATTTGCTTGACTTTATTCCTTTCATTTCAGTCGTTATGATTATCTGAAGAGTGCCATTTCTACATTGATATGAATAATCATCATGAGAATCACCTATGATTAATTGAAGTTTTTCACTAATTCTATTCTTTAGGAGTACTGTCTACCATCTGGATCTGTCGAGTCAAACCTGCAGTAAGTATATGAACGTCATGTAACTGTAAAGAAAATCATTTTCAATGGAATGGAGTAGAATACCAATACAAGAATGTACTTGTACAGCTACGTGAAGGAAATATTCAAATTTTTACTGCCTGTAGCATGCTTGGTAGAATTATAGTTGTTCATGACTGTAAAATTCTTCTACACAGTAAGCCGTGATTGTTTATTGTGATATAAGGATTTGGTGCAATGTGCTAGAAAACAGTGGTGGAAGTTATGACATTCTAATATATACACACTGTAAGTATATAATTTTGATTTTGAATGTAATCATGATGAAAATGTGTAGTTAAAATTATTCCTACTATATAATTACCTTTTTTCATTCAGACCATTACGTGATATCTTGAAGTGTGATATCTTCTTTATTTTGAAGCATTATTATGAAATATTTCAATATTGACAGAAGGGGGGTGGGGGGGGGGGGTCAGCTGACAGCTTTTATCAGTCTACGTTATTTGTTTGTTTCGTGCTTACTGTCTCTCTATCTATGATTATTAACCAGACACCATCAGTGTCACAGGTCAGTCTGTGAGGTCACCCTCATTTAGTCCAGATGGTTCCAAGCTCATCTACATTCAGAACTCTTGTCATGGACCTCACATGCAATGTGGGCAACTCATGGTGGTAAGTAAGACATGACTGATGATGGCTTCAACTTCATAAATATAATTCCCTCAAATCAGCTGAATTTTGAAACCCAATCATTTTGCTTGCTGCATCAAAGTGATTTCCACCAGCAAGCAGGAAAAATAGTGAAAATTATCCATCTTAGATATGAAAACCAATCAAGGAATTGCTTTTCTAGCATATGTATGTTTGATCAATTGAGGTGGTCCATGAAAGTTGTTAAACCAACTCCTTTCTATGTTCTAATGAACCCATATGTTAATATATGAAAAAGCTGGCATTACATTACTGTGCCTGATATCAGTGTATTTAATGTGTAGTTAGAAATTGATATTTCTTGCATCATGCATTGCAGAACGATTGTTTTCAATGAAATGGTATCTTAACCCATTGAACACTAAAGCCAGAAGTAACCTGGCTAGGATCTGTAGAAAATATGTGTTATACTGAAATAAGGTAGTGCTCAAGGGTTTAATTGTGACTCTCTTTTCGTTAATACAGTATGACTGGAGGAGTAAGGAAACAAAGGTAGCAGTTGATATAGTTCAAAGACCTACGGGTATGTAAATCTCTGTGTTCTTTGTGGAAGTCGTAATCCATTGATAAGCTGTGCACACATATATCACATTATATTCTGTAGAAGTTGTTGAAGTGCATTTACTTGGACATGAATGAATTGAGCTGAAGACCAAACACTAACATGAATGATATGAGTTATAAGAATGTAGCAGTAAGACAGGAATTTACTTATTTGCAATCATATTCTTACAGTAGAGTCTACTAGAATTTTATTACATTATTCTCACGAGGGCAAATCAAAAGGAACCAGATAAATCAATGTTATAACTATTTACATGATCACAAGAGCGAAAGCCTTTTGCTATTATTTGTCTCTGTGTATCAATTGTGCATGAAGATTTTTAACTTTCCTCTTGTTATTTTTCATTGTATATATGATTTTGCATTTGCTTTTCTTTGCACTAAGGAAATGATTATAACGTTTTGTGCTTGAATACACAGAGGAGAGACCCTTTCCTGGCTTGTATGTTGGTCGTTTAGAACAACAGTGTTGGCTAGACAATGACACCATCCTTGCCAGCTTTGTTTGGAGAAGTAGTGAGGTATGATGCAACAATCACAGCAACTTAGCTTTTTGTTTTCCTTCAGTTATTTTCTTAATTTTCAATGCAATGTATTATATAGCTGTCATTAACAGGTGACATGTAATTATCATGAACAAATATGTTATACAAATGTTACACAAAACAAATATATTGTCTGCTAGAGATATATATATATGTTGTTGTTTTTTGTATGGGATACAAATATCATATTTTGAATTAAAATTAAAGCTGAAAGTCCCAAAGAATTACTGTTATACTGGAATTGATATGATTCATGATTTGCATACTGTAAATTCATTTCAGAAGTTATTTTCAATTTTCCACAGACCATTGTTGCAATTAACATCTGCTCAGGGGAAATAAAGAGACTCACGAATGACCCAGAATTTGGTAGCTGGAAATTTTGTGACATCAAAGAGAGACTTATTCTTGCATTCAGGTCATCACCCATCAATTCAGGGCAACTGGTAAGTTTTAGAAAATTCCAGAATATCAACCTTAACCCTAATCAGGCTGGGCTTTTTGAGTGATGCCATACTGGGGGGGGGGGGGGGGGGAGGGGGGGCAGATTCCATCCCCCCCCCCCCCCCCCTTAAGATCTTGGCCGTCGATCGCGCAATCGCGCCGAAAAATTGACATGCCCGTCATCTACCAATTTCTGTAGTTAAATTTTACGAAATAATTCTATTAGGTAATTAATTATGCTAATTTATGCACAAATCAGAGTTTTTGCTATAGATCACTAGATGAAGCTCCAAATAGTCTTATTTTTGTTGTAAATACTCTTTGTAGTGTTGTTAACAAGTATACATGAAAAACAAATTTGAATCAAATTTAATTTCTTATGTATTTCATTGTTTTTGAAATTTCTTATCTATTTCTTTGTTTTTCGACTTTTTGTCTATTATTGTTTATCGATGGAATTCGTCAGCAATACTATTTGGATCATAACCAGACTAAAATTAATTGATTTTGATCATTAATAGTGAAAATAATCATACATTTCTGAATTTTTGCTGGAAACACAATTTGTATTGAATTTGTACATGAAATCACGTTTTTGAGCAATTTTTGATCCGACATGCAAGTACAAAATATTGCGTAATTTCGGAACTGCGTACCAGGATGTCACGTATTTGGTCTCAAAAGATGCGCAAGATGCTACAGAAAAAAGTCATGCAGCGTTGCGGCGATATCTAAGCGTGTTGCAGACAAATCGCGCGAAACGTCTAGGGGGTGGATTCCACAACCCCCCCCCCCCCCCCCCCCCGGCCTTTTTAGGGTTAATACTATTCATAAATATGTCTGTTAAAGAAAAAAAGATAACACTAGACACCAATTAATTTATTACTTTTTGTTTCTATCTTACTTTAAAAGGTTCTAGGTATTCTACCTCAGCAAGGAGATATCTCATGCATTGAATGGAAACCTGTACATGAATCTAGTGTGATTCTGTCAGATGTATCATGGTCTGTTGTAGCACTCAAGCCAAAACCTGAACAAGGTAAGAATACTAGTAGTACTACTACACTCATCACCACTGACATCTGCATTACTATCACCACCATAACCCCCCCCCCCATCCCCACCATAACCCGACCATTTAAATGTCACCAACACCATTGCCATCACCCAACCACAGCAAGCACCACCGTTGCCGCCACCCCCCCCCCCCATCGCTTAAACAGAACCATTAACAGCATGATCACTACCACCACCACCACAACCATCACATCTCCAATCAACAATGTTCCCCCATTTGTTCCTACCACCTTTACCATAACCACCACTTCTGTCCTATTTTAAATCAAAGTGATATATCATGGATATGTGAAATAAACTCCAAGTCAAATTCTTAGATAATGCCTTATGTCATGTGAATGTTTTTCATTTTGCTGATTTTATTTCTTTGTCATTATACATTTAGGTAGTGGTGTTGACTTTGAAACCATCATCATGAAGCCCAAGAAAAACACAAGCAGTACAGAGAAGCCTCCCCTCATTGTTTGGCCTCATGGTAAGGGATGGGTTATGGGTTAGTAGCTAAAGTTGCTGCAGACAGCTGACTTTGGTTCTTCTGCTTTGAAACATTATCAGATTAAGATAATTATAAAAAATAATAGCATTTTTTGCTATATTCTGCTAGTGGGCCCTGCAATCATATTATTGCACCTGCTTTAGCAAGGCAACCATAGTGCTCAGTGCATTCAAGGAATAAATCCTGCCAGGTACCCACTCACTAAAACCTGGGTTGAGTGTGGCAAATGCAAAAGATGGTATGAAATATGATAGCTAATGCTATTGCTCACTTCTGTTAACCCATTCGTGACAGAGGTCCACATTTTGTGGTTTGGCCTAATATCTTTTGATGCAAAGCCCTAAAAATCATACCAAATACATGAGCAGAAAGAGCAAACAATTCTACACAAACTGTGCCCATTTTGGTTGCGTCAATATTCGTTGTTTGATGCTGAAATTTTTTTAAAGGAAAATAAGCATTAAAATCCTTAAATTGGCAATGTGATAGAAAGTTTAAAATCACTGTTTTCCCCTCCAAATTGGCAAATTTTTGACTTCTCATCATAATTTCTGTCAATTTATATTCATTTCAGATACATGACGTTTTATAAGAAAAATGTAGCAATAGAATAAAAATGTTGGTGTTGCCAATTTGAAGAATAAAAGCTGATCAAATTAGGCTTTAAATAATTCCTGTCACGAATGGGTTAAATGTGTGATCAGTCATAAAGAAGGTGACAGAGAAGTATGTCAAGGTGACTGCTGCACTGTAATATGTCATCTTTTCAAAGTTTTTCTGTATTTGTGAAAATGCTACCTAGCAAAAAATATATATTGAGGGTTTAGTGCAACAAAGGGCTATCTGCATTCTTCGGTCAAAATGAGGTTTTGATATCAAAATGATCAATAAGAGACCAGAAACCCATTGGTAATAATGGTTTCTACAGCAGACTTTGTTACAGAAAGGTATCACCCAAAGTAGGTACCGCCATCCACATTAAACCAGTGTTTACAACATAACTTCATTGCAAGTTTTCTCAAAGTGGCCAAAAACACAGATAGCCCTTTGTTCATTAAACCCTCGATATGAAGTATCAAAATAATGGTGTAATTGCATGAGAGTAATGCTGTATGATACAAAAATGTGAATGTGTAGATTACAGTAGAATATGGAAGGTCACATTTCAAATAAGCACTGTTTCAAGGTATAGCAACAGAGCAAATGCATTAAGTATTTTGTATGGGATGAAACAACATTAGTTGTAATCATTTCAGTCATTTCATTGTGTATACACTGTATATGTTTTTAATCATTGGCAGGAGGCCCTCACTCTGTAATCACTACAGGCTACTCCACTTTTGCTGCAGCATACTGTCAGCTTGGATTTGTTATCACCTTTGGTAAAGAAAATGGACTTCTGGTTTGTTTTTGTGTTTTCATATCATTATGGGTGGTGGGAAAGGGAGCAAACACATGGCTTCTCATTAATATTACCATAAATGATGTTATAAGTTTCAAGCAGGATTCTATAAACTGTGTTGTTGTAAAGGAGGTATGGTTTAGTCAAATCTTTAAAGAATGTTTAATAGATTTTAGGGCACCATTTTTATAACCATTGTCTTTTCAACTTATGAATATTCCAGTCAAATTTTCTAAGATATGTATCTCAAGGTATAATTTAAATACATTACATCATGCAATTGCTTTTAGAAGGCAGAATATGCAGATACATGTTTTAGGTTTCATGTTGACACCTTTTTTAATGGCAGTAAATTTGTATATGACTCTTAGTTTGCCTTTCTAATAATGGCTGTTTTCAAAAATCTTTTTATGGCAGTCAATTACAGAGGTTCAATAGGCTTTGGGCAAGCTTCCATCGATTCCCTGCCTGGCTTTGTTGGAACCAATGATGTAGAAGATGTGCAGGTGAGAATACTTTTCTTGGTTACAATTTTCAATAGTTAAAATTTGCAAGAGTATGAAGTCTTGAATACACACCTTATTGGCAGGAACAGTTGGGGGGGGGGGGGGGGGGGGGGGCAGGGATGGGGCTCACGAGATAAATTAACGATAGTAATAGATGAAACATGCCCCAGGATAAGTCCTTTCCTTGCTATTTGGTCTTTGTTTAAACTTTTTGACTCTTTCATACCTGATAATACTATCTTGACCAGTGTAGTGGTACAAGATGCTCCACTTCATGGCAATTTGCTTTAATAGCTACAAATGAATTTATACTAAATATTTGTGTGTTTAACTGACAGCAACTGAAGTAGTCATAGAACAAGGTCCTGTAGATCAAATGAGATATAGCACTGTTTAATGGCTTGCATGAAGCAGTGTACTTACCTCACAAGTCTGTCTCACCATTGTACATTTATGTTTGATTAAATAGACAGCAGCTGAAGCACTTATAGGGTCAGGCCTTGTAGATCCTGATAGAGTAGCAGTGTCTGGGGGCTCTCACGGAGGTTTCCTATCTACGCATATGATTGGACAGTATCCAGTAAGTAATTTGAATAGAAAAGAAATTCTGTACAGATAAGTTACAGTTTTTGGTACTATTACCCATCAAGCTTGATTAAACTTTTAGTTTATCGGTATGTACAATGTAATATTTGTGATCAGTTTTAGTTGATGCAAAATACCATTGGAAGGAAATTATCAGATATATGTATAACTGTTATTATATTTTCAGTTGGAAATTCATCTGTTTTTCTGTTGATTCCGGCAATATCTGTAATGTATGTTGCCAGAAAGTGTCCACAAAAAGCTGTAATTGTATTAAAGAATTTACACTCTTGCCCTATTTTTCATTAAAGAAATATATATATTGGTGATTGCACAAAATTTGGTTAACTTGTTATTCTGCTATTTCTTGTCAGGATTTCTATAAGGTGTGTGTTACAAGGAACCCAGTCACTAATGTTGCAGGTAAATATCAATGAACACGTGAAGGTATTTTAGACTTTTTTAGTCATGATATTTCACTTGATTTCATCTACTTTCCAGAAGGAGATATGACTGTTCAATGCCATCAGGACGTTTGTAGCCTACTGACTTTATACATGTTCCTTGATGCGTGCCAGACATGACAACCAATGAGAATGACGTAACAACAACCTTAGTACTGCTACCTAGCATTCTAATGTATGAGATGTGATCATATTGTATGATAACTTTTATGGCCAGAATTGTTCCTTTCTTTTTCAAGAGCAAGCGCTGTCTGTAATGGAAATCATTATGCTTGGTTTCCAGTAACAGCAATAAAAACAAAACAAAATTTTTTGTTTAATAATATTTTATCCATTTGTTTTCCAGCTATGCTTGGGGGTACAGACATTCCATCATGGTATGCTTATTGCCTTTTTTATTTCTCATGACCTTATTCTTGTTTTCAGATAAACTTTTCTGTGGAGATATACCAGACTCGTGAGTGAAGATTCTTAGAGAAATCATTCCTTGTCATTAGATAATAGAAAGGAAGAGGCAAACAGCACAATGTAATATTCTGATATTTATTGTGTGTTGGTTGCCTGCTATTCTCCACTGTTAGGTCATGATTTCATAATTTATTGTTAGTACATATCGTATGTATTATGATACACTATAAAGCGGATTTCCATTTCCTGTCTTTTAGGTGCAATGTTGATTGTGCATGTGTTGACTATTCGAATTAAGAGTTCTAATAAGAAGTTCTTGTGCAATGCATAATATGTATTGAAGTGTACCTGGTACAGTTGATTTAAAATAGACTTAGGCTTAACTTTTTTGTAGATATTGTTCCATTAACATTTTAGGTTTCCTCTATCAGGCTTCATGCAGAAGTAGTAAGAATATTTCAGCCATCGCAATGCAGATACATGTATTGTGATTGATACAGTATTATTTCAAATCTTTTGAGAAAACAGATTTCATGTATGTACATGTACATGTATATTTGGAGAGAATTTTATTCTTTCAGTACATTCAACATATTTATATTTCTTTTCGTCTGCAGGACAATGACCGAGGCCGGGATAGATTTTGATTTCAAGATAGCTCCATCACCCGAGATGTATGCCAAAATGTTCAACTGTTCTCCTATGGCTCACATTGACAAGGTATGTGAAACTTGCAACTTTCATAGTATAAACTGTTAGGTGAATCATGTTAATCTATTGTTCAATATGAAATGGCAAATATATATACATTTTTACTCATACATGTACCTGTCCTATCAGTTCAAATAGTAAAAGTAGAAACAAATAGAGACAGTACCAAGAACCTGATAACTTTGTGCTCATGCACTGCTCAATGGCTATTGTGGAAACCTTGCCATATAACTGTTTTGAATAAATTGAATTTATCTTCAAAATTTTTTTATTAGGTATTTTACAGCACTACTTGTGTGCATGTTAGGAAAGATGGTTAAGCCCTGCTAGTATTTGTTAAAAAGGACATTATTTTGATGTGTTGCTGGCATGTCATACTCTCCTCAGGTGAAAGCACCAACATTGTTGATGCTTGGATCAGATGACCTGCGTGTTCCACCCCAGCAGGGCCTACGCTACCATGAGATGCTGAAGGCGCGCGGGGTCAAAACTAGGTGAATACCGTCATACAATCAATGCTCATCTTGAAATATATATCCTTACGATCCTGTTTGAATTTTAAAATCCGCCCATACGATTCCTCACTAGTATAGGGGACAGATTGGCAGAGGACAATGCAGTGCATCTTGTTGCATTTCTAGAATTATTGAAAGATGATTCATTCTTGCAAACTTGACTGTGCTAATTGATGATCTATCAGGTCAATGAAATATATCATTTTATAACTTTACTTTACCCAACATGTAATGTATACCTTTATTGATAATTTACCTTAATTATCATGCATTTTTTATACTTGCACATGTATATCTTGAACTTGTATGCATTCATGATTGGTCCTAGATGCAAAAGCAATTGTATGATAAAAGTAACCATAATTTTTGTCAAGTCAAACTTAAACTAAGATATGCTAGACAGAAGGATCTGCAATAGCCTTGATTAATGGGCTTCATAAAAGTAAACAGCTTTCAACCATCATTCAGATGTGATCCATTTATGTTTTTTTGTACGTTTATTATTATTATTTTTTTTTGCTGCTAGGTTGTTGATGTATCCAGACAACAGTCACCCTCTCAACAAAGTTGATGCTGAGGCAGATTGTTTCATGAACATGTATACATGGATTACAGAACATCTCTCAACCTCAAGTTGAAGCCTTGATCATCATCGATATAATTATTCTGCTGAAGAATTTCATTTCCCATGTATGTTATGAACCCACACATGAATGTTTGACTTTAGATTCAGTTACTTTCAAGCTCAAGTTAATAGAAAATTTAATTTTGAAAGAACAGTGCTTCATGTGTAGTTTTATTAACAAGTGATTGTGAAAAAAGAGAACTGCTGTTTCAATGTCAAACCCATATTATTGTGATTTAAGTATATGAAGTTTTGAATTTCCCTCTTGGAGATACTCCACTAAAGAATTAGATGATGTCACCACACCCCATTTTGTTATGTCTCAACTATCTTGCTTCCATAATGTACAGTGAAAGCGAGAGATGAATTGACTTCACATCTTTGGCTCTCATTAGATGGAATGCAAAGGATACTTAAGGCATTTTATCTTTATGTCGTTGTACGAAAGAACGCGTCCGGAACGCAGTATACAAAAATGCAAAAATTAAATGTCTATTTTGACATACTGGAATAGAATTTCAGCCCTTCCGTTTGGCCTCTGACTGGTCTACGACTCACGACTGACCAGAGCTGTGACGTCACATCTCCTCTCACTCAGTGGTGGACCAGTCGTGAGCCAGTCGGATCGTAAGATGTGTGCTGGGCTTTAGGCCCCAAATTGGAGGATCTTCCGACATGGGTTCTCCAACTTTCTGACTAGAGCTTCTTTGGGTAACTGATCAAAAGACACACCTTTCCACAGCTTGATGATTGCAATCCACATGTTTATAGGTCTGCCCCTCTTTCGTGTGCCATCAATTCCACCATGCAAGATAGCATTTGCCATTAGAGAATTAAATTGATTGATTTGAATGATGTAGTTACACAAGGTCAAGAAGTTTATAAACCTTTGTAGCCTTCCGGTTTGTAGGTAGTCAGATGATCCACCTACTCATTATCTGATAGTAATAGCTCTAGTAAGATGCAATTTCGTCTAGTGGTTAATATCATGGGCCAGTCAGTTCAAATTGTATCCAAGAGGTAAATTTTCTTGACCAAGTGTTGCTTTTAAGTTCTCCACTTTGAAGAAAGGGTATCTACATGTATTAGCCTCCATTCTAAAGTATTTTTCCAGAACTGATGTCAGTGAATTTGCTTTAATCATACAGAAGTGCCTTGACAACCAACTGTACCAGTATTTTGTTTCCACTGTTGCAATACCTTAAAGTGATAACACAATGGTAAAATTTTTTTTGATATATTTATAGAATCCTAAGAAAAATTACATTTAAAATTTGATGATTTTCAATCGAAATCAAAGTATTTTGACTAATTTTCTCATAAAAAGTCAAGAGCTGACCAAAAATTTTGAGTATGAGGTATGACGTAAAAGTGGGTACCCAGCTTCGCACACTGCAGTTGTGATGCGCGCTAGACTGTACAATATGTATTATACCTTGCGCGCATTTTGCTAGAAGTGCACGATAAGGTACCCACTTTGACGTCATTTTGACGTAAAAGTGGGTACCCAGTTGAAACTAGGTTACAGCTGACATTGGCTGGGGGGTCAAAAATATCCTGAAATCTTACCACATCTGGGGGTTCCCTTGGCAACGCGACTTTTAAAAAAAATTTAGGCAGACGATTTTCTGCTAATAAAATCATGCTCTTTTAAATGAGCTAACTTTGTTTCAGCATTGGGTACCCCCTTGATATTCTGATTTCTCTTATAAGAGC
The DNA here is from genome assembly GCA_029962745.1 of Echinometra lucunter. NCBI lineage: Eukaryota > Metazoa > Echinodermata > Echinoidea > Camarodonta > Echinometridae > Echinometra > Echinometra lucunter. The sequence goes on from CM057151.1 coordinate 9,246,943, forward strand.
AGTACAGTTTTTTTTTTAATTTTTTTTTTACATATTATACCAGTTATCCACATTTTTGTACGTGCAGTTGAATAGAGCAAATAATTGCTATTCCTTTCATCTCATACATTGTGTGAAGTTGAAAGTTCAATATTGCTTGGCTCTTTTATTAAATGTAGCATGAGATTACCCTTGACACTGGCAATATGAGAATTTCTTGTAAAATACCAGTATGTTCTCCTATCCCACTCAATATCATGCCATATATATGTAGTTGAATATGAAATAAAATCGTCACCAACATTGGATCAATTCAAACGAAACTTGAAGATTTATCTATTTTAATATCCTCATGATTGCACTGGACTTTAGACTGACACTGTCACTGCCTGGTAATTTGTATATATTTTATTTCCTATGCTGATCAGGATGACATCTCAAAGCGCTTTGTATCTTGTGGAAAAGGCGCTATAGAAATATCTACTATTATAAGTACTATTACAAAATATCATATTATTCATTAGTATAGGAATAATCTGTTATATTAGCGTGTATTGTTAATCTATACCTGTAATAATGTGTACCTCATACTGCAAGATTAAACACATGCTGGATTTTGTATAACTTACGTATGAGATCTGCATCCTTTTTGTTTATGCTTTGATAAACTCCTCTTTTTTTTTCTATGTTCAGTGGAAATTTCAAATTGTGTTTAATTTACAAACTGGATGCACAGATTTTAACCTTTAGATACAGCTGCAACTTAATGTGAAAGTTTCTCTATAATTCATGAGTTGACAGATTTTGAAAATTGTGACCAGGCACCATAAACCGACCAAAAAGTCACCAGAAATTCATTTTTTAGTTAAAGTCTGATTCTGACAGAGTAGATTCTCAGCTTTAAAATGATATATAACTCATTAGCATTGGATGTTCCTAACCCACTGTACAAAGTGTTGAATGCCCAGTCCCACAGAATGTTACTTTTCAGAAATAAGGGTTTAAAGTTTGCAGTCTATTGAAGCACTCTGACTTGCAAGGTATTGTGCAAACGTGACGAAAGGAGGATTGGAACTCAATAGAAATTTCTATGAAGGGATTATCAGATTGTCCTAAAACTTGGCTTACTAATTAAGCACATCCTCCTTATTATAGTGGACAAGTATCAGTACAAGAAAATACTCTGTTTAAGAATTATAGGAGATCAAAATGAGACAAGTATTCAGGGTCGTAAAAAGAAAACCAATAGAATAAATCCAAACATAAGTCTACTAAAAACTGTCTAAAATACCACTTTCAACATTTTGAATTGTTTGGTGCCTCCAGATTTTCAAATCACTTAGGAAATACCCAACACTAATATCTAACCATGCGAACAAAAAACACATTAATTGAGCTTTAACTGAAAATCACACAGTGCGAATTTGGTGGTATTGTGATGCCTGGTCACAATTTACCTTCAAATACCATCTTTGTTAATGTGTTTGGTTATACATCCTGTGGAATGTATGTCATGTAATACAAATCCTCAATGCCTCAAGTTCCACAGAAAAAGAAATACATGTATATCAACAAAAGCAGCGAATAGTTCAGTGAAATTTCATTATATTTTTCAATGTCTATAAAATCGCATTGATTCTATTGTTTTAAAGTTCACAGCACAAAATTCAGCCAATTGACCTAGAATTATACTTTCTACAATAAAACTTGTTAAATCACTTTCACGGAATGTATAAACACAGGAAAGACAACAAATCTTGCAAAATAAATATATGATGAATAAATCAACAAGTTGACTGAATTACAGGTTTTGCTTGATATATCAGATAACTTTACCAGCAAACAATAATCTGTACAAAGGCACAGACCGAGTCTATTCAGCGTAATGTGCATAACACTCACTTCCACCCATCAGTACATTTTCAAGTTAATCATGATTTGGGATATCTTTTTAAATGAGGTATAAGCACACATCTGGAATACATTATAACAATGTATACTGTTCTATGCCACTGGAACAAGTCTTGATACACTTTAGTGAGAAATCTTTATGGCTTTTGGTTCATTTTAAATTTTTTGAATAGGATAAATGTACTGCTGAATACAGAGTTAAAATACATGTGATCTTTTGAGGTAATACATGTATGCTTTATGAATTTTTCATGTTAATTCCATAACATTTACAGAAAATCATTGGAAATTATGGAGGTTAACAGAAAAATGACTTTTACTATACCACAAACATAAATGTGCATAAAATTACTCTACATGTGTTACAAAAATATGAAATTTACACATCCTGAATTTAATTTTTTTAAATGTGTAGTATCACACCTCTTTACATGTTTTTCTCATTGCACTGCTTTTTATCAGAATAGACTTTCTGATATACCAAACAGGACTTTAATACATAATTTATTTCTTTTTAATTCTTATAATTACATGAATTTAAAGAATACTAGGGGCCTGTTGCATAAAACTTACTATAATAGTAACTTTGCTATGATAGTAACTCTTCATGGAATACTGGATTTTGATTGGCTGTTGAGCAACATACAGGCGCTAGATATAGTTCCTTTTTAAATATATCAAACCAAAAAATCAACCATAGTACTATACACCATTCTATTAAATACATATATATATGTATATAAATTGTGCAATGCTTATAAGCCTATTGGCAAATATTACTCTGTATTTACAATAAATAATGCAAAATATGACAAAGAACCACATAAATATGTCACATACACATAAATATATAAAACATATGTGCAACTTTACTGAATCCTTCAAATTTCAAATAGTTACCATACTTGCCTAAGAGGAACATGTCAAGCCATATATAACGGTAGCAAAACTAGCTTCATGTATCAAAGGGTTACCCTTGTTGCTAATACTCATACCAGCCACCAGGCATGTGGGACTTCAGGGAAAAGATCTTGGGAAAATTCTCCATAACAAGGATATAAAAAAACGTAATAAATTGCCTTGACGTTCATGAATCACTTCAAGGACCATATTTTATTGACGTTGGACCAAGGGTGAAAGGTTTCCACCAACCATGATATTACTTCTTCACCACTATCATGGAATCATCATGGTTTAAAACTCTATTAAAGATGAGGACAGTGCTTCCCTCCACTATTATACAAATCATGATTGCTTTGAGGAGCATTGGTGAAACTATAGCCCATTTGATGTCAAATCTGTACTGTGCCCCATGAAATAAGTTGAGGGTTATAATACAGTCATGAGATCACCGATCACCTTTGATAGTTATAATCGTGACCCCCAAAACAAGCATTCAATATTTGTTTTATATACTCCATCCCGAAAGTGGATTCCCCAAAGCGAATATTTCAACAAAATATGCTTGTCAAAAGGTTTAATGGAAACCAATCTTAGTGTGTGTCTCTGACTGCACGTATCCATTGTAACAAGGAGAACTATGCCGGTCAATATTTTTTGTTCTACTGCCAGGAATTTCATGCCTGCAGATTCGACCAATCAGAGGCCTAAAATCTAGACATGCGGTAAACAATGATCACTATTGTCTATCCTGTCATATTCAACTTGAATTCCTTAATTACCTATGAGTTTTATTCCCAAATTCCTGAATAATGTAGACAAAACCAGATGAAACCATGATTAAGTAAAACACATTTCCCAACCCCACAATACTGACTTCGGATCTACACAGAACCAAACACTTGAAATATAATCACCAACTACAAGAATAAATCATCTTCATAGACTTGAAATTAATACTATTCTGGGCTATACTTCTTGTTCTCAGCAGACTAGTTAAAAATGTGGATATGAATAGATTTATATGAATTGGGGACAGTGTAAAGTTAACAGAAAATACTTTTCATTGAAGTGCAGTATTCCTTTAAAAAATCTTTTCAATTTTGATCACTAAACATATGACACCGACACCTTTTTACATAAAAATGATGGGTACAAAAATATGACATGTTCAAAATGGCGTGCTTTGGCAAAAATGACATTAACCTTTGGCAAAGGTTGGCAAAAATGACATTAACCTTTGAAAATAATATCTCTTCTGAAAACACAACTCTAACAATGACATAATAATGTTCACTATAATCAATAAAGCATTGGAAACCAAATGGTTCTAAAAATGGTTCCAAAACAAAATGCACCCAACAAGTTTAGGAAAAGGTCAATTTTATGAAGAAAGCTTTTTAAAGTACACACAAGACCTCACAAATCAGCCTAGCTGGACAAAAATCAATGAGAAAATGGAATTCCCTTCTTTTTAATAATGCCTTCCAATACCCTTCACTTCTTACCCTCTATCGAAGTATTGGCCTAGACACCGAATACAATAGAAATGTGAAAGCATATGTGCATAGCAACATGCTTCTGAAAGTAAGGTTTGAGTATTGATGTTGACATAATGCTTAAAAGATTTTACTATCGTCTTCAATGGAAACTCTGGACGGAATGTCACAAAATATTTCATGTATGTACATTCTAAAGATAACTATGAAGAATTTTAGAAAAGTTGTATTCAGTTTCTTAATAGTGATACTTTACGATAATGCTTGTTGGATCTCATGAAACCAAAATCTTTAATACTTATAGATTCATTATAATTTATTATAATCAAGTATACAGTAGATTTTACCTAAGTATCCAGTTTGAAAATTCAGATTTGTACAGTGGAAATTCAGTATAACAACGTCCTTGGGACCATCAAAATTACCTTCTTATAGCAGGAATTTCATTATATCAGGGTTAAAAAACAATAACATGTAGAGAGTTGGTACTAGAATATAACCTTGTTTTATCAGGAATATTGTTATATCAGATCTCTTTATATCGAGTTTCCACTGTATTTTGATATACTACATTTGATTATTACAAGCTCATTAGTCATGAAAACATGATAGTCATGGAATCTACAGAAGAGGATACAGTACAAGAGCCTAACCTAAGACAGTGAAGGATATTGAAGGATGATCATGAATGAAGGACATGTTCTTACAGAACGGTTATCACAAATTAATTTCAGATTCTTAAACCTTTTCAGCAATGTAAAAAAACTGGCAAAGAAGCACATGGCAGTTGTTCTCATATCTCTTTCAGAAAAAAACTAGATGAATCTTCGACCACGCGTGGTCGAACTTTATGCCTCCGCCATTACCAAATCAGAAATAAATGGCACTTCATGTTGATTTATTTTCATTTATACAATGACATCTTTGACCTTGACCTTGACCTTGTGACCCCCAAATCTAATGAGAGCATTGCCCTTTCCATATGCATACTGAGCCAAGTTTGTTGAACCATCAAATGGTTACTGAGTAATCACAAGAACGAACCATTTCTAGGTACATAATGACCTCTATGACCTTTGACCTTTGACCTTGTGACCCCAAAATCTAATCAGATCATTGTCCCTTCCATGTGCACATATGAGCCAATTTTGAAGCCAATCTGTCAAATGGTTCTTAAGTTATCACGAGAACGAGCCATTTTTATGTGTATTATTATCTGTATGACCTTGAACTTTGACCTTGAGACTCCAAAGTCTAATCAGATCATTGTACCTCCCATATGCATACCTGTGCCAAGTTTGAAGTTGATCGGTCAAATGGTTGTTGAGTTATGGTGAAAACGAACCATTTCTATGTACATAATGACCTCTATGACCCTTGACCTTTGACCTTGTGACCCCAAAATCTAATCAGATCATTGTCCCTTCCATGTGCACACATGAGCCAATTTTGAAGCCAATCTGTCCAATGGTTCTTAAGTTATCGTGAGAACGAGCCATTTTTATATGTATTATTACCTGTATGACCTTGACCTTTGACCTTGAGACTCCAAAATCTAATCAGATCATTGTCCCTCCCATATGCATACATGAGCCAAGTTTGAAGTTGATCTGTCAAACGGTTCTTAAGTTATCGCGAGAACGAAAACGGAACGGACGGACGGACGGACGGACGACCCGAAAACATAATGCCTCCGGCAACCACCTACGGTGGGCGGAGGCATAAAAAATTGATCTCTTCACATTCATGAATGAAAGACAAGCAGAGTAGAAACTTGGGATGGTATTCTAAAAATGATGCTATCTTTTACATTCACCTTTAATAGTAGAGTGATGTTAATCGTCATAAAAAATTTAAATGAGGACAAGTCATTGGTTAAGCTCCTGCACAAAGCTGGCTGCGTTAATGAAAAGTTAAGAGACATTGGGGCAAGCCCCAATGTCAAGAGTTTTTTTCTGTGCAATTTAAGTTTATTATGACAGTTAACATTTTTTACCTAATATAAAAGATAACACCATTTTCAGAACACCACCAGTGATGGACAAATCAGAAGATAGGAGGCAAGGCATTACCTCGTTTCTTAGGAACAGTGAATTTCAAAGGATCATCGTCATCCGATGATCTCTCTTCATCTTCTTTCCCCCGATTTCTTACGACTACCTCCTCTTTTCTTGGTGATTTCTCTTTCTTCTTCTTTCCTTTTCCTTTTTTCGTCTCCTCCATCGCTTTCTTCTTTTCAGGGACCAAGTCTTTCATCTCTGGTGGCTTGGAGAGGGTCTGGTTTGCCTCCCTTGTATTAACAGAGTGCAGGGTCGATCGTAATGCACTGATGTACCCGTTCACAAACTGCAGCAAATCTTTATTGTCATGTTCATGATGTTTATGGGTTACAGCTGCAATGAAGCGATGCACAAGTTTTTCTTCTACATGGTTAGAGAGTGGTCTTAGGCCTGCCATAGTCTTTAGAAGGCAATCTAAGGTGAACTTCTGATTCTGTTTACAGGGAAAACGAAGAATAAAAGTTATTGTAACTACATGTACAACTATCATTCAATCCATGATAGTTCAAACAAAAAACAAAATGATCTTGTTTCTGTTGATAAAAAGTATTACATCAAATCTCAAACAGTCTATTTGAAATTTGGAAATGATATAATGAGTTACTAGTTTTTAGAGAATGCAATAAACTCACACTTCCTGCATACAATATCTTTTGGGGAACTGTGTCTTATATGATGCACAAAGAATGGCAATTCACTAAAACATATGCAATGAAAAATTAGATAAACTGAAACTTAGTATTTCATGTTAAATCTTTTCTTTTGTATGAAACCTTCAGTGTTTTCTTTTATAAAAAATTAAAATCAGAACAAGTTGACAGCTCAGCAACTGCATGTGTTACATCAAGTCAATTCTAACAAGAAGACAATATCAAATAACATACCTTATCAAGTACATTCAAAGCTTTCAGCACATCTCCAGAGTATTCAGCCAGTTTTTCTACATCCTTTTGGGGCAAGACTGGTTCCTATAAAAATTAAAAAATTTTAAAAAAAAGGACATCATGTTCCCAACATTTTACATCAAACAACTTCCAACAACAGGAGATACCATAGATGTTTCTATGCAAGGAATAAACATCTTAACCTATGAGATACTAATAATTTTGGTATAATGCACACTTTCCACATACATCAACACAACTGATTTCTGTATGCAACAGGTTTGGAGGACCCAAAAAAGTCTACTAAAATCGTACTGAAATCCCTTATGCATCATAATCATTTGAAGCAAATGTTACATAAAAAGAATATTTAGTGTTTATCATTTGTGTGGTGAAAAAATGCAGTTGTCTTGATTGCAATGGAACAACATTAGATACCTGTATAATAAAAAGCTTTAAGTGATTACACAATGGTTGAAAAAATGTTGATATATGATCAAGAATAGAATTCAAAGAAGAATGACATTAAAATTTTGATGATTTTCAATCGAAATCATTGCATTTTGGCAAATTATTTGTGGCTTGGTCATGGCTGACCTCAGAATTTAAACCAGCAGTGACTTAAATGTAGGTACAGTAGTTGATGCGTTTGCTAGACTGTACAATATGTAATATACCTAGCGCGCAGTTTTGCTAGAATTGCGCGACAAGGTACCCACAATGACGTCATTGGGTCAACAGCAGTTGAAACTGGGACATCACGGAGGTGCCAAAAATAGGGTGAACTCTTACCATATCTTTGGTTATTGCTTGGCAACACAACTATTTTGGAACTTTAGGCAGATGATTTTCTGCTAATAAAAATATGCTCTTTTAAATGAAGAAACACTGTTCAGCATTGGGTACACCCTTTAAAATAGATTACCTTTAGATGTTCAAGCCATGACCACATGAGGGCAGCAAGCACAAATGGATCTTCTTCTGTAGCTACTATCTTCCAAGCTGACTGACTCTGATTCAAATTATGCTAAGAAAAATTTTAAAAGCATATGTTAAATACAACTTTCTCTGATATTTTTCATACATAATACATGTTTTCTCTGATAATTTTTTTACATAATACATGTTTTTCTCAGATGTTAATACATAATATATGATATGAATATTGTACCAGAATATAAACTGTAATCTGTACAACACAAGAAATTTATAAAGATTGTATTTTCTAACAAAAAATACCTTTAACATGTTGCAAATCAACCACATGTTAGTTCTCATTAAGCTTCAGTTCAGAGGGTTATGTCCAAGTAAACAACAGAAAAAATTTGAATTTTCATAATTGACGTTTATGGCAAAGGAATTCAACAAAAATAAACGTTAGAGGCAGCTCTTACCTGCAATGACTCTACTCTTTGCTTAAGATTCTGTTTTGAAACAGAGAGAGAGAGAGAGAGAGAGAAAGAAAATTCAGAATTGATATTTTCTATTTTATTCACAACTCCTGCTTTTCTGATATTTTCCAAGTGGTTATTTTTATTTTTGAAAATGCTAGTAGCCATCATATTCCAAGGGATATGAGATATTCATACACAAAGATAAGAAGAAAATGTAATCAACTGAAGGGAAGAAAAGGGATTTAACATGCAAGAGCTTGAGGTTATCAGATTAAAATGCTTTCAAAGCAAAAACATCTCCTTTGTGTTCATGAGATAGTGATTTCAACATTTTATTTGCACAAATAATAATAATAATAATAGATGGGATTTGTAATGCGCCAAATCCACTCTGCAGAGTGCCCAAGGCGCAGTGAAAGAAAGAAAGAGAGAGAAGAGCACAAATACAATGATAAATTAAGGAACAATTAAGAGTAGGAAGCATTGAATAGACGTGTCTTAAGGTAACGTTTAAATGTGTCAATTGAAGTGCATTCACGGATAACCAGGGGAAGATCATTCCAGAGAACAGGGCCAGCGTGAGCAAAAGCCCGTACCCCCCATGTCTTAAAGGATTTGGGAACAACTAGGGAACCAGAGTTGGATGAACGTAGGGACCTGACAGGAGTGTATCTGTTAATCAGATTGATGTTGTATTGTGGAGCAGAACCGTTAATTGCATGGAATACAAGGAGAAGGATTTTGAAGATGATGCGATCGTTGACCATCAACCAATGTAGAGATTTCAGGATGGGAGTGATATGAACATGTTTTTTAGATAGGGTAACCATGCGTGCTGCAGCGTTTTGGAGCTTTTGGAGTTTAGACAACTGGGTGTTGGGTAAGTTGTAAAGCAAGGCATTCCCAAAATCAAGTCGTGAAGAAATCAGTGCATGAACTAATTTTTCAGTGGCAGATTTTGACAAATATTTCCTAATGAACCCAATATTGCGGAGCTGATACCTTACGGATCTACAGATGTTGGTTATTTGACTTGACATAGACATTCCACAATCTAACATGACCCCTAGGTTACGACACGTCTGGGACACATTTATGGTACATCCCGAAAAAGAGACGGATGACAACTTGACCTTACTAAGTTGAGCCCGTGAACCAAAAAGAAGGAACTCAGTTTTGGAGGGAATCAATTTTAATGAATGAGGATCCAACCAGGAGTGAATGTCAGAGAGACAATTCTCGAGACAGGTGATTGCATTTTTTGCATCAGCCTGGTTTGGTTTGAAGGAGAGATAGAGTTGGATGTCGTCGGCATAGATATGATAATTGATATTATGGCTTCGTAAGATATGTCCCAAACTAATCAAATAAATTGAGAATAAAGTGGGGCCGCCCACAGAACCCTGCGGAACACCGTGAGTAAGAGGCATGCTGGTAGATTTACAGTCATTAATACAGACAATCTGTGAGTGACATGAAAGATAAGACTGAAACCATGCATATGCCTGACCCCTAACACCAAATGAACTGAGTGTATTAAGCAGAACAGTATGATTGACGGTATCGAAAGCGGAAGACAAGTCGAGTAAGAACATGGCTGAGATATTTCCTTTGTCCATTCCCTGAAGGATGGAGTTGGACACATTGACCAGGAGAGTTTCCACACTATGGTTGGGACGATATGCAGATTGAAAGGGATCAAATAAATTGTTATCCGAAAAATACTCAGTGAGTCTAGAAAAAACAACCCTTTCAAGAATTTAAAATAAGAATGGCAAATTAGAAACAGGACGGTAATTTTGCAGTACCTCTGAATCAAGAGAGCTTTTTTTCAGAAGTGGAGTGATATGAGCAACCTTCAAACAAGTGGGAACTTCAGCCTGATCAATACTTAAATTGACTATCTGTGAAATAATGGGAGCAAAAGTAGAGGAACAATCTTTTAACAAAATGGTAGGGATTGGGTCTAACTGGCATGATTTAGGAGGTATTTTCCTAAGAATTAATTGAATCTCATCAGGACCGGTTGGATGCAGAGTCTCAAGCGAGGCTGCAGTGAAAGGTTGAGGACGTGACTCATCTGGATGAAGAGTGTCACAGATAGTTCGAACTTTCGTTTGGAAGAACTGGATGAACGTCTCAGCCAATACATGACTATCAGTGTGGCACGGTAGAGGGGTGGACTGCTTGCGATTTAAAAGACGGTTAGCAAGAGAGAAGAGCTTGCGTGAATCGCTACCAGTCTTCAACGAGGTCAACATAATATGAGGTACAGGTACATGTAATTATATTTCCTACAGTAGAATTATTTGGTTGGCTCAATAAATATGCATTGCACAGATTTTTATTTCAAGATACATCAGTTTTAGTCTTACCCGTAATGCAGCAGCAACTCCACCGTGCTCTCCCGCATCTTCTTCCTCCTCCTCCTCCTCTTCATCTTCCCCATCTTCTCCTCTTCCTTTGGTATTAAAGCTCATTGCATCAGCAACCATTTCTACATCTCCATCCTCTTGCAGGCTCATTAGTGCAGAATTACTCAACAATGATGCACTAATTCTTAGTCTTGACAGACCTGATACTCCTAATGGGTCCTCAGAGTGACTGCTTGTCAGTCTCTGCGCTTTCCCTATGGACATTGCATCATCCTCAGAACTCGACATGGTGGATCCGTCGTTCAAATGCAGCTTTCTAAAGTCTAGATTTGGGCTTTTTCTTCCTGGTGGGACCATGCTATAAGCCTCTGCCGCTGAAGCACTCAGTCCGTTGCTGTTACTCAGCGCCTGAAGACTTAATCTTCTTCTATCTTTCTCATCTTCTAGAAGACTCTGCTCTGTTGAACGTCGTGTGTCTTGGAATGCTCCTGGACTGAACTTCTTGAGAGTGTCAACACTGTCTGACCTGCCAATATTGCAAGCTGAGTGGACATCCTTGATCTTTGCAAGCTGATGTAAACGTACACACACTATCTTGACAATCTGCAATGGAAAAAGAATCACAATTAAGACATACTTTCTCATCCAAATATAATTTCAGTAAGTGGGGTGGCAGTGGCAGTGATGCAAAGTCAGCTTTAATATACCACAGAGTTTACTGTGAAACAGCCTCCCTCATGAAACATTTTTGTGGTAGTAGATTACAAACATTGACCAAAAACAATCCTTTGACTGTCATTCCAAATAATACCTTTGGTATATGCTTCAGTTCTCTGCTCTCCGTGCCATGGAGAAGATGTTTCTGCCTGTTGATGAACTGTTGCAGAGTGAATGGAAAAGAGCATGGATCACTGTGGAAAGAATAAAAGGAGGAAATAAAATCACACAACGCTACATATATTCAATATCGAATGATCAACAGTGAAGTTATGAAGTGTACAGGGAGCAAATGTGATATTGAACTCACCCGCATGAGAAAGTGAATTTTTCTGGGTAGTGTGTACTAGTCTGTTCGTGCAAAAATTAATCTCTTATCATACTTCTAATTATCAATGAACTATGACAAAGTAATTACTGTATTACTTCTAGAAATCAAAGGCAATATTATACAGACTCAATCTACAGTCACTATCATCTCTCTAATTACTCAATTTATTGGTACAAAATGAACAAAAATTTCAAATCAAATTATGCAGTGATGAAGAAAGCAATCAGACTTTAAAAATGATGTTAATGAATTACTACTAAGACTTAATTGAATATTATGACATGTAATGAAAGAGTACAAATCTGAACATCAATAACATACAAGAAATACTAGCAAAATATAAAGAAGACACTTGATTTGCTGTCAAGAAAAAGTCCTTCAATCAGACATTTTTGCACCTCTCAATAACAACTAAAATAGCATATATGGAAGAAAGAAGAATGCTTGAGTACTCACCATAATGAAAACACCACTCGAAGCGGAATGAGGAACTGAGCAAACTGTTGGCAACATTCTACTTGCCCACTTGTTTGAATAGAACCAGGCCTGAAACAAAATGATAAAACTCATTTTTCTCTCTACTTTTGTAGTATAAGTGATAAATTTTCATTTCTGTTCACTGAACAATTATCAGTTTTCCATTTCCTTTCTCAAATGTGTGACACTTTTGTAATGTAAAATAATAAACATAAAATTAAAGCTAATTGGATCTAAAGGAGACACAACTCAGTGTATATCACTTCTAAGTGTTCAACTAATGCTTGTCATATCAGACTGCCTCCGTATGTATTTAACAATTCAGTGGAGTGTGAGCTTTCCATGGTTACAACATGCACACACTCCACACACTGTACACAAAGAGAGTTAGCAGTATACATGTAAATATGATACACAAGTCTTTGAAAACTCTTGATCATGGCATCATGATATAAAGCTAAGAATAAGAGGAGAAGAAATTCCTTTTATTCAGTGATTGCCAGTTAGGTGATAAATTTGATGGTCTCAAGTTTGATAACTCAATTTCAAGATCCTCCCTTCCCCCTGGTTGGTATAAAGTGTGTATACTTCTTAGTGACAATTGTGTTGTTTGTTTTTTAATCTTACTGGAATTCAGTGGAGCCTCACCTTGGCGACGCCAGTCTCAAGTTGAGTATTTTTAGTTTTCTCTGCAGCCTTGATGCTCGTTAAGGCGAGGCTTCACTGTAAGAGTGGGGCATTGTCTTTGTGTTGTGTTGTGTTGTGCTGCGCTGTGTCATCTATTATTCATACTCTTTTTATATTACAGTAAATATGTTATTATGAGTTTTATTTTCAATAAAAATACAAATAAAATATTTTTCTTAAATCCTCTGATAAAAGTCAGATAGGCAATAACTCCTTGGTATTTTGTTTGTTTATTTTTTCTCCTCTTTGCTGATTGTATAGATGTCTCAATCTATGCATTAATGATTGTCAAGAGAACCTGAATTCTCACCTCTTTTCTCTAACAAAGTGAATAGCATGATCTCCATCAAACCTCTTAGCATATATCAAATAACATGCTATTAGTACTCCAGTTCTACCTAGACCTGCATGACAGTGGACAGCAACCTAAATACAACAGGAAAAAGAAAAATACAGTGTACATCAATTTTTGATAATAATTTCTGTGTGTAAAAAATTGATGACTATTCGTAACATCCATAAACCCAAATACAGTATATCTTCTTTTCCTTTCTTTTTTTTTTATTAGGTGCTGAAGTGACAATCTTACACAAAATCACTGGGATAGAAAGAGTATATTATTTCTGCTTCTATTTCTCACAGTTGATAAGAGCATTGATCTGCATGCTTAGTTGCCTTCAATTCTATTCATATTTTCTGATTTTGATTTCTGTTCACCCTTGCATTTCATGCTGATGATTTAAGACTTAAGCTACAGTATCATCAGTATGTCTTTTTTTCACTTCTCTCTGTAAAGTAGAGGTACTTAACAGTTAAAGGCATTGGCTAACTTTGTGAGTAGCTGATTTAAAAAATTCTCAAACTAAGATGAAGCATGTGTATGAGTACTTGTATTTGTACTAAAAAACCCTGAAACCAACCATAATTTGGAATGAAAAAGTGTAAGCTACACGCAAACAGCAATTTTATTATCCTTCACCTCACGAGACAATCACCAAGAGGATCACTTTGCTTGAATTTGAAAATGCCGTTATGTGCCTCCCGCCGCGTAATACGCCAGTACACACAGTACGGTAAGGTGAGTCATATGCGCATGCGCACTCCTTATGTCTGTTCTGTGCAACCGATCCTCCAATATTTTTCAAACATTGGTTAACATTTTTTATATTTAAAAATACTTCCTGTGGATATTATACTTTGAAACTTTCAGACTGGTATTTTTACACTATAACCCTTATGTTTATCCCATTTTCAAGTAACAAAACAAGATTTTTAAAAAATCATAACAATGTTAACCAATGCCTTTAATTATTACAAATAACTGTTTACATACTTGAGTTGTTGTCTGTTATCAAATATGTAGCTGATACTAAGACTAATAAATGGACTGATATCAGGCAAATGGTTTGCTCCAGTATCTTGATATTTGTACATCTCATAACAGTGACATAAGATCCACAGGTAATTCACTGCATCCCATTAAAAACATATTACAAACAATGAAAAGACCAATACCATACCTTTCCTTCCTTTACTGCAAATGTCATGACTTTGACCATGTCCAATATGAAGGTCAATGATTTAACCCCATAGTCATCCCATCCAAAGTTGTAGAAGAAAACTGTAAGATAAGAACACAGATAGCTAACATTCATGACATGACAGAAGCAGGCAGTCTGTTCTTTAATGCTAAACCTTGAAAATATGAAATTCACTCATCATAAATCACTTTCTCTGGATTAGTGAACTACAAATCTATTACATCACACTTTCATCTGGCTATGGCGCGACCTGGGTTCAAAACCAGTGCCCTTTGGTAAGACATTAATCCTCATTAACAAGTCCCTCAGATAGGACTTTCAGCCCTACGTCCTCTGGTTGCTTTCAAGCAAGCATGCCTTATTAGTGGTCAGGGTAAAACAAACCCAATAACCAGTACAGGCATTGAAATGTAATGACGATAATGACAGTATGAAAAAAAAAACATAGCTCTTACTAATTACAAGAAAACTGTGGGAAAAGTTCTTACTATCATTATCCATGAATTCCTGCTGGTCATATGAAAATCCTCCTGGCTCTAAACCTAGACCACAATGAGCATGCTCTCCAGGTGTCTGAAGGTTTATTACAGCTTTTATTCCATGTCTGTTGGGAAAGAAAGAAATAGGAATCATGGTACCAAGAATATACACCATGAATACACATCAAGTCATTGAAGGAGCTTACCATTAAAGGCCAAGTCCATAGCAAGATAAAGTTCATTTCAATAAAAAGAATTTTAAAAATCCAAACAAAACAGTTTTGTCATTTCTGTATACATATTGTGTGGAAAATTGTGAGTAAATGACATCATCAACTCACTCACTGAATATTCATATATGATATCGATTGTTCAAGAACTGTTTTGCGAAAAAATAGCAAAAGTTCAAAAACTCATAACTTCCTTATTCTCCATGCAATCGGACTTGGCCCTTAACTGTAAGCTATTGATAATACGAAAGGTGAATTATAACCCAATGTAAATGGTCCGTGAAAAGGGTTCTGCTAAAATATACTGAAGGATCTAGAACATTTAAAAATGGAATATGCATAATTTACAATGCAGCATAGATTTGCAAATCATTGTGGCTTCTGAAAGATATGTATCATTCATATTGCATGCATATTTACTGGATATAACAAAATGAATGTTGCTATGGAATAATCAATGATCTACTACTTGTACGATTGTTTGATAAAATTATACCTCACGAATATTCTGTGGTATGGACATTCGGGTCAGCATAATTTATGCAATCAACATAACAAAAAAAATACAAATCACACTGAACTTCTAAAGCTTCAGGGGCTTAGCTGTGCTTTTGGAATAGATTTGGTGTTTCAAATCAATGAGGCTGCTTTCTTTCAACTACAGGGCTATGAATCAAAATAAACTTACTCCTTGAATTGACTGATGATATCATACTTTTTCACAGCATCTGTTGATGGTCTGGACATGGCAAGAATTCTCTTGGTCACCCTACAGAAAAGCAAGAGACATTATTGCACTGACAAATTATCATCTAAACATCCGAAACATTAAATCAATTCTAAACTTGATAAACATTGGAGAATAAATAAACAGAATCAAAGGATATTCATGTGAGGGTTGGAGGAAAAAACTGTATAAACTGAATTGAATCTTCAATCATTGATGAAGATGATCTGCATTTAAGATAACAAATACTTGATGTTACAGCTGCATGTATTATCACAGTAAGTTGATATATATCCATCTATGATGAAAGGATCACGACCACACAAAAAGAGGAAAGAAATTTCTCAATAACAGATAAGGAGAGACTGCCACATACCAATGAGAAAAGAGTCCCTTAATAGCCATCTGATCCTCGCTCCACTTTGAAGGGTTGTCATACTTGCAGCCTTTACCTCCACAGAACATAGAGCATTGCATGGAACCAGTCGTGAGAACACGAAGACTGTTGGTCAGCTTACTGTACTTGGCCGTAGGACGTTGGGTGGATCCAATATGAGCCCCCGTGCTCCTATCCATCTCACTGCTTCCCTCTAAAGACATCTTTGTGTCTTGTAAGTTGACAGACTTGTTTGGGTCTACATCTAGAAATTAATAACAGATTACTGTTGAAAAGTCATCTAGTGGATCAAACATTATCTACTGCTGAAATATTCTTTTAAGAAGGTTAAACATCTGTCTTGGTCATGCCAGGTCAATGAGAACACACCCACAAGATCTGGCTACCTCGGTACCATGGCAAATTCCAAGGTAAGGTTTCAAAGACCCGAGGTGAAAGCTAAATAACTACAGATTTCATGTGTTTCTTGAATTTCAAATTACTTAAGTATTTGAAGCATTCCTACCAAGTAATCTTGAATCAGAGTTTTCTTTTTAAAAATTGTTAATGAGCACATACTGAACTCAAATGTAAACTAGTGTAGGAGCTATGATTTAGCTTTAAGTGTAGGTCCTTACTCCCAACACAGAACAAGTACAGTCTTCAATTAAAATGTTATTAGAATGAGGTCTTGGGCTCAATCTGCTGGTGATCCCACAGCTGCCACCAGTTGTAAGAGCTACATGTATACCCTAGTGGCTTACTTCAGTCAAATGCTCAACACAACCCAACAGAAATGGTCAACATACGACAGAGAGTTATGGGCTACTGTTGCATCGGTTCGTCACTTTTGACACTACCTAAGAGGTCAAGAGTTTACCATCTTTACTGACCACCAACCAATCCTTGGTTACAACAAAGTGCCGATTCAGGACGATGTTTCAGGACGACGAGCTCGATGTGTCATTGAACTTTACGCCCACACATTCCACATCAGACATCTAAAAGGCCGTCAAAATAGCCATGCAGATGCTTTGTCCCGTCTACCTTCAACACCTGGTAGATGTACGAGGAAACAGCCCAGCACCCACCAAAGCTATTAACCCAGGAGGGTGCAACATGGTGCAAAGATGTTCTGCATCCAGTCAAGCCATGGGAGAAGAAAACCATACCATCAACGAGTCTAAGCCAAGACCTAAAGTCCCAGAGACACCAAAGAACTTCAGTCTTTCAGGACAAGATGATGACTTATACAGAAATCAACAACAAGATGAAGATATACATGTACAGATGGTAGTTAAATACCTGACTAATCGGTATCGACCGACAGTAAGAGAAATTCGCAAAGAATCTCCCAGCATGAGACGCTACTTATGGGACTACCATCATCTGACCATCTCCGATGGCATCCTCTATCGCCGAATACAGAATAACCTTGGCGAGATCACGCTACAAGCTGTAGTATCACACTCCATGGTCCCGACACTTCTGAAAAAACTACATGTACATGGAGATCCAGCTTCAGGACACTTCGACACCCAGAGAATGCTTCAAAGAGCCAAATCTACTTGCTATTGGCCATTTATGCACAGAGACATTGTGAACTATTGCCAGACGTGTGCAGCATGTGAGTCGATGCGATTGCCAAATCCCAAGTACCTAGCACCACTACACAATATCATCACAGACTGTCCTCTTCAAAAGGTGTTCGCAGATATTGCAGAGCTTGCTACTTCTAGAAAAGGCTTTCGCTTTATACTAGTAGTTGTTGATCATTTCAGCAAGTACACAAATATCTACCCAATGAAAGATCAAACAGCGCAGACCATAGCCAAACACCTCTTCGAGGACTACATCAAAGAACACGGAGTAACTGAACTCTCCATACTGATCAGGGAAGACATTTCGAGTCCAGACTAGTACAAGACTTATGCAGAAAACTTGGCATTAAAAAGACGACACGCGAGATGCGAGACCGATGAAATTTTCTCATTAGCTACAGGATTAAATGGGCTTTCAAGATATGAAGATCAAATTGGGACGAATATTATATTTAGAATTAATTTAGCGCTCAATCAGATGGACATTTTTAGGGGGACGCGCTGTATTTGTTCTCTATAATATTGTCTAACATTTGTGCTAAAACATTTAAGAGATTTTGCTTGTAAACTTATTCAAATGGCTGTTTAAAATTCACTGTCCGGATACACAACTTTTCCGGACACCCAACAACTGGGCATACAGACTACTTATTTGAATAACACTAGATCTGGATAGCATATGTCCTTCCAAAACAGATTTGGTAGAGAGTTTCATGTATAACAGCAGGACTTTACATCAGTTAGCAGATGAATGAAATCATACATGTAGGTCTCCCGTTTTTACTTTTCTATTTCTACACATTTCTATATACAGTACGGTATATATATATATATTTTTTAGTAACGTCTATGTAAGTTAGGTCTATACGTTCTTCTTTTTTACTTGTACATGTATATGGTAGCTCTACTACTCATCGACCACCTTTTTTTAAACCGACCACCTTCGCGCTATGGCTTCCCTGGGTATAAAATAAAAAAGTATGCGTGGAACTTAGTGCAATACCCCACAGTAATCAAACAGGCTATCGTAACCAAAGTCCAAGATGAATTAGGATGATATAACAGAATTTTTTTCTTTTTTTTTTAAACTCTGATAATGAGATAATAAATACATGCTTAATCAGTACAGAGGATGGGCTCTGTAAATAATGAGCTCACACAGGTGCACAGTGAAAAACATCACATGCATTTGTCACCGAGATTTCTGTGCGTATATCATACGATTACGAGTCAACAATCTGAACATGAGATGTTAATCTGCTGCATTTTCTGCACAAGTGAGACAAAATTAAGGAAAAATCAATAAATATTTGCTGAGATACAATGTAACCAATTAAAGGCGGTCGATGAGTAGTAGGTCCAACCATACCCAGTTGTGTATCTGGACAGTTGATTTTAAACAATTAGAAAATGTTTACAACTTACAAGCAATATTTCTTATTTCTTTTTAATACAAGTGTTAAAAAATATTATAGAGAACAAATGTTGATAATGATTAGTACTATTCAATGCAAAGTTTTTGTTTCATCCAAAGACAAAAAAGATGACTTCATTTTTCACACCTCCCCCCCCCACCCCCCCCCCCCCCCCCCCCCCCCCCCCGCCATCTAACAGACTTAGACTGTAGTGTTAGAGTCTTTGGACTACGTTGGTTTCTTGCTTAAAACTTGTATTTTTTAACTGATCACATTTCTATGACCTATTTGTGAACTTTGAACTTTGTAACTTTGATTTTATCTATCTATAATAAATGTTGAATAGAAATTGAAATTGAAATTGAAGTTGAAGTTACCAGAAGTGGTAGATCAACGGCGGAATTGTCTGACTCATCGGTGGTGCATCCGACATCACATCGCGTCCCGTGTAACCGTTAGTTACCGGTTCTTTCTTACAGGCAAATAACTATCATCGTTTACTGGTAATCGCAAGTTCTCTGTAGAGATGGTTGGGGCAAACAGTACGGTTAAGACTGGAATGGCTACAGTTCATTCACAGATGAGAGTATTTGTCGAAATCTGTCTCATTAGCAACGTATTTCTCCTCGATTCGAACACAATCCAGCTTAGTGACATCCTTCGCTCGAGCTAACATCGTCAGATTATTGCTCTCGATATCTAAACAAATCGCCCAACGACCAACTTTGATCAAATCGACTCGTTCCCTTTTCAAGATCTTTGTTACCATACCACTGCACAAATTTCTATAAAACGGCCCTGTGTATAATGGACTCATTTTTTTTTAATCCCTAAAATTTCCAACCATATCAATAGAATAATTGAACTGATACAAACACACCCTGGATTCTTGGTTGGATATTCACCAGGCCATCATGTACATTATAGCAGCATCCTACAGAAAATCCCAGATGAAATTAAATAAAAACGTGGAATCAAATTTGGGATGTCGATGTACTTGTACTACAGACTTCATGAACACTTCTATAAACGAATTTTTTCATTGATTTCATTACAGGGACTGTGGAAGCGAGGGAGGGGTGCTGGGGGTGCGGGGGGGGGGGGGCTGCAGCCCCCCCCCCACACACAATTTCGGCTAAAAAGACCTATTAATTGTGAAAACTTCATATCTAAATTGTAAAATGATCATTTCATAGGCTTGAAAAACAATAAAAAACCTAAGGGCTTTAGAGGTTCCTCCCCTGAACCCCCGCCAGGGGCCCTACTGCCAGGGGTGTTGATCCAGGGGAATGGACAGATATATCCCCCAAATATTTTGGGCGGGGAATGCCCTGTATTGTCATCCTCCAATAATTTACCTTAAAAAATGACATGACCCCCTGTTAATCCACTAAAAAACAAAGAAAAAATGGGAAAGAGTAAAGAAAAAATACTGAAAAGGAAAAGAAAAACCTGGAAGCCCTTGCTCGCTTCGCTATCTCGCATTATCTCAACCAATGCCAGTTATATCTCTGTGACACGAAATGCATCTTGCCTCTCTATCTAATGTTGCCCTACTCGATTTTAAGTCAATGTCGGTTGGTTTGCATCTTGTCTTTCTAAATATTATACTATTCTCCTAGTCAAAAAAAAAATGTTAGTAACATAACTGCAAGGAGTTGAACGGCAAGAGAAGAATTTAGATATTGGCCATGTTGGCCTGTCACCAATAACTTATTCCTATATCATACAAAAAGTATGAGATAGGAAGATTCCAATAAAATGATATATGATACAATATTCAATACCTGTAAATACATAATCTGTAGCGAATTACAATGTAATCATTAATACGATATGCATTTACAGGTATTTTTCAAAGTTGGGTTTCCTACCTCACTAGCTCTGGACTCGGAAAGCAAACAAATTCAGCAAGTGAGATGACCGAATATAAATTCGGTCATCCCACTTCGAATCCATTCGCTTGCTCGTAAACTAGGGTGGTTCCAAAATAAATTGCATAGCAGTGAGGTTATATACTAAATAGATAGACCTAAAGTGATGACAATAAGATTTCTTTCAGAGCAAGAAGTGATTATTGGCTCATGATCACTGACGTACTGATCAGTGATGGGGGGGGGGGGGGGAGCTTGGGGGGCTTGGGCGGCAGTTGCCCAACAAATAAAATTCAGACGTGGTTTATTTCTAATTCAATACCAGTGATTTATTGCTGAAATGACATGCATGCTTTTCCGGGTTTTTTTTCTTCACTTTTTTGTAACATAATTGGGGGAAATAAATCCTTCCCCCCCCCCCCGATTATATAGAATTATTTTACTACATTGAAACATTTTGATGATGAATAAATTGTCTTTCACTTACAATGCCACAATGTGGGTCTATGACTGCAAAACATCAAATTTTGCAATCTACGCATTACGCAAGTAAAAAAGTAGTTATACTCTGCAAAACTTTTCTTTTTATTCACAGCATATATTAAAAGAAGCGCAGTGAACCCTTGGATAAATGGTCCGCTCCCTGAACGGTGGGTCGGGTTATCCAGGGCCGAGCAGTCTGTTGGTCGGACTGCCTAGAAGCCAAGCATGTAGCAGTACCATGCATGCAGCTGGCTGCAGGCATAATGGGTGCATGCATCAGGTGCGGTATATATTTTTACGTGTACCGTCACGTCAAGTCGCGCGTCGTCGATCAGCTGGTACGGTGCACATGTATGTCCTGCTGCTGTCCTTTCGGCTGCCGGTGCTTGTTGTAATGTTGCGGGGATTCCTAGCTATTATTACATTTTTTGAACACCGATAACATCCATTAACTACAACAACAAAATGTCATTTTTCAGAAAAACCTCGCATCTAGGAGCTGTCATATTAGGAGCTACAGTGGGCAGTGTCGGGACTGTGATACCACTTATCATGTCACTTTCCCCAGTATCAGCATCTGGTGAAAATAAGGCTGGCAAGGTCCCCAGAGCTTCGCCTTCGGCTCGCAAGAATGACACTATTCCGGTGGTTTCAAGGGATGATTTAGAGCTGAAGTTTGTTCAGATTTTCTTCAGACATGGAGCCAGAACACCTTTAGGATGCATCCCTAATGTTGAGGAGGCAAGATTTTTCTTTATTCATTTATTTTACTTTGAGAAAATCTAACTGCCTATGATTTTTAATGTCTGAATTTAAGAAGTTCTAACAAAAAATTAATCATAAAAAAATAATGGTCTATCTTTAATGAATTAATAATCAAAAACAATGGTCTATCTTTTATCCTTAACTTAAGGATAACAGATAGACCATAATTGTCTTTATTTATCCTTAAGTTAAGGATAAAAGATAGACCATTATTTTTGATGATTAATTGATTTATTGATATAGATTATATATATTTATTCAACTATTTATTTGTTAATCATGTTAATTGATTTACTTATTTGTTTATGAATTTAGATATTTATTCAACTGTTTACTGATTAATTGATTTGCTTATTTATTTATTCATTTATTCATTCATTTATAAACTTATTCATATATGCTTTATACTGAGTCTAACTTACATTTCAGCACAACAACATTGGACAACTTCCTTATATCCTTCCACTGAAGTTCCACCTTCCATATAATTTACTGCGGCGCGCACTTCGTCGCAGGAAAGGTTAGGTGCCGAACTGTTCTGATTTCTCCAGCTCTCCATAGTAAATTAATTTCTAATTAAATCGGTATGAAGGAATTTCAGATACTTACAATGGCGTACAGATAATTTTGTTACAATTTTTGCAGAGGATGATACAAAAATGAAGCTATATTTTCCCACATCCTCGATGAATCTTTTCCACAGACCATTGTTAGTTTGCAAATGCGCATGTACAACTACAAGTTCATGTTTTTGCTTCTGCTATGCGGAACGGGGATTGCGGGAATGACTTCAAATGGCAAAAAGGGAAATTTGATGGATTCTAAACACATCTGAGGTGAATATGATTTCCGACCAGCATATTTAAGATAGTAGCATTGTATATATATTTTTATCAAAATCCAATTTACTTCAGAAAAAAGTTATTAGTAGGAGTTTTCACTGTGGCAGATGAGAGCTTCACCGAGAAGCAGTGGTTTCACTCAGGACGCTGCCACTCCATGGGGGGGCAGGCACTTGACCTCAAAAGTAGTAGGTATGTGCCGCGGGCGAGATAAAAAACGAGGGCTTTGGAACGGGCTTATTGTAAAAAGGAGGGTCTTCGGAACGGGCTTCAGAATTACAAATGTTTGTGAAAATGGGTCTTTGGAATGGTTCGTCTGCGTGTGAGTGCGTATATCCCTATGGAATGGGTATACGTGCATGCAGCTAGTCCGGCTAGCCTGGCGTTTGTGTTCGCGCAGAGGCAATGGGCGGACAGCGCTGGCTGGCCTACGTGCGGTATGGTGTGGGCCGCTTTTCACCAAAAGTGAAGCTCATTGTAATGGATCAATGCGGCCAGAACGGCGAAACGAAAAATATGCGGAGCTTTGGAACGGATTTCTTTCTTCGTTTTTCTCGATAAAAAGAAAATGCTATGCTTTGGAACGGTTTTCTTTGTTTTTTCTCTCAATAAGAAGAAAATGCTATGCTTTGGAACGGAAATTTGAGTGTAAAAATGGGGGTCTTCTCCGCGGCACATACACACCACGCATTATATACTGAGTGCCCCCCCCCCCCCAGAGTTACAGGTGTATTTATTCTGTATACTTATCAAAGGCCTGGATATGACAGGGGCACATGACTCAGCTGTGCTCCCCCCCCCCCCCTCCCATTGACCAGTGAATATTGTATTATTTTAAGACTTCACATTTCTGAAGGAAAAGGTAGAGAACACACAAAGTACATCAAATCAAATCTAATGCTTCTATTCTGCCTTCCTTTTTTCATCATATACCACAGGGTCATTGGGATAAGGATACTTTATTCCAAGGGGCAGCTCATCACTGCATTGATTACAAAGTATCTGCTTTAGATGGAGGGCCACAGCCTGACTGGAGAGTAGAACATCATTACAGGGAGAAACCACTTAAAGTATGTCCATTGCCTAAATATATACTCGCAGTCTATTATACCACTAATTCATGTAGTAGAGTTCATCATCCTTCTCATCATGACTTACCTGATTTGACTAATGCACAAGCCATAAAATATTAATTATATTTTAATGAAACTGTTTGGCAATATGAGTATAAAGTAAGCTACGAACCTGATTGAAGTGTCAAGAATTGCACAGTCATGGAGGTGGTCATTTGCTTAAGCGTAGCTTAGTGTAATGCATACCTTAGTATGTACATTCATGTCCTTGCCATGTAAACACCATGCACATTTCGTTGCGTATTAGGTTTATACGCACTAGCAGTAGCAAACTTTTTTTGTGTGTTTTTTTATGTGAACATTTTTGCATGCTCATAACAGTAGGAAAGATAAATGCATGCCTACTTGGTGTGAATTAACTGATCAAATTGCTTAGATTCTAGATCCATTTTGTATCACATTGTATGTGGATGTGAATCATTGACTGTAGCATAAAGAGCTACGTGTATATAGATATGCAAACAGAGTACTGGATAATAATCTAAAGCAAAAGCAAAATTTCAAAATTTCTTTTGCATAAACATTTTGCAATTAACACGGGTTACTTTACATTACATGTTATCTCAGGTTAATTTTCACATTTCAAAGAATATGGAAAAAGAAAATCTGTTCTAACAGCATTGATTGTCTGACCAACCATAAGGCTTTTGCTTCAAGCGTTTATGTATCAGACCAGTTTCAACTCAGTCGCTCAATTGCCCACTTATATATTTTTTTTTCTCCTGCTATTCACAGGGTGGATCTTGGAAAGGTCAGCTGACAGCTAAGGGAATGCAGCAAGCCAATGATCTAGGAAAAGAGCTCAGACAACATTACATGGAGAAACTTGGATTTCTACCAAAAGAATTCAGTCCGCAAATTGTCTAGTAAGTGCTAGTTTTTGGGGAAAAAAGGATAGATTTATGAAGAATCTGCTGATGTGAATCAGACATTGGACAGTCCTATAGCTGCAGTATTCAGAAGTAATCATTTTATCATATAGTTTGAGTAGTTCACCATTTTTAAAATAAAGATTGGAAGCACTTTTATTAGTGCTTTGCATGTTTGAAACACAAAATGAAGGCACATGATATGACATGATGTTCTGTAAGAAGTCTAAGTAGTGCACATATTTACATGTACCTGCTTTTTTCTGTAAATTATACAAACTATGGACAGGTCCTAATCTTCATTGTAAATTACAGCATAATTAAACAGTTGGAATAGTCTGCTAAAAGGCATATTTTATTAAGAAAGTGGATGGGAGAGAGCAAAAGCAATAGACAGATATGTGAAGTTTAATTATTGTCTCGCCCACCGGAGGTGAAGGCGAGACTAAGGCATCCAAATGTTGTCCGTCCGTCGTCCGTCCGTCGTCCGTCCGTCACAAACGTTATGAAAGATAACTTGGCAACCGTGACTCACTTTTCAACCAAACTTGGGTTGTAGATGCACTAAGGGGACCTGCATGTTATGGTCCAGTCAGAGGTCACATGGTAAGGTCAAAGGTCATTTCAGGTCAAACGTTAAAGTTTACGTGCAAGACTCTCTTATGACACAAAACTCTGCAACCGTGACTCACTTTTCAACCAAACTTGGGTTGTAGATGCCCTAAGCGGACCTGCATGTTATGCTCTAGTCAGAGGTCACATGGTAAGGTCAAAGGTCATTTCAGGTCAAACGTTAAAGTTTACGTGCAAGACTCTCTTATGACACAAAACTCTGCAACCGTGACTCACTTTTCAACCAAACTTGGGTTGTAGATGCCCTAAGCGGACCTGCATGTTATGCTCTAGTCAGAGGTCACATGGTAAGGTCAAAGGTCATTTTAGGTCAAACGTTAAAATTTACGTGCAAGACTCTCTTATGACACAAAACTCTGCAAATGTGTGACACTGTTCAATCAAACTTGGGTTGTAGATGCACTAAGGGGACCTGCATCTTATTGTCCAGTCAGAGGTCACATGGTAAGGTCAAAGGTCATTTCAGGTCAAATGTTAAAGTTGACGTGCAAGACTCTCTTATCACACATAACTTTGCAACCGTGACTCACTTTTCAACCAAACTTGGGTTGTAGATGCACTGAGGGGACCTGCATGTTATGGTCCAGTCAGAGGTCACATGGTAAGGTCAAAGGTCATTTCAGGTCAAACGTTGAAGTTTACGTGCAAGACTCTCTTATGACTCAAAACTCTGCAACCGTGTGACACTTATCTATCAAACTTGGGTTGTCGATGCACTAAGGGGACCTGCATGTTATGGTCCAGTCATAGGTCACATGGTAAGGTCAAAGGTCATTTCAGGTCAAACATTAAAGTTTACGTGCAAGACTCTCTTATGACACAAAACTCTGCAACCATGTGACACTTATCTATCAAACTTGGGTTGTAGATGCACTAAGGGGACCTGCATGTTATGGTCCAGTCAAGAAGCAGGGAAAGTACATGCACGTGAAAATGCAGTACTATTTCATAAAAAACCCTTCTCATATTTTATCAAATGTTATTCCATCCCAGTTATTTCACAATGAGCTTTCGATACAGTTCTGTTGTGTGCCATCACAGATCGCGATATTTCTAGTTATTTTCACAAGTGGGCGAGACACAACATCGCAAACGCCTTGTTTTTTATATTATGCTTCTAAAGCGATATTTTATTTCCAAGAAACAGAATTAAATTGTTTGAAACTTTATCAGTTTAGTCCAGTGCATGTTCCAAGATGACAATAAGTGTGATTTTTCTCATGTCATGTGACCTATTTAAACATAAAGTAGTTCTGGGGGTGTTTCACAAAGACTAAGATTGACTGAAATTGCACTTAACTATGGCTGGCCATTCATGCCACCTTTTTTTTCACCACGGGTCTCTCATAGTATTTGAAAATCGTCACAAATCTGCAGAATTGACATTTTTATATAGTTCATTGATGAAGAAAACGGTGAATTCTGCAAATTTGTGCCCAGGATTTTCACATCCCTTGAGAGACTGATAGTGAAAACAAACATTGGCATGAATAACCTGCCATAGTTAGGGGAGTTTCCCCCCTCCCGCGCGAAGAGCGGAAGCTCCGACGTTTCTTTGTCATTGTTCCTTGTCTGCTCCCGCTCTTCTTACGTTCTCTTACCTTTTTCTTTTCTCGCTCATGCTTTTTTTTCTTCCCTTTTCTTTCTTTTTTCTTTTTTTTGGGCGGCGTTTTGAGGGGGGGGGCGACCGCCCCCGTTGCCCCCCCCCCCCCAGCTACGCGCCTGGTCTACTTCTCAGATTGTCTCATACCACATGGGCTAAACCCATTTGGTCTACTTTCAATTTGGTCTAATTGCCGTTTGGTCTAATACCCATTTGGTCTAATTTTCAATTCGTCTAGTAACCATTTGGTCTAATTACCACTTCTTCTACTTCGTTTTTTCCCATTTCGTCTTCTGAACACTTGGTCTGTTACCAGTTTGTTCAATTGTTAGTTTGTCTATTGTTCATATGGTCTATTTACACTTGGTATAATTACCATTTGGTCTACAATATCCTTGGTCTGTTTATCATTTGGTCTAATGCCCATTTAGTCTATTTTCATTTTGTCTAATGCCAGTAGGTCTAATTTCCATTTGGTCTACATGCAAATTCGTCTAATTTCCATTTGGTCTACATGCAAATTCGTCTAATTACCATTTTAGCTACACATCTTTTCGGCTTATGAAAACTTAGTCTAATTCTCATTTGGTCTAATTACCAAGAGGGTTACATCTATTCTCTCTTTCCTCTAGGCCTACAAAATGCAGGCATAAAAGTAGTGCTTTTTAGACCAAATGGGCATTAGACCAAATAAAATGGTCATTAGACCAACTAGATGTCAGACAAAATTGACATTAGACCAAATGGACATTAGACTACATTAGACAAAATGATTATCAATATTAGACCAAATGGGCATTAGACCAAATAAAATGGTGATTAGACCAACTAGACATCAGACATAATTGACATTAGACCAAATGGACATTAGACTATATTAGACGAAATTGTTATTAGACCAAATGGGCATTAGACCAAATGGGCATTAGATTAAATGGTCCATAGACTAACTGGTCATTAGACTAACTGACATGTGCCTAACTGGATATTAGACAAAATGATACTTTGCCTAAATGGTTATTAGACGAACTGATAAATTGCCTATCTGGATATTAGCCAAAGTGGATGTAGCCTAAATGTGTATTAGACATAAAGGTAACTAGACAAAATGGATAATAGATGAAAAGATGATGATAGATGAATCGAATATAAGACAAACTGGTGTTTAGACTAACTGGTAAATCCTCCAACTCTCCCGGAATTCGAACATCCTCCCACCCCCACGGTAGAAGCATGTTAAAGCTGAAAACAATTCTTCCGAACATACATCGACCATGGGGACTAGAAAACGTGCAACATCCAAGAAAATTGAGAAAATATGAAACCCCATGCACAAAGGGTATGGAGAGCTGCCCATACATGATGACATCGGTGCAGCCAATCCACAGAGCCGAGAGAAACCCACCAGACAATGGAAATGAGTGCACCCGGCCCTCGACCGACCTCGCCTATCTCCCTCCAAAACGCTGCCCAAACTCATCCCGACATGCCCGAGATGCTCCCTCCCCCCCCCCCCCCCCCCCACCAAAGCACTTTGGCAGGCATACCACTGCTCTTGATCATTTTCTTCCTAAAAAACATATTAATCCCAACACAGATTGTGGTCATATGTGAAACATCTAAACGGGCGACAATCTCTGCAGTTAGGTTTTAATTTCATAGCACAAATTGTTGCCAACTGGGAGAAAAACAGGACACTGCACAATCAGCACAGATTGACGCCGGCGACAATCTGTGTAAGGGGCGACAATCTGTGCAGTGTGTTTTTGAAAAATTCTGCACAGATTGGCGCCGGCAACAATTTGTGCAGCGGCGACAATTTGTGCCGCAACAACCCCCCTGGTTATATAATGCAGTTACACTGTGAAAGAAACTGATTCAAAGCAATTGGGAAAGGTTGATTAGGTAGTTAATAAAAATTGGGGTATACCCTGAGGTTTTGAAATCTTCAGTGATAAGAAATCAACTCATTCTTGTTGAAAAGCTTAAGCACTGCGCAGAGAAATGGGTATGTGGGACTATATACAAAAGTTCAGGCTGAACACTCCAGCCACTTGTCATATCTCAAATATGAGGGCATTATTAAGAAAGCATTCATGATTTTTTGTTATTATTGTGTGTAGATGTAAGTATGAAAAGGTGTACATAATTTTTGACATCAGACTAATTTGAGTATGAATAAACATGTATACTATGAATTTCAAAGACAAATAATCCAGGATATATTTCAAAAAAGTTTTGGAAAATAAGGGATAAAAGTTAAAATTTTCTGTTTTATTACAGCACCAGATCAACCAATATACACAGGACATTACAATCTCTTGGCTGCTTGCTAGGAGGATTATATGGAAATACCATTTCATCCAAAGAGTGTGAGATTTCTTTCTATTTAATTTTGTTTTTAAGCATTTTAAGTTCTCAGAATTATTCTGGTAAGAATCTCTGTTCTTGATATCAGTATACCCTTCTATTGTGAGTTTTGTAGACAAACTATATGATGTAGATGTTACAGTTATTTTCATTATACTCTAACTTTATTGTGTAAAATGTAACTTTTTGAATGAAGCAATATTTTTAAGATGGATATCATAAAGATGAAAAGATGAATATGTTTAAAGATTCCGAAAACTCGGTTAACATTCCTATCAAATTTCCCATTACATGTAAGTCCCCAAATAAAAAGAGAACCAATAGATCACTAAATTTGGTATTCTGAAAAAATTATGCAGTGCTCAGTTAAATCCTGTATAATGAAAATAGGCTCCTCCTCATTTTTTTATAGTGAATTTCCACCAATCAGATGCACTGTTACAAAGAAAAGTTGTGTTCTGGTACATGTATATGGTATGCGCTGCAACTTCAGCATGGTAAAATGTTTAGTAAACCACTCTCTGTGTGAGCCTCTGTGAAATGAAATCAAAGGGTCTTGATATAAATTGACTTTCTTGATATCAAACATTCACCAATGTTTAAAAACTTACATAAGCCTGCTCTGTCACATTGAGATAGATGAAGAAATTCTCATTCATTCAAACATGTCATTCTTGCAATTGTGCGGCCATTACATTACTTGAAAAATGCAGTAAAAGAGTGTTGTGTCAACATTAAACAGGAGACTTTGGAGACCTATTAGGTCTTAATAATCTTTTTGATATTGATCGACTGCAAACAAAAAATCTTTTAACCAACCGACTGCTGAATTCTATCATTCTCATAGACTTTATACAGGGACCACCCGGTTCCGGTAGGTAATGGGTTAACTCCTCATTAATACTGCATGAATACCCCAAGCATGCGTTACATCATACAGGCTTCGCAACTCCTGTCCACTAAAAATTGGGACTTAAGGGAGTTTTCAGAATACCACTTTGCTAACTGAGCTTGATTGATTGCTAATTGAACTTTCAGTATACACCCCACCCCTGGTATACTGTGAGATATTCCTTTGTTTCTATTTCAAGTGAAGAGATATTACAGATTGACAGTAAACTCAGTTGCAGTAATTTTCCTTTAAAAATATGTTGAATTAATTGCACTACAGTCCAGCCCATTCTTTCAACATTGTCAAGTTACAAATTATATTTAAACTTTCACTTTATTTTAATACAGCAGTACCAGTCACATTCTTTGTTGATGAAGGCTCAAGGGAGATCCTCTACCCTAATAGTGGTCGTTGCAATCAGCTTTCACATCACTACTCCAGTGTCTTCAAGGATATGTTTAGGGTTCCTGGAACTGGACATGCTGCAGCCCAGATTGCCCCTCTACTTGATATGAGTGATGAAGAGAAACAGAAATTAGACTTCATTAAGATCAGGGATGACATCACTGCCAGATTGGTGAGTTATTTCATACAGCATGAATCAAATCAAAACAAAACAAAACAAACAGAAAAACTAGAGAAAACATGCCAGAAATCACATTCTCTGACAAGCACAACTATATTAGGTACATATACAATAGTATATGTACCTAATTTATGGGACCACTACATGTATTTTGCTTGCAGGTCAGAGCTAGATGTTGATATCTTTCATTGTATCATTGCTCATCACTTTTAGCTATTAATATATTTTCTACCATACTCATTCAAAAAGTGTCGGCTACAGTTTTTAAACATTTAATGCATGTCAGTTTATTCTACATACATGCAACTTTATTTTGGTTACATGTATATTTCAGGTCACAAAGTTGATCGAATTTATTCTGTGAAATTCAGTAGGTATTGGATTGTTACATGTTTTGAGAAATTGTCCTGTGCAGTTTCATAGACTCGGACATAAGCCTACATGTAACATACATCACAATGTACTTTACTTTTATTGTATTAAAGCATATACAGGTATACTGTCAACCATTCTTATTTCTTTGAAATCCAACCTGTGGTTGCCGTGAATACCCAGCGGTTTTAGATTCAGATTCAGATTCAGATTAATTTATTGGTCCATTAAGGAAATTCGTTTTGTTGGCATTACGTGCAAATATACAACATCAGAAAATGATATACAAACAATACATAATACATACAAAGTTGCAGTTTTACAGTTTTGAATGTATCAATAAGTTGTTCCCTATTCTTGACATTTGACAGGAACATGACATTGAAGTGCCTCACTTTCTTCTTCCTGTTGTGGATCTTATTGACAAGCATGCTACAACTCTCATCAAGTTTCTCATTGAAGGAGGCAACAAATCAGAAAAGAATGTCATCAGGTTCTCTGCTGGACCTACTATGCATTATCTTACTGAAACACTGGATGCTGCCCAAAGAAAAGAAATGTGAGTAACAAACACAGATTTTCACACAAGACAGTATTGTTTTATTTCTTTTTTTGGTGAAAATCAAGACATGAACCCCTTCTTGACCAATGAATTTATGGACAATCGTCACATACAGAATGGGTGATTTCAAGTTTGGTGTTTACCTTTTGGTGTTAGTGTTGGGTTGATTTTTCATCAACGCAGCTCCAAATTAAAGATAAAACTGGTCTTGGGACAACTGTCACTTGGAGTTGAGCTGTCAGTAATGTCATTTGGACCACTTTTGTAAACGCAGATTAGGTGTTGGAGCTATGGAAAGCAATCTAAATTGTGTTTCTAACACCAACACCAAACTTGAAATCACCCAATGGCCCAGGAAGAATGTAACACCAAGATATGCAGTTTATATGTAAGTGACATCTTTATAGCACAATATCACTATTCTTTTTATTTATTAAGTTAAAAATTCTTATTTGAGTAAAATTACATCTGTATTATTTTTTTTTGGTTAGGCATTTTGATTCCACAGCAATTTTTGTGAGCAATGTCATTTTCAAAATATTCTACTTTTGCAACTGTAGTCATGCTAGAAGCAGTGAGAAAGTTGTGTAATACATGTAGCAACCCATGTTGTCAGCTTTGTTAACAAATGCATGACTGTTATTGCTATGAAAAGGGAGACAATACGTGAATGAAGTGGCGATTGTGTAGAATTGGTTCAAGCATGACTATGGTTCCAAAATAGCCAATTTTAGAAATATGAAATCAAAGTACCTTACTCAAAATTGATCGTATTTGTGTCATTTTACTCAGATAAGAATTTAAACTTCATAAATAAAAACTAATGATATTGTGCCAAAGTTGTAATTCACATAAATTTTCAGATCTTGGGTGTTTCATTCTGTCTGGGCCATCCTAAAATTGATTTGTTTTGTTGATGAGGTTGAAATGAAATGTCTCCCATAAATATGAATTTCAAGATAGAAGTGAATGTATCTGTCTACAGAGAAAAATGTAGGCCTTTTCTAAGCACATAGTTTATACAATAGAATTCTTGGATGATAACTACTTTGTTAGGGAAAAGAATGCTGTTTACTCTGATGGGGAGCAACAAGTCTTCTCTGTGCATATCAATTAAAAGCAATTCCTTGCTTTATATAATTAGCGTAAATTAGTTGATGAATGAGGTATGTACATTGCATTAAGATATAGAAGTTTCATATCAATTTTATTCACAGTTCTTATCCAAGCCATTTAAGAAAATGTTTGAAGAGAAACTGAAACTAGTTTGATATCTCTTTGTTGATAAATCTGATAATAAACATATGCAATTGTAGTGAGATGAATGATTTATTGAAGAAATACACTTTGAAAATGGGAATGTTGTCTTGTATGTTGTAGTGCTATGCATGCATTGACATGTAACCCTCTGAATGCTGGAACCAGGTTGCCCCATACATGTAGCCTATGGGGATATAAGAATTAATTAGTCACCTGGTTGATAATTATTCTTTGGAGTGTACAATCTACAAATGTAGAAGAGGTTCCTGAATGCAGACAAAAGTATCTTAATTCTTCCTCTTTTGGGGTTATGTGGATGTTTTCATACTCAGACATTTATATTGTACTGGTATATTTGAATGCTCAGGCCTTTATATTGCATATTTTGGAATGTATGAAACAACAATGATCCATTTGATACGCACTTTGAACATTATTGCTTATGTATTTGTCTGTTTGATCTAAATCCTTTTTATGCCTCCGCCCACCGAAGGTGGGTGCTGGAGGCATTATGTTTTCGGGATGTCTATCCGTCCGTCCGTCAGTCCCGTTTTCGTTCTCGCGATAACTTAAGAACCGTTTGACAGATCAACTTGAAACTTGGCTCATGTATGCATATGGGAGGGACAATGATCTGATTAGATTTGGGGGTCTCGAGGTCAAAGGTCATAGAGAGGTCATTATGTGCATAGAAATGGTTCATTCTCGCGATAACTAACAACCATTTGAAGGATCAACTTCAAACTTGACTCATGTATGCATATGGGAGGGCCAATGATCTGATAAGATTTTAAGGTCACAAGGTCAAAGGTCATAGAGGTAATTATGTACATAGAAATGGTTCATTCTCACAATAACAACCATTTGACAGATCAACTTCAAACTTGGCTCATGTATGCATATGGGAGGGACAATGATCTGATTAGATTTTAGGGTTTCATGGCCAAAGGTCAAATGTCAAAGATGTCATTGTATACATGAAAAAAAAAAAAATGAATTTGCCCTATATTTCAGATCTGGCAATGGTGGAGGCATAAATTTCGACCACGCGTGGTTGAGGATTCATCTAGTTTTTTTTACTGGAATTAAAATAAGTTAAGGGGGAAAAGCTCACTTAATACAAATGTACATGTATATATCTGTTTCCTCTTCTGAAAATTAGTTCAGAATCATTGAACAATAGCTACTGGTTTTGAGTGAATCAAAAGGAAGTACAATTACAATGTATGATTCACAAAGGTCATCATTTTGTCCAGTTAGTGTGATTGTTCAACCTGTTTCACTCTGATTGTTTAGACTATTTGGACCAAAACAAACAGATTTTCATACTTTTAGATGCACTGTGTTTACATGGAGTATATGTACATCTCTAGAAAATGATTTTATGTTGAGAGACTTGAATATTTTATGATATTAGGTGTAACAACATGGTTTTCCATTTATTTGAGGATAAATAAATTTTAATTCACAATTTTATTAAGAACAATGATCTTTAATAAACTTCTTGCATAATTCCATTCTCCTCCTTCTCCTGTATGAAGAG
The DNA here is from genome assembly GCA_029962745.1 of Echinometra lucunter. Lineage (NCBI taxonomy): Eukaryota > Metazoa > Echinodermata > Echinoidea > Camarodonta > Echinometridae > Echinometra > Echinometra lucunter. Next base: position 9,282,313 of record CM057151.1, read on the forward strand.
AATAAAGAAACAATTAAGTAAAAAGCATTGCAGGAAAAAAAAATGATAATAAGAATTGAAACTGAATGTTTTCATAGCCAAATTTATTCCTCATTCCTCAAAGAACAAAATTCTGCTGTAATAAATGGCAGGAAATCCCAGTAGTGAACAATTACCTGTGCCTCACGAACTACATCCTGATATAATCTGATAACCAGACAAAGAATGGAGATACTGAAAGTGCAAGTGAAGTCAAACGTTCCATTTCTATAATAATGGGAGGCATAGTAAAATCTCTTATTCTAAGATCACTTATCAACTAAAGAAAACAAAAATTATTTCACATGTGACATTTCATTCCTGAACCTTTATACAATCAACCATGCCTTTGGTTTATGTTTTCCATTGGAGTGATTTCTTTCCTATACCAGCCCTTGCTGTAATATTACAGTACAACAGTTGGAAAAGTTACAGAATATTATGATTTGGGCGCTGCCTCCCATGAGGTCTGTGGCTAGGAAATTGATTGTGAAGCTCAGTACCTCGAGCACAGAGAATGGTTTTTACTGAAAACAGATCTCATCAAAATGCAGATTTATTTTTTTTTTTGTGCTCTTGCTTCTCTATAGCCAAGATTTTATTTCATTGGTGATGGTTATGTGTATTAGAAGTAGTTTGTATTCATTATCACTTATTCTGGTAAGAGACATTTTGTGCTTTAGCATAATAACTTGTCAGTCAGGGAGGCCTTTGAAAAGGATTAGTTATGCATTCATGACCAGAAAAAGCTTATTAGGAATTTGTGCACATCTATGTGTCATGTGCATTGATTTCAGTATGGTGTTTGGAAAGGAAAGGAAACATTGAATTGCAAATCTGGTAAAAGGTTTAAAATCGTTATTTTGCAGTTGAAACCAGGAAATTTTATAATTCTATATTTTCTTGCAGTTTCTCTTCCCATATTCAGGGTATCTATTTTTTCAGTGGAAGGACATGGTTTGGAAAAATGGATCAATAAAGACAAATTACCAGTGTAGTCAATATGATACAGATAACATAATAATTGTGCTCTTGAAAATCCTGTCCTTTTCAGTCCATACAAGCTTCATCTGAATTCCTGCCATGATACAACACTGATAACCATCCTACTAGCCTTGGACTCCTATGATGATGTCTGGCCACCATTGACTGCTTCAGTCATCTTTGAACTGTATGAAGACAAGGCAGGCAACCCATTCGTTAGAACCCTCTATCAAAATAAAGTAAGAACTCTCTCATCTCTCTTATATACTGTGTTAGTTCATATGCTAGTTGTGCATTTGTTATCTTTTAAAGGTTTTCTTTGAAAGACAAGGCAGGCCGTGCATTGGTCAGACATCTGTTATAATAGTAATAGATCCCTCTCATTCTGGAAGTTTTGTTATTTTAGATACTATCTTTCAACAGTGTTCAGACGAGGCTACTGATTTGCTGAAAAATCAAAACAGAGGAAGAACACACATTGTTAATAGAGTTGCAATTTAAATACTAGATTTTCGTTGTTACATATTTCTTTGAATTCTGTGAAAATTGCACCATTGTTACATTATTATGTTTATCTTTGAAAGTTCATTAAAATGCTCTATCAAACTAGAGAAAGAACTCACATGAATTTTATTAAAATGCCATTTGGGTATATAGAGATCATGACCTTCATCTCATAGAGTTTGAACTTCCTGTTAATTGTTTCAGTAATTGGCCAGAACAAAAAAAGGGATTAAAATTTTTCCTCAGTGTCTCCTGTTTTTGGTCTTTGACATTCATTATTGTCAAACAGCATGTTGTTGTGATGATACAATACTAAATCACTACACAGGCCCCCACTACTTCGTCAAAGTGACCTTCTTGTAGGACTGACATTTGAGACCTGAACGAATATGCATATTTTAAGATATCATCATCATTTACTTGCACTGGACAAAGCATATTTTACTGTCTATTGATACGTGCTTTGTCTACACACTAATTCTGCACCTAATGGCACCTCCTTGCAACTACTCACCTCACCAACCATCCCATTATAGCTTCCTGAGTGAGCTGCGTAAGGGATTACCTCATTATCAAGTGTCATCATCGTCATCATCATCATCATCATCATCATCATCAAATTTTGTTAGAATCCTCTTCCCTCTTATAAGGGGTCCTTGATTTTCACTCCATAATGACATTTTCTCTCTCCGCTTGCTCTTGTCTTGAATATCCTCCTCATTTAAACCAACATTACTGCTTTTCATTCTTCACCATATCTTTCCATGTAGTCTTTGGTCTTCCTTTTCCTCTTTGGTCTTCCTTTTGGTCTTCCAGATCCCATACTTTTTTACAGGTTTATCACCTTCCCTTCCCAACAATTGACCCATCGTACTCTTGCTATCGCACATTTTCACACCGCACATGTATCTTCTGTAATATGGCTTTTTTTTTTGTTCTCCTTCTGTCTTCACATTCCAATTTTTTAAGCCAACCAAACAAAAACCTTATAGATCTTGCCTTTTGACATTATGTTATGAGATCAAAATTTGTTGCTACTTTTAGTTATTACAGCTTAAGAATATGCGTATTTGGCAAAATATACATATACTTTTCGTATGATACATTTGAATAACAAAAATATGACATTTCTCTTTGTAAGTATTACTATGCAAAACTCCATTAGCACATACTGTACTTTCCATAAAAACTTCCTGTGCTCATTTAAGGAAATCATATCTGGTGGTTTTAATCATGCTTATGAATTCATGTCATTAATTTGTCAGGAACTGTGTTTCATGATGAGCATATAATCTTGCAAGGACAGAACATACATTCTGTGAAGACATTTACTGTAACTCTAGGACATTTTTTCCCGCATGATTATAATAATGCTAATCAATTTCTGTAATGTTGTGTATGCATATGAAACATTTTCCTGCCTTAATCAACAAGGGTGCAACACACATTAATTGTATGTGCAGATCTTTATGTGTAGGAAAGTTTGTGTCAATCAGCCACAGTATGGGCATGAAAATTGTGACATTACCAGTGTTCTGTATGTACACTAGTGTGCCTGATACAAGGCTGTTACCAAATCAAAGTGAAATGATTATGGTTTTAAAACATTTTGCGTCTAGTGAATTCAGCATAAAAAGCATATGAAATTGTTTATCTTGCTCTCAAATTAAAGAAGAGGGAAAGTTAAATATCAGGCAAATACAAGAACCATCTACCCATAGTTCTACTATTATTACACAGTAAATTAAAGGGAAATTTTCTGTAAGAATATAATAGTCCGATAGCACAAAGTAATCTACCTGCAATGAATACCTGTTACTGATTAGAAGTTGAGAATTTGTAATTTTTTATAGAAATTGAAAAGGAGATTGTGCCAATTTTCCTGGATAAGTTCTATCACAATTGAGAGAACCCTGATATGTATGTAAAGCTGCACATAAATGCATTCATGGATCAAGTATGTGTGAATGCATACCAAGTACATTTTTGAAATAGCGCCATCTTCTGACAAAGAAATGCTGTAGAGTGTCAAATCTTATTTAAAGGTCAGCTGTACACACTCAGAGAAATACTCTGTAACAGTAAGAAATATGTCATCTCTATTTTTGTACAAAATATTAGAATGCCATAGTTAATCACATATTGTTCTGCAAAATGCCATATGAGTTGATATCTTAGAAAGGTTGAGAAAAAAGAAACTAAAATACTGGTACTTGACTGAATCTTTGATTAGAAATGTTTCAACTTGAGCAGATTTGTAGAATATAAATTTTATTTCAGTGATCTTTACATAGGATTAGGGGAAAAGTTTTTTTTCAGGAAATACTGATATCATCTCCTGTAAATATATTAAAAATCTCTTTGGTCTGAACTCTCATAAAAAAGTCTGTGTTATTTCTGTGGTCTTTCATATTTGTGAAATTCATTTTGTGTAACTTCTCCCTCTCTCTCTCTTTTAACATAGCTGTTTGTCTGGTGAAATAAGATTGTTTTAGTATCAAACTGAATTTGATTCATCAAGAATCGATTGTGAAAATGATTTCTTATTATCATTCATGTGTGTGTGTGTCTTTTCTCCACCGTTGTATTCTTTATATTCTTTCTTCTGCAGGAGCTGAGGATATGCCACACTAACGAAACCGTCGTACCCTTAGAGAAATTCAAGCAGCTGCTTGCCCCTGTGTCTTACACTACCCAAGACTATGTAGATGCATGCAAAGTAACAAGTTAATGATTGCTCTCTACCTGGATGGTTATAGGTGAGAAATTATGCTACATTACTGCCCTACTTCGACAAAAGGAAGCAAGTGACATAGCAAAAAAATTTGAGTTATTCATATTGTCATACTTTATCTAGTGTGCAGCTCTTCTTGGTTGGTTGGTTGGTTTTTTAGTTTAGAGGCGCCTATCACTTCTAAATTAGAATATTTACGCCTGTATTCGTACTGACTTTTTGAAGTCATTTTGACTCTCTTTCAGCAGACTAAATTTTATATATGAACACTCATCCTGCTACAAGATATGTACTTTTGTCACTTGCTTCCTTTTGTCAAAGTAGGAGAGAATAATACCATCACAGTTATGTATAGAATAGCCTTATGCACCAAGTAGGACTAATTTTGTTTCTTAGGTTTAAACCTAAACAGGGCCATAAACCATGTAAGGCATGCAGCTGCCACAAACCACAAAATAGCAACATAGTTGAAAGATGTATTCTCTCATTCAAAATTGGCCATATGAGCCATATGATGTCATGGTAATTTCTTAAGAAAGACCATATAGCATCATATGATTTCAGCTACAGCTGCATAAGAACAGTAAATTTCATATAGCACTATGTACACACACATGTAGATCCCGGAGAGTTTGTTGTGTAAGGGTGTAATAGTAACCAAAATGAACAGCTCCATCTTGTGGTGCATATATATATATGTGTAATGATTTTAGAATCATTTGCTACGTCACTCTCTGATCTGTATGTATGATCATTTGTTTGTATTGTGGGATTTTTATTATATTAATTTATTAGTACATATCAAGACAAAGAAAAAGAAGATTCTGTAAAATAATGGCTTTGTTTTGTATCTTTCCCCTTAGATAAGTTGATGAAGCTATCATGTATGATGAATTTCAGATGATCTATGAAATGAATATTCATGGAGAATCTGAAATACTGTTCCTAAAAATCAACTTTCATATTTCCCATAAAACCACCTATTTCAGAAAGTCTAATTAGAAAATAAAATTATACTGTCTTTAAAAAAAAAATCCCCCCAAAGGAATACTTGGTTTCCTGAAATTTGATGGAAAAATCTCAGCTATACCTGCTGCAAGGCAGTCTTTGAAGATGGCTATAATTCTCAGAATATATAATCTAACTTATCCCTACTATGTGTGTGACATTTCTCTTGAACTGAAATGATTTTATTTAAAATTGTGATGGTTCAAAAGTCAGAAACCAAATCCTTGGGAGATCACAAGCTCAAACAATGCTCATTCATGGAACACAGAGAGTTGCTAAACAAATGGTAGGCAAGAAATTCTACCCTGTAAATGGGTGTTATTTAATTGAAGAGAGAGACCCTACAGGCAGAAGAATGGGACTCCTGTGTATGGTAACCATGGTAACCGGGCAGCTATGACAATGGCCACTGGCATTCTAAGCTAAGAACGATTGCAGTGATGCATACATCTATTCATCCATCCATCCATAAAAAGCTAGAAATCCTTCCCTTTGTCCGTGCACACATAAAGCCATCTCTGCATTTGGATATGATGTCTTGCTGAGTAATTCTTGGTTTCTTCCACCAACCATTTTCTTTTGTTGTTATATCCAGAGATGTGGAGGAGCAACAAAATAGCATGCTTTTTGTGTACATCTGTGGTAATTTAGTGATTACTTAGCCCTGAATGAGCAATAAGAACAATGCATCAATGGCTACATATAGAGCTCAGGCTGTCTGGATGTCTTTATGTTCTTTTTTTTTCCATTTTTGTCCTCTGTAATAATTCATATTTTGTTTAGCAAGTCAGGCACATTTTTGTGGAAGATCTGTTTTTATATTTTGATATGATGTTGAGAGTGGTCTTCCCTAGTTTTATTCACTTCATTTCATCCATTGTTCAGGATTATGCTGCTGGGATTGATGTATCTACTCTTGTGTAATCTGTTATTAAGAACGGAACTTGAAGAACTAAAAATGTTTCAGATGATTTTCATGGTTTATTTTATAGATTTCGTATGCATAAATATTTTTTAATCAAAAGGAATCATGTCTGACAAAATTTGCATCAATTTCCATCAGCATGGAAGTTTCTTAGATAAAATCTAGTTGAAAATGTAAGGGCAAACAACTATGTTTGTCGTACGAGAATGGATGGAAGAGAGAAATTGGACAGCACATGGTATTCTAGAATTATTGTCACAAAAGTTCCAGAAGCACTTATTTGCCAAAGAATCTGTAAACCCATCATCCAGGATTTTCTTTACGATTAGACCAGGAAGGGTTTGTAATTATTGCAGCTTTCAGTTGTACACAGGCTTGAATGATTTGTATGATTTTAATCAGAGGGAAATTGAGCATCACTGCTCTGCAACAATGCCTGGTCCAAAAGTCATGCTGTGTTCAATTGTGCTTCTAGCGTGGCTTGCCTGGCCTCAGTTGATAATCATGTTATGGTTTGCTTGAGAACATACAATATGTATGAAAGGTGATGAGAAATGTGAATGAAAGGTCATTGGAGAAATAGAGAGATACATGCAGAGAGTTTGAGAGATAGATAAAGAGAGAGAAAGAAAGAAAGAAAGGGATAGAAAGGGAGAGGGGACAAATTAGAGTGAAATGATAGATATAAAGACACCCATAGAAAATGAAGATAGTGAATGAAGATGTGTGTATTGATGAAAGAAACACTGTCAGAAGGAAAATGTGACTGCATGAAAGGAAGAAAAAGAAGAGGCATGGAAAAGTATTGATGTTCTCTTGTTGTGTCAGTTAATATAAAAAATATTTGTTACTTTTTGCAAAGTTTTCCTTATTTTGGTACCTAATGGTTGTGGAGGAAATGAATTAAATTCCTTGAATCAAGATATGGGCCTGTGTGATAAGTCCCAATCACAAACAATTTGAAAAGAATATATCTGAAGAACTATGTTATTTCATTTTAAGAATACCCCGAGGTGAGTCAGGAATAGTCTGTCTACCTTGATAGAGGAGACACCATTGGTTACGTGCTAGAAACCCACGCCATCCTCTGATTTTTGCCGATGACTTTCTCATCTCCAAATTGATTGATCACACCTCTGACGTCTAGTGATGCCAATTTGTTGCTTTCCTAGACTAACCCTAACTAGATATATAGTATTAATTCATTATAAAGTAGCCTGACTCGAGCCACATGACTCATCGTGGCAACGCATCTCACAAGAGTTTCACAATTATCATGTTTTCCAGTCATATTGATTTATTCTTTAAATGCAAGTAATCATGAAGGTCATTTGTAGCGCAATCAGACGTTCGCATCGCTGGAGTAGAATTAAAAACTGGAGCGAGGCAACTCACTGACTTGGAAGTAATCCTATTGTGTCTCATAACCAAGTCACAGGCATGATATCATAACAGAGGGATACCTATTTTCATCTCATGAGGGAATAGTGCTTTTCTGTTTGTTGTAGTAGTTAGAAGACTTTTTGATGTTGCTCATCGGCAGATGAGTAGTATTTCTGATAATTTCTGAAGTTTCTTGCTTTTACCTTGGTGATGAAGTGTGGAGGAGATATGATGTAATTATTTATAAAGGTGTAACTCCATTATTTTCATATGAGATGAATCACCATGATACATCGAAAAATATGAATTTCATCAACTTTTTATAATTTTTTCTTAATGCTTTTTTGTAACTCGTCTAAGTAGTTTATAATCAACATTTTGCATACCTAAGATTTGTCTATTCAAAATAGAAAGAAGCCAAACTTTCTTAATATACCAGGATGGTATTTTCTTATTCTTTTCCAATGACAAAATACAATTTTATCACAGATGGGTAAACGTCCAATGTAGCATTTTACCTAGATATATCATGAGCATTAACCCGTAGACCACTGAATTCTCTAATTCCCATAGGTTTTATACAGAGATCCAGTAGCCAGCGGATTAAGAATCCATTTCAATTAAGTTTAATTTCCATTGGGAAAGTGGTTTGCAAAACTATCATGTCGCTCCCCTCAAGCATGACTATTACTTGGGATATATCATTGGCTTCTCCTGCGTACATTTATTGAAACAAAAGTAGGACGTGTAAATAGGTCATGGGTGTCAATGCGCAAATGTGTAAGTAGGCCGTGGTAATTACTTTGACTGCTTTAAATTAGTCACAGCCGGTTGTGCCAACAGAATGTTGGTGTCTTCATGGTATATAAATCACTTCATCACACGTAGAAGAGGATTTCTAGGGGACCAATGCGGCTATGCTCACCGATAAGAATAAATTCAGACAGTATGTTAGCTGCGGGCTATCAACAACATGCTCTTACATCAGCCCAGTTCTTGGCTGATTAACCTCCAGTCACCCAAGACAATTGAAATTTCATGGTTTGACAACAAATATATCCAGAAATGTCGTCTCTTCTTGCATTGCACAATTGAAAATTGAAGAAATTGGTATAATACAAATTACTTTGCAACATAATGGAATAGTTTAGTTGTGTTTATACATACAGTGATTATGTACATAGTTCTGAAATCTCATGATATTGCCATTGTTCACTTTTATATCCTCTAAACATTGATATTTTTGTGCATTTACATATAATGAATTATTCCAGACTCTTGCTATGCCTTCATTGCCTATTTTATCATCCATTTGCAAATTATCAGATTGATTGCAAGTACCTTTTCCTCAAAGCATAGAAGTTTGTCCACTGATTAAAATGATTATGATACAAATACAGTTCTTGCATGGTTTTGGGGCAGAGTCTTCTTTGTTTGTTTGTTTGTTTGTTTGTTGAATTGTTAAATTGTTTGCTTTGTTTGTTATTTGGGGGGGATTTGCCAGGTTTCTTTGATTTTAGTTTAAAAATAGCATGATACTGACGATTGAAAACTTTTGAAAGCTCATCATGTGGAGTATTAAACTGACAAGATGTATAGCATAATGTGCTTGTACATGTAAGTGTGTACACAGGACATATATTCTTGCATGAGAGGTCATGTAAAATGCACATAGTAGCAGTGGGCTAACTGATATTAATAAGAATCCTGCAAGGTTGCTGTGCAGGTTGTTACTGGGCAGAGACACCAGATGATTTTAGATTCAAAATGACATTGGTGCTAAAATTTCCTTTATTTGGAGCATCTATCTTTTTGAGGAAAGTGAACATACTGACACATTTAACAAATTACTTTCCAATTACTGTTTTCTATCAGAACTAGGTATTATCTTGAAGTTGAAGTTGTGGATTAGGTCAGCTTAGGGCTCTCTGCATGCATCATCTCAGGAGATACCACTCTCCTCCAGGCATCCTCAGAAACACCGGTATAAGAGATGCCTTCCAGTGTGGTAACCATGGTGATGTATACCAATGTCAGTCACCTGTCAATGTTATGAATGGAAGTCTCTTAGGAAGATGGAGTAGGGTGAATGTTTACCCTCGTTCCTCCTTGCACCTGAAGTCTCTCTGAATAGATGGAAGAGAGTACATTCATGTTGTTACTATTAGTAGTGGAAATATTGTTTTCAAGCCCACTACACACTACCATCTGAGTTCAATCTGATTTTTTGCCATTACCATTAGATATGGAAATTTAGACAGATGCAATCTTTCGAATGGAGGTTCCTAATGATGACGGGAATAATAAAGCTTATAATTACGATGCAGTTGAGGCCTTTCAGTCAGAGTGCAGGCCTAGGTGGCTTCAAATCATGGACAGTCACATATTGGTTTATATTCACTGCAATTCAGAGCTGATGGGAGACTTGCTTTACCTCAAAATTTTCTGCCATTTTCAATAGGACTATTCATAATCTCGATCTTTATACATGTTCAGATGTCCATATTAACTGCTGTTGTCAATCCTTCCTAAATCAGATTGCAATCAGATCATTTGTGAATGTTATATGGCAGACCTTGCATCCTTTAATATGATTACTTACAAAAAGAAAGATAGAATTTGAAGTTCATGTCTGCAAATATCACCTTCTGTGATTATTTGGGTTTTGAATATTTTGATAATTTTCTGAATCATATAGTTAGTAGTTATGTTAGCATATTGGATGAATACCCTGAAGCAGTCTGCACACACACACACACTCACACACACACACACAGACACACAGACTCAGACACACACACACACACACACACACACACACAAAAACTGGCATGAGTCACAGATTGTTGTTCATAACTTTGAGAAACTGTAAGTATAGTAGAATATAGGTGGAAAAAGATATGGAAATAATGAAATAAATTCACAATGCTTGTTTTCTTGACTAGAAAAAGAAATATTAATTTTTCTGCAACTGCAAATGGGTGACAATTTTTGTTACTTGACATTTTCCTTTGTAAAGAAGACCGAATAGAAGAGACCTTTTCTTCATAGATATCTTGTCTTGATGCCTCGAGGCAAAGTATACATGTCTTGAACATGACCTTGGTGTATGTGTTATGTGATAATCATTTTCTGTGGCATCAATCCTCTCTCCTCGTCTCACTGATGGAACAGAGTGGTATAACCCAATAACAAGTGCTGTCCTTTCATGTTACGCCCTCAGGGCGATTGGTGTTAGGTCTCGGTATTATCGTTTTAGACTAGGTCTCAACACGTAAACAGCTTACTCTCCCAAACGCCATGTATACCCAGGTAGAAAGAAGGTGGATCTTGTCGTTTGAGCCTAGCTTAGATCAAGGATAATTCATATTTCCAGAGGTTGTCTAAATGCGACAATATAGAGATAAATCATAGAGAAGACTGTTCTGATTTTTTTTCATTGAAATTAGAATTTCAATATGAGTAATATTTTTTCTTAGGAATATATTTTGGTAGTGATTTGAAGTAGAAACTTCTGTTCATCCACATTTTACCCCCCAAATATTATAATTTGTATGAATTGCAGTTTCAAAATATTCCTGAGAAGTAAATAAATGATTTAATCATATATGCTCTGTATCCACTCATTGATCAACTGCACTACACTGTGTTTTTTTCCACCTCAAATTTCAGTATTTGCAAAAAGAGTTTTCTCCTTACATTTCTTTGTAATGATAACAATAATACTCAGCTCTTTTATAGCGCATAACACATTGCAGAAAAGCATGTCCCTATGTGCTAGGTGATGGAAAGAAATATTTCTTTTGATACATTAATCAGCAGCAAATAAAATTATTTAGTTAGTAATCTGAACCTTGAACTCTACTTAGAGGCATTTTGATAATGCCTCTAAGTAGAGTTTTCTAGCAGTATTTTTATTTTGAACTTTGATTTACTTATTTGTTTTATTTATATATTTGTTTTACATGTTTATATAGTATGTCTTTTTGATATGGAAATAAACCCAAACCAAACCAAAGGAATGTCAAGTAGAAGACCAACTATAAAGGACTGCTTATCTTGTCCTGAAATTGAAACAGTCTGTAAAGTCATCTCCTCTTTTCAGTGGCAAACTGTAATCCTCTTAGAGGCCAAATTATGCATTTGAGAGACCTATGATCCCAGTGCTAAAAGCCCATCTAGGATGAGGTATTTTTCTGTTAAGATACCATTTTTCCCGGAGTAAGGATTATTTTGGATAATATCATTAACCTTCTTTCCCCTCTCTTTCTCTTTCCCCTTCTTTATCTCTCTCTCTTTATTTCTGCTCTCTATTTTCTGTCTGTATCTTCCTTTCTCTGTCTTCTTTCTTTCTGTTTGGTACTCTCTTTTTATCTTTTTCTCTTTCTTTTTCTCCAACCCTCTTTCCTTTCATCTACATGTATGATTATTCAAATAACCTAGGGCACCAAATTATCTAGCTCACTCCATCAAATCTTTTTCTTTCTTCTTTTTTTTTTTGCCAGTCTAATCCAATTTCTGTGTGGACAAATGGATGAATGGACATAAAATCCTCTCTTGGTGCAAACGAGAGGCATTTTGACCGCGTTACTGTGGCATGAGTCTCATTGCACAAATCCAAGCCATTTTGTCTCATGCATTACCACCAAATCAAAGATGATTGGTATTTAATTTTTCAGGTGATTGTATTAATGGAAATCATCTTAATTTGAGCTTGGTAATTTGAAGTGAAATGATAAGTAGTTATGTGATTTTTTGTTCATAGCGTCATAATGTTTTTACTGAATACATTGGACTTGCCTCATTATGCTTTTAATTTAAGCAAATGCACACGGTGGGTTTGGGAAAATGTTTGAAGTGAGTATGTATGTATGTTTTCTTTATTTCAATACGGTGATTTAAAAAAACCTGCTTTCAGCCGCAAGGCTATTTTTCAGCAAGTCTGTGTACAAAGAAATAACATAAACAAAGAATAACAACAATAATGATTACCAATTATGAACAAAATGATAAATACAAATTTTAAACAGAGAAACAGAAATCACAGGGTAATTTAAAAAACAACAACAGCAAATAAACAATAGCAAAAACTAAAACAAAATGAATATGAATTATAATAATAGATTTATACTACCTTTGAATCAGGATTAGGTTTTGCATTAGATTTAAATCAGAACTCAGTTGCACATAATTCAGGCTATGATATTGAAAAACCAAAATAAGAATTTATTTGAGGTTGCAGATAAAGATACCGGTAAACCAAAATACATCCATATATCTATAGTAAAACCAGTCATGACTGGTGATTATGTTTATTAGATCCTATTGTTTACTTGTACCATGTGTAAAACAGCAACAATATTTAACACCTTTGATTATCAATAAATCAAAAGTGAAGACTTGTACAAGACTGAGGTCTTCACAACTTAACATTGAAGAAATGTGATGCAGTTAATGTATATATCATGTTATTATGTTTCACTGTTTTTTTATTTTTGTGCTCATGTATGTGTGTGTTGCATTCTTTTTTTAATGTAGAGGTTTTTCCATCAGATGTGAACAAGTCTTTAGTGCTCTGCCAAATCTTGTGATTCATTATGTTATGATACTAGATCTATATAGGGCACTCTGTTCAATCATGGAGAAGAGAAATATTAGAGCTGCCTGTAATTGACCATGCCAGAACTTGTTTGAAGATGCATTCATTCAGAAAGTACATGTAGGAAGCACTATGGAGAGGTAATTGGGAGACCATGATTAACCTGTAGGGTAGTGGAAGAATTGACTACTCCCTTCTAAGGAAGATGTGAACTGACTGATCCTAGGAATATTCCATCTCGACTATCACCAACTTGACTGCAGACATCTTGCATAAAAAAAACTTGCAATTAAATGCAGCTTAGAAAATTGAATGCATAGAAAATTACATGTAAATGCAAAGCCCAAATACTCAATCCTGATTGGTTGAAAATCAAGTTGCGTTTAATCACAAGTTTTTTTTATACAAGAGTGCCCTGGAAGCATACTCCCTGAGACATCTAAGCCTGAATAGATTAGCTAATTGTCAGAAAGGTAATATGGGCCAATGTATGTGGTGATTTCCAATTAGGATTAGCTGACAAGAGGTTGAGATATTTGACTTGGGCCAATTTTCTATCATTTAGGTGTCCAGGGGGCGATTAGTCTGTGTAGTAATCCTGATACAGGATGAAGTGGACCAGATTATATGTGACTTATATACATGTAGACCCAAGAAATGTACAGGGATGGCATTTTCATCGGTCTCCAGAAAAAGGGGGCAGGATCCAAAATTATTTAGGCAATGAAAAAAAGTTTCCTTATAATTATCCACATAAATTAATGTATTCTTAATTCAAGAAGTACGGGTGCCCTTATTGATGTGAAGGTAAACATTGATGGATGAATATTAATTTTTCAACCCCTTGGCCTATCTTCGTTCCCCTTATGTAATATAGGACATGCATATTTGCAGGGTATTCATCCATTGCAATTTTGATGGACGTCCACATCATCCAACAAATTATTGATTAAATGATTTATAATAAAAGCAAAGGCTGAACCCCGTTATTCTCACATGTACTACCTAGGATGAACTTTCATGCAAACAGTAAGATTCCAATTTATTTTTTGTGGAACATCGGAATTGTTTGGAGATAAAGCACCTCTCCTATGACTCACCTGACACACATTGGAGTGGGCGTTTTATGCGATAATTTAGCGATAAAATTAAGAGTGGATTGGGGGTTGCGGAGTAATCCTATCTCCTCCAAAGTTTACCCACATCATTGTTGAGTGCTCTTCCTATTGCTGCAGAAACACCCCTCAATTGATAAATGTTTTGGCAAGGGGCTGCTCTGGTCTGGCCTTCTCCCTGGCAATCGGACACCACCAGGAAGCGCCTCACATCCCCATCTTTCTCTTTGTCTCCTGCCGACATTGTATCCCTTCCTCCAATATTGACAGCTCTCACTGCTCAAACACCAGGCATGTTCACTCACCTCCCAAATGTGATCATTTTAAAGTTATGCTTTCCAGTGTGAATGCGGTTGACGTCAATTCAGTGTAGAGGCAATAAACCTGTTTTATAACGATTTTGAAAGACAATTGCTGTGGAACATTTACAGAAAGTTTGAATGCACATGTAGATATAAAGTTTGTTTCACTGATTAAAGTCTATCAGCTCTGCTTCTATTTGATAACCACAGAATGGCATTTGTATATACTTCTTGTACATGTTGTCAAAGATAGCCAGTTGTACATGATATGATTTCCAGAAAGGTTAGCAATAAATGTATATGATACATTATTTGATTTAACGATGAAAGTACTTTGCAAAGTCTTTTAAAGATCAAATTAAATGGATTGGCTATCTTATATGATCACAAAATATCAATATATGAAATGCGATGGGTTTTTTTTTTTTCTTACACAAGCCATGGATTGCAAACATGTATTGACAAAATGCAGTGTTTCTATTTTTAAACTATTCTTCTGTGTGGCTGCCATAGAAAGGGAAACATGAAGAGATTTTTCCATTGTGACTTGACTTTAGGAATATTGTTAGAATAAATGAAATATTCTTGAATGTGAATACACCTCTAGGTACAGGTAGATTTAGAATTACTCTGAAAAAAAAGAGCCATTATTTCCCTTTTTACCGCTTGATAAGCAAGGGAGGGAAGAGCAAGAAAGCTCTTGGGACGAGACAACAATTCAATTAGACCAATTCCACTGGGTACCTGATACAATCACAGTGGCCCATTAATTGTTGTTTCTCTAACCATAAATTGTGCATCCCAAGTGGTCTTTTCTTTTTCTTTCTCTCTCTCTCTCTCTCTCCCCCTCTCTTTCTCTACCTCCCCCTCCCTCTCTCTACCTCCCCCTCCCTCTCCATTTTTTTTTTTGGGGGGGGGGGTGGGAAGATGGTGGTAGGATAGGGAAAGAGGAAAGGAAAAACTGGAATTAGAGGTTAGTCTTTGAAACAGTATCCTTTGTGTATTGGCCGTAGCCCTCAACCAGTGAAGTGGCCTGCACTATCTGTGTTTGGAAATCAACATTGGAGAACCGAACTTTAACATGGAAAGTGCTTTGTGAATTTTGCTCAAGTGTATGAAGGAATGAATTTTTTCCCCCCTCAAATTGCACTCTTACCCACACTTAATGGTTCCTAGGGTTTATGCTATGAATTCATTGTTAAAACTCATTGTCGGTTTTTTGCAAATCCATGTGCGGTGCACAGAAACATGTATTGGAGAAATTATAGATACAGGTATTCTGAAACATTGGAAATTGCTTTCTTTGCATAATTTCATGTATACATTAAAAGAAAGGTTATGACTTTAATTTTAGAAATGGTTTCTATTACCATATACATTATTACAGAATCAGGAAACACTGGCCATTCAAACACGATTCGTTAAAACATTTTGTCCAACATGCATTTCTGTGCATGTGCACAGATTCGTCAGCTCTTCAGAATGACAACAAACTATTTTCTTCCTTGGCTTAGTATTTTTAGGTTTTTATACTCTGTTGAAAGGTGCTTTACTTTAATTCCAATATAAATCTTTCAGTTTATGAAATGCCAAGACATGCCCATTAAAGACTCTTTGTTTTTTGAAGAAGCTCTGATTATTCAGAAAGGAGCCACAAGTTTGTAGTGGTGATTACATAAATCACAGTGATGGCAGCATTAGAAGTAAAATTATGTTGGATTGAATATGGATTATTGTCAAACTCTTATCTTTATACTCTTTTTCATTTGTGTTGGTAACAACAGGCATCCAAAAAAGTACATGTGTGTATCATAGCTGGTAATATGAAACCATCAGCAAGGGATTAAATGAGGTCATGATAATTTCAGTGAAAATATGATGACATCATTTTTGCTGCTTACTTAACACAAAGATACATCCCCATAACGATCGTCTTAACCCATGATGGACGGTCAATCAACGTTTGAAGATGCGATGCAACACTCACAGAGTGACTCATTATTTACTATAGATATTCTTCTAATTATGTGGGTGTCTCCTCCGAATCCGGGTGCTTCCCCCACCAATCCTGCCCCAAACAAGGGTGGCCTGGTTCTCGCTTCTTAATGAGACATGTGTCCACAGTGGTCACATCACACTGGATTAGGCCTGTTCAATTAGAGTGGGCACTGGTCGAATCAAGGCCCATCTCTTCTGCGGGTTACTGGGGAATGCTTCATGGAGATCGTAATGCCCGCTTACAGCTTCAGGATTCTGAGTACTTGATTACCTGTATTGAAACAATGGCAAACAACTCTGACAATTATGAAGGTTGTGATGATAATGAGTCATTGTCATAAGATATTATTGATAGGTTTGTTCTGGTAGTGGTAACTAGCCAAGCCATTTGTTGTTGAAAGACATGATCAGTCATTAGGTAGGGACATTTTCAAGTTTTAAACTGTCTCTGTTAATTTGTATATATATTTCAAATACTTTTCAAATGTGGGAGCATTGTGGCATAGTGTTGATCAGGCTCTTGCCTCTCATAAGAGAGGTTCTGATTTCGATCCTCGCCCGGTGCTTACATCCTTGGACCAGGTGTTTTGCTGACATGTCCCTCTCGACCCAGATATACTAAATGGGTACCTGACATTGTTGGGGTAATAATAATTGCAGGGCCTGTAGGAAGAGCAGTAGTAAATACTGATGTGGCTATATAAAATCAATTATCCAAATGTTTGCTTTTGAATGTCCCTGATATTGCGGTTGTGGATCCAGTTTTTCTTGCCTGTGTATTGGGAGCAAAACATAGGCACCGCTTTTCCAACGTTGGTGGAGTCAACATTTCCTAAACTGTTGATGAAAATGCTGACCATAAAATCACCAATCATGTGAAGCAAATTTCAGGTCACAAAGTCCACGTCAGAGGTCATTTGACGTCAGTGAAGTTACAATATGCATCTCTTGGTCTGAGATTAATTTGTTTAATGTTTATCATTTCAAAAATATTAATTTTGTTTAATTGTTGGGTAATTGACTACCAGATAATTTAAGATGACATGAATAAGAATGCACCTAAAGCATGGATTTTTAAAAAGCATTCTCACTGCATTCAGAAACTTTTCCCTCAAGTTCCAGTTTCATGTAAGGTCTGTTTTCAGACTAGGTGGAGACAAGAAATCGGTGGGGAGGGATCATTCTTCAGGTATAAAGAGGTAATGAGAATGAAGGCCCCTTGTGAGAACTAAAGCTATAAGGCATTAATTCACCTCTTGTCTCCTTTATCCAAGGAGGAGGAGGAGGAGGAGGAGGAGAAGAAGTATGGTAGTATTATGATGAGGAGGAAGATGGTAATGATGATAATTGCTCGTTTTGTCTTGAACTCCCCACAGTGATGAGGAGAAGGAGGATGACAGCATCACAGCAGGTATCGAAATGATGTTGTTGATGATGTTGATGATGAAGAGGAGGAGGAGGGGAAGGAGGATTATGATGATGATGATGATGTTAATGATTATGGTGTTAATGACGTTGATGATTGGCCCATTTAAACTTTTTTTTAAAAATGTTCTTGTAATTACCATTTACACTACTGGAAGGAAAAACAGAAAACTCTTTGGGTTTACTTGCCTTTGGAACATTCAGGTTTCTTTGTTGTGTATTGCACATATACAACTGTTGCTGCTCCTGCAGTAGTGGGCAAGGAGAGTCACATAAGAAAAAACCTGAATAATTGCTCTCTTTTTATATAGATTGAGCATTTTTTGTGTGAAAACCATCAGATGGGGTTTTTGCCAGAGTTTTAAAACGGCACACTGTAGTGGTGAGTCTTTTATCAGCATTTTTAGTCGGTTTATGGGTAGTTACCTAGCAACTTCTGAGGAAACTCCAAAATTGGAGGAAAAAAAACACATTGTTCTTGCTTGCAGTGTAAATGCCCCTAATGATGATGATGATGATGATGTCATCTAAGGTGCACTTTTCCTTCGTAGTCCCTGCCCTCTTACCCCCGACAGTACACTCACTCTAATCAATCAAAGACCCAGCCTGAGATGGCTCTATACAAAGCAAACCTCTTGATAGTACTTATAATAATGTAATTGCAGTCATCTATTCACCTACAACTTTTAACAGTACAATGTCCTCCGAAGCCGATTTGTAATTGGTTCATGAGTGTTGCCACGTGTTGAAGTCCCCATGTTAGAAACATGCAGAATTAAAGGGCTTATTGACATTTCAAAAGTATTTGACTTGTGATTAATCTTGAAAAAGTATATCAAAACAGTTCCATACAAAAATGATTATCGTGTAGTGGACTGAAAAGACAAATATCAATTGTTTTGTATATCTGTTGTCTTTCTAAAGACTAAGAAAAGTGATTATTCATAAATTAAATTTGAGGGAAAATATACCAGTATATTGTGTTTGTTCTTTATTATCTTGCTAGTTCTAACACTTAACGTTGTTTTTTATCATTCCCCAAAGAGTATACTTTTAAAATGACAATTTTTACTGTGGTATGAAAAACATTCCTATCCATCTCTTATATTCTCATACATAATGCATGGGTAGAATTTTAGTTATTCAAGAATACGTGAGACAAGGATATCCATTTCCAGTAATTCATGAGAAAGTCACTAGACACATATCACCATGCTAGACACATCTATTCATACATTCAGCTTTTGAAAACATATCTGATTGTCTGGTGTAACTGTTGAATCATTTTTCTTGTCCTATCCCTGAGGAGTAAAAACACTCACCAGATAGGAGGATCAAATTCCTCCAGAAATGGAAATTGGTAGGAGCGACCATGATTTCCAAGGAGGGTGAAGAATTATACCTCCCAGCATGCATTTTCATAATTCATAGGGCAGTGGCCCCCAACCCTCATCTCTGAGGGGGCTGTAAACCAAGTAACACCTATATCATTAATGTTACGAGTCAAGGAATGGGGGTCATGTGACAGGGAGATGTTCCCTCATTCTCATCCAAAACTGCCATTTAGGGACTTGGTTCCCTCTCCTGGCTCATCACTCATTCTTTTGTCCCCAGTTCATCCCAAGGGTGTGTCCACACTTCCATGCAAGAACAATGAATAATGCTAGGGGATTAAGTAGAGAAGTAGAGAGGGTTCGCACTGCATCAACGTTCAAGATTTAAAAGCTAGAGTTCATGCTTTTGCCTTGCTAGATGAGATATGCCATGATGTTAGTGGTTTGAATGTGAACACATTTATGCTTAGCGTAGTGATTGGTTTGAACACATACACAGCTTTATGTTGGGGATCCTTAGGCAGAAATAATGAGAAGTATGCCTTGGGATTTAATGTGAACATGATAGCCTCTAGCTGTTCTCTTGTTGAATAAGACATGATATTTGAAGAAATCCATGTTTAAGGTTTTTGCTGAAAACCTTGCTGAAAGAGACACGAGTATTATAGCATCACTGTTAGGATTCAGTGTGAACATGCTTATACTCTAACTGTTCCCTTGCTCAGAGAGACATGATGTGTGACATAATCAGTGTTAGGATTCAGTGTGAACATGCCCATACTCTAGTTTAAAGACCCCAGTTTTCTGCGATACGGAAAACGGAAAAATTTCATGGAATTTGGAAAGAACACAGAATTCACGGAATTTTACAGAAAACACAATTTTTCAGGCCCAAAAAATTTGAAGAACGAAAAATACATACAGTGAAAATAATGAAAAACAAAGCAAAATCTAATAAACCAAGCCATGCATCAGCGGAAAATTTGGATCAAACTTGTTTGCATTGTTAAGCTTGTGTTTGCCAAGCTTTATCTGCATATACTGCAGTGCAGTGCATACAACTTAAGTTTTTCTAAGATTTTTACTACTTACAATTGCTTTATCATATGTTTTGTTCATGTCACCAAAGAACACAGAATCTGAAGTTTAGAACACTGAAGAACACAGAATTTGCATTTTAGAAAATGGAAAACTTGGGACTTTACTCTAGTTGTTCCCGTGTGGATAGAGACATGATGTGTGATATCATCATAGTTAGGATTCAGTTTGAACATGCCCATACTCTAGCTGTTCCCTTGCTGATAGAGACATGATGTATGATAGCATCAATCAAAGGGAAGACACATGACAGTAAGATGGATAGATGCCATCCTACTGAATAAAGAGCTTATGAAAGCTTTCACGTAGATCTAGCAGCAGAGCCATTAATGTCTTCCCATCATGGAATCTTTAGGAATCTAAAGCATCACCACTAAATCTTTCTTTGCTGCTGGTACGAAAGCCTAATTGCAAATATGAAGAGAAATATGAACTAATCAAAAAACATATTATGTGTGTAATCTATTGTTAGGAACCAATTTCAACATATTGTATAGGGTCTTAGGATGAATGATAGTGTGCATCAGCTATAAGGTTTGTAAATCTTGTGTGAAAGGGACTCACTGGATAATAATAGTTTTGAAATTACATTGATTAGTGGGTTTCTGATATATTTTCTTCAGCAAAATAGTTAATTCATGGAATTTGCTGGAGGTGAAAATAAATCATTTAAGGGATGCACATTAATTGTAGTTGGAACTTGGAAACACAAATATCATTTATCCTCTGATACCTCTCCTGTTTTTCACCCCCCCCCCCCTTCGGCATGTGTCTTCTGATAATCAGTCATTTTGAAAATGGAAAATGCTCTAAATTGTAAGAATCTGAATTTTTAATGTAACCAGGCACTCTCTTTTTTTTTTACTATGTATCCAGTTTTCCTTGCCAATGGAATATTCCATATTTCAGTAACTTGTATAGCATACATGTTAGTTGATATAATTCATCTGAGAGAGAGAGAGAGAGAGAGAGAGAGTCATCATTCAACGAGCCTATTACAATGCTTTCCCCTCAGTTATCAGGCCTACATGCAGGAAATAGATACAAAGCAACCGTAATGATGAAATGCCTATCTACATCATGTCTGTCAATTTGTCATCATTCTTTTTTGATTTGCATTTGACCCGATTATGGATTTGTTCCAGAAAGACATCAAGCTTAATATAAAGTTAGTTTTGTAGAAATGAGAAGTGTAAGAATATATTCTAAAATGATAAAGAGAAACGACTATCTTCCAATTTCTTTGTTGTTCTTTCTAGTCTTCTGGTAAGTTATCATATTTACTTCTCTCAAGAGAGTGCTTGTTTTTATGATTAGATGACAATTAGTATTCATAGCTAAATCCTTCTTCCTCATCTGCAAATAAGAAGGAAGCGAAGAAAGAGTAACAATGAGATGAAAGCGGCCGCTGGAGCCCGGATGATGAATAACTGATTAAATTGGCTTTAATCATGCTTTCTATGGGCAAGACCCTCTAGGACAATAGGTCTGTGAGTCATGGTGGAATCACAAAGGAAATACGCAACCATTTCTCCGCACAGAACACATGTTGAGGGTCGATATGTTATGAAAATAGAAGAGTCCTACTTCTTATTCGTAGCACTTTTCAGGAATTGTTTTGTCAACGTGATGAAAGTGTTACGTGGAGTGAGGGAAATCTCTTTAATGAATTGTGAGCAGCAATGGTTTGGAAAGGCTGAAGAACGGTGATTAAGGCTGTCGGATGTTGGTGCTTTAGAGACTACATCGCAGCAGACTTGATGCTATATACGTCTAAACCACCTGTATTTCATGCTGCTGTATTATTAATTAATCATTCATATTGCTATAAAATGAAGTTCAATTCCTTGAAAATGTATGAAATGGGATGGGTATGAAAAAAATTAAGTTGGAAGTAATGAGTAATTATGAATAATAGGGCTGTATGATTTGAAGATTATTTATTCTTTAGAGCTTGTAAGACACTTTCTCATAAACTCTGATTACTGAAAGCCATACACAATATGTGGTTTACAATACAAAAGGAAACACAAGCTTAAAGTGCCAGTGCCAGAATGGTGATTTGCATTATACAATAAGAAACTTAAAGCATACTTTTAATGCCAATTTTATAGAAGATAATTTCACAACAAAGGTCTGCAACCCCAATTAACCTCATCTCATGTTGCATCTACTGATTGGTATACCTCTTCCTTTCCAAAGATGCTTCCGTACTAAAATATGATTTGCCAGTCTGCACTTTCTTATCACCTACTATCAGCCATTTATATCTCCATCGCCTACAGCAAGGCATCATATTTGGGGGAAAGGCCTTACGACACTCTAGAAAATGAACATCCATTGCCGACTTGACTGCTGCCATAGCTCCACCACTGGGATTTGGTGTCATCCAACTAGTGGTCCTACCTTTTTTGTGTGTGGAGTGGTGGAAAAGAGGTGCGGCTGCAGAGCCCTAGGCTACCAAAGCCAAGCTGTTTCAATTTGTGGCGAGAACAAAGAACTGATTTGAAGCCCCTCTCCTGTCAGCTTTTAACTCCCCTCCCCCCCCCCCCCCCCCCTCTGTTTTCATTGCATACAGCATTTTGGTGTCTTCCATTATATCCCTCTTTGCACAATGCTCTTTGTACAATGCTTTCTGTCTTTGTCTGTGATTTATTAGAAGAACAGTTCATTATGTCTCTTCATGTTTGTTTAAGTTGAAAGAGCATTGTTCTCTTTTGTAATGGAGTGACTTAGAGACAGGTGTCCAGGAGGATTATAGTAAACTGACCTGGACATTCATACACATGTATATTTTGACTTCTGATTTAGCTTGGAGCATATGAGACTACAGAATAGATATAATTTTGTAAAGTAGGAAAATAAGTCTTTATATTTCTGAGACTGGTCATCCACTTTAGTTTCACATGGAAATAACAAAAGTATTTGTTTTTAGATAAATTTTACATGTTTGCAGTGAATGAAGCTGCCTTGGCACAGTAGTTCTCTGTACCAAAAGTGGCATGTGCCTATTAATAACAGACATCTCCCCTTGTATATCATTCACCTGTTTATTGTGTCATTTTATCATTTGCTATCCCTTGCACAAGGGTTCTTCTTCATTCCAGAACACATGGAAATCCACTTTTACCGTGTTTACACAGTGACTCGGCTTGAGTGTTGAATCCTCAAGCAGGGTCGAACACTGCCGCGAAGAGGGCAACTGTGATCGTGTTTATACCATATAAGCGAGTTCGACACGGCCCGATCACCAACGGAAGTAGAATTGACGTCACAAATGCGGGAAATTTGCCTCCGACTACATTTTTCCACAAAGTTCACAACAAAATTCGTTAAAACACCGTGAGTGAGGCTGGGTTACGTGAGTTATAAAACTGCCTTGGTGGTGACAGCACTATATTAAATATATGGAAGAATAAGTAATGCAAGCATCATACTAAATAGAGATATACCATACAAACAATTTAACGAGCAAGAGTAGAATTTTACGATCCCTAAAAAGAGTATTTTTTACCTCGGGGAAATTGAGCGAAGGCAGGAGCAAGCAAGGACAAGAGAGCTATCTCGCACGATACTGGATGCAGCTATTCCATGTTTGACCTAGGTCACGAGGGTTCGACACAGCTTTCTGTTTACACACGAAAAAATAGACGAGTCTGACTCGGCTCGCTGGTTGAAACCTACGATTCTGGTGGATCAAAAAAGTGGTGTTCAACACGACTCAAGGATCACAGTGATCACGTTTACACAACTTAAATTGCCGTGTTGAGCACGGCTCACGTGTTGAACCCCCAAGCCGAGTGACTGTGTAAACACAGTATATCAAAAGCACCTATCAAAAGCACTGAAGAATATTTATGTTTGTGACACTTAAAGACATTTGCGGTGATATCCACAAGTGTATTTAATTTGTAGCAGTACATATAAGAGCATATCCTGGGTTTTTGAATTATGGAAGAAATGCGTGATTTACTACGGTACTTGCTCCAAATTCAGTCTAAAATTCTGTAATAGAGACTGACAAAGCATGCAGTAAATATTGATTTGAAAATGTTTCTAATTAATTTTTATTGTTGAATATAGCACATTGATGAAATTTGTCATGTTGTCCATATTATTCATGGGTATTATCATGATTATTTGCCAGTCTTTGATTGTAATCTGTATGTGATGTTGCAATGTTGGGTAGTCCAAGAGCTCTTAACACTGCTACTCTGATAGGTTGCCCAGGAGGAGTGCTTAACGTTGCTCCACCGTTAGGTTGCCCAAGAGCTCCTAACACTGATGCGGTGATGATGAAAGGGTGACGCAAGTGGTGGCAGGGACCGTTGGGTTGTTGGTAGTCTGTCTGGTGATTGGACTCTGAGTCATTCACACCTAAGAGTTATTAAGTTTATCGACCTGTCACACCTATATCAGCATCCTATAGGCACGTCCATACAGGTTTTTAATTCATAATTTGATGAGCTGTATTCAATCAGGAAAACCAAGACTTCATGGAGTGTCTGTTTTGAAAAATATAAGCAGAATTTGCTGCAGAAATTAAGGATTCTGAGCTTAGACCCATGTCTTGCCTGGCTGAATTCTAAAATCCAACCCATTGTTTGTCATATATGTGCAGGACTGTTTGGTTAATCACAGTATACATGGTGCTTTCCCAGGCAGGTATTGTCATTTTGGAATATGAAAAGGATTATAAAATTGGTCTTTTGTGGAGGTAGGTAATTCCATTAAATGCAGGAAAATATGGTAGAGATAATGGATTTTGTCTCATTGCAATTATGCCTAGAAATATGGATTGTTTGTTTGCAAGTGTGTTTTTGTACTTTTTTTTGGTTTTTTTTCTCTTTTAAAAGTATGCTTCCTTCTGATGCAGAAAATGTACTTCAAGACTATGCATTTTGTCTTAGTAACCCTTCTTTTGTTTCCTAAAAGAATTTCTTTCTTTTTTATGATTTGCAAAAGTGTGGGGTGAATAATGCAAAATAAACAGGAATCTCTTCTTTCCTTGTTAGGTGTACAAATGTTCATCTTTTCCTCAGTCAGTGGATAATGACTAGGGATAAAAAAAAAAACTAAAAACTGTATGGACGTACTCCAAGAGTCTGTCAGTATTATATGAGGTGCTCCTCTTGACACACTTGTGCAACACCATGGGGGATATGCGTCGCTGTGAAATGTTATCACCTGCTTTTTGGTGGCCCATACGCCTGGTAAAATAAAGCTGATATGTGTACATGGTATTTTTTGCTTAAATGCTGGCCGGCTTCTATCATATGCATGTCAGGACATCTCTCAGTGATACTAAACAAATAACAAGATGAATACTTGTTGAAAGCCTGCGTTTAAGATGTGCTGGCCTCCTTGTTTATATTGGAGGTTTCTTCTCTACTTTTCTATAGTGGTTCATACTTGAGTCTGTACTTCACAACAGCTATAGTAATCTATGGACTGAAATACCATTATGATGTCTTTAGTAGTTAACATGTTCTGCTTAGAGTCTTAGTGTACATATTATCATATTCATGTGCTTTTTTCTTTTTTTATGAATATACTTGTGTGTGAATTTCATTCACACTGGCTTAAAGATTTGGTATAAGAAGAGGGCCCATTTTAGAATGGAGATGAAGACACTCCTGACAATAATCCCTAGCCTTGAGAACTGGATGGTTCCAGCACTATAGTCTGTTAGGGTGGGAGAATTCTGTAAAACTCTTGTAGCCATTATGAATGTGAGAGTGACAGAGTTCAATGCCTTAGTCTGCAGGAAAGTCTTTCAGGATCTCACTTTCAATATATTATGTAGTCCGTCTCAATCAATGTTAAAATACTAATCACATCCACTTTATATCATGCTCAATTTTTGCAGTTCTGTTTATCCTTGTCCCTCTCTCTGTCCCTTCTATCCTCTTTGTATCTACTACATGTATGTACCTCTTTCCTGACTCCATTCACTTATGTTCGTACTTGCTCTCTCCATACCCTTTCTCTGTCTTTCTCTGTATGTCTCTATCTATCCCATTTTTTTTTTACTCTCTGCCTTTATCTCACTTTTTCTCCACCTCTTCTGTCTCCCTCAGTCTCCTCTCCAACACTTTTGCCTTTCTGTTTCTCTCCCCTCTCTCTTGCCCCTCCCCTCCCTCTTTTCCTCTCTACTCTCTTTCTTCTCATTCTTTCTCTACCCTCTCTCTTTCTCTCTCTCTCTTCCCTTCTCTCCTCTTATCTTTTTACTTTCTCTCCATCCCTCCCTTCTCTCCTTTATCCTGCCACACTGTCAGTCTCTCTGATCCCCCTTCACTTCCCCCTTTGTGTCATCAGTTTCTACAGGTACAGTCTCTTTCATCCTTTATTTTTTCCCTTTCATCTTCAATAATTGTTACCTTTCTCCTTCCAATTGTCTTTTTCTTTGTTTGTACTTAAATGAAAGCAGACATCCCTTTTGTGACTACTGTGAAGTAGCCATTGTTAGATCCATTCTCCAACTCTCTCTTTCAGGGATGGAAATTAGGTTAATTGAGAGAAGATTCTTCGAGCGGCTGATGGGTTAATTGTTGCTTGCACGAGGTAGTAATTTCACCAGACACCTCAAAATGATCCAAAGTCTTATAAATAGAGGTATTTTGGGGCAGACATTTCACATTGTGTTCATCAGACTGACTTTAAATTTCTACGAAGTTTCACTGGGTGACTCACAGGAGCGTACAAGGTTGCGTTCTTTTATCTACCCAAAGCAAAGGGGATAACAGAACATTTTCAGCCTTTAACAATGATTTATAAGAAAAGGTGACTTCATTCCAGCAAATGCTGGTATTGGTTTTATTCTCGCTGTCTTTGAAACCCTGAAGATTAGCATAGTCAAATAGTCAAGAAGATCACGAATAATTAATGCCATGAGTAAGAGATGACATGTTGGTTCCTTGATTGCTATTGTATAGGTTAGGTTGGTGATGTTTATAAGCTTACAAAAATTATGAAGCAATTTGTCAAAAACATTAAAAAGGCTATGATTTTAGTGTGGATATGAAGATATTAGCAAAATGCTTTCAGTACAAAAAACTTTGGAATCAGAAAAATAGCGTAGATATGGAAGTACCTTGTATAGACACATACATGAAGTTTATAAGGATTAGTAAAATAGATTGCAGTTGTCATTGAATTATTCAGTTCAGCTTTCCTCTTATGTCAGACATCTCAAATTAGTGAAGTACATCATGTTGTGGAAGTCTTGGCTTATGTATTTGAGTCAAAGGTTTTCGGTTTTTTTTTATTATTATTGAAGTTGCTCCTTTTTATTATTATCTAAAGAGAGTGAAAAAAAGCAAATTAGAGAGGCCTAAACTTTTAATCATTGGAAATACAAATATCACTCTATCACTTGATCACTCTTTATTTGTAGCAATTGTTTGAAAACCAATTAATGTGATGACTAATCTCATATATACCATTTGTAGCGATGTGCATCTACTTGGTTAAAGAGTTTAGACTCCAGTAAAGGGTTTTATCAATCTAGGCCATTACTTATTACACTCATTACTGAATACCTTTATGTATGCATGGCTGCCTCGATATATCCTGCTCATCAGTAAAGTAGGTATCACATGAATTAAACACCATTATGAGAGCTTTATAAATGAGCTTGTCTAATAGGACAGTGAACTGTGCAACTGCATGTCTGTGGCAATTTAAAAAATAAAAAAAAGTTGTATCTCTCATTTATGCCTGTATGTCATGCAAGCCTCAGTCAAGCTTTCACACCATGGAAAGCATTATTTGTCAATAGTGCTCCTACTCAGCCTATGTTGTGCAGAATTTGAAGCAAGCATAATCATCATCCCATGAAAATGAGATAATGTCAGTAACTGACTTTCTAAGATTTCTCAGTTACTGTTGGAGAAGCTGAAGTGCTATCCCATAGTAATGTAATGATCTTTACATTCAGTATCTTGAATCCTGGTCAGTCGTCGTCATCATCATCATCATCTTCTTCATCATCATCATCATCATCATCATCATCATAACTATCATTAAAATTGTTATTACCACAGCCATTATCATTCTCATCATCATCATCGCCACCACCACCATCACTACCACCACCACAACTATTTTCTCAATGATCATGATCATCACCATGCCCATAAATATTGTCAACATTACATCATCATCAGCACCATCATTACTACCATCTTCATCACTTCATCCATCATCATTTCTGTCTGCATCATCATAGCAATGCCCACTGACCACTCGGTTTCAGGCTGTGTCTCAAAGCTTGGCAACAAATGGCAGGAAATAATGCAAAAAAATATCAAATATGGTTATTTTTCATCAGTATATCTGCTGCATCTTTGAATTGGAAATCTCATGGGCATTCGGAGCCCAAGGGCAATTGTGCAATTTGAGATGGTTACCATGGTAATGCGAGTCAATTACAGTGACTTCATTGATACTGGCCATTGTAGAGGAGAGCCAGCACACTCTGCTGATTGGGCAGATAAATGCATTTTCTGACGGTTTGGTTATTTATGGAGAGCTGTTATTTACGGGGAAATGCACTGAAATGGATATATTGACCGATGACTGAGAGGCAAGCTTCTGATTTCTTCCTTCACTCTAACCGTCTATTGTTGAGAAAGGCTCTGACAAAACACTGAAGGACAATATTATTTATTCAACCCAAATTTGGATATGAGCAGACTGGTATTTTTAGAAAATCAATATATCTGTTCAGATACAATCTGCAATGAGATTTTTTACACAAGACTCGTGAATAACATCTAGAAAATAGGAGTCATGAAGAAATAGGAACTTGAGTGGCCTATGTATACACACTGTTACCTCTTACTTCAACCTGTTGACTACCAAAATCACTGATTCCCATAGGTTTCATACAGGGGACACCTGGTTCCCAGACTGGGTTAGAAATTAAGAAAATTGTAATTCTCATAAAGAAAGTTAATGTATTTCATGATTATTTTGATTATTTATTTTTCATTTCTTATGTTGGATGTTCCAAAGATGAAGATTTTCAAAAAACATTTGTTTGAAATTCAGTCAATGTAGGTTTGCAGATGTAATCAGGTGTTTCTTTTTTCATAGTCTTTAACCCATTGAGACAATTTGATTTGAGTATAACATGCATTTTTTCATAGACCCTAGCCCGAGTTATGCCAGGCTTAGTGTTCAACGGGTTAATGATTGTAAATTTATGATAGGCTTTCAGTAGATATAAGGGAGTATAGAAAGAGGGAGAGGAGAGAAACTTTGAACTTCTTTTTTTGCAATTCATGAATATTTACATTCTGCAGAGGATTTTGCCTCGAAGATTTTGATCTGTGGATGGGGCCGTCGATGCCTAATACCCAATTACTAACCACTGAATATAAAATATCTTCAGAGAGCACTGTTGTCTGTAGTGAGATTCAAGAAGATACTCCCTTTGGTGTGTTTTCTTGTACTTTTATATACTTGGTAAGGTTGAAATTTTAATTATAGAAGTGGAACTGAAATATCAGTACAAAGTACAATTTGTTTTAACATTAAAAAAAGTCCTTTTTATTAAGGCTATGTTTTATTTTAAATTTTATTTTCTGTTTTGTGAAACCTTGCCATTCTAAAACTAAATTAGTCTTTTCTTAAAAAATTTTGCATGAGTACCATGCTGTGACATCTTTGGCTTTATTTGTCTGATTTAAATTTGAACTTATTTAGCATTTGTCATCAACACCTGATATACCAATTCCCTTTATGTATGAATCAGTATTCATTTTTTCTATGTGGATAGTTTTCACGGACACAACTTCAAAATCAAACAAGGTATATGTTTGAATTGAATTGGGTTAGGTTTAGATAGGGCTCGTAAATGGAGAGGGCAGCATTCAAAATGAACAAGTCCTGGATTCTGTTTCTACCTAGACATGGCAACATCCTCACCTCTACCCATGAAATAGGCCCCTCCTCTCTCATCTCTACCAAACATTAATGTGCCATCTTGGAAGTGATGGACCATCAATTGGCAATCATTAAAAATGAATAGAGGACACTTATGACTGTAATCTGATATATCTCCATGGCCCCCAGTTCCACATGTTTTCCCCTTATTCTTCTGCCTTCAGCCTCCCCTGGAAATAACTAGCAATGAGCTGCCTGACCTAGCTTGTATCTAAACATTTACGCCAATTTGGGGACAGACACATCGTCGTCAGCATGATGGTCAAGACCCTAATGTGTAGAGACTGGTAGGGTTCATTCTGTGGCTAGTTTGGTGGTGCCACTGCCACTTGATTGAAGGATCACTATCAAACCACTAGTTGTAGGAATTCCATCAGTTGGGATGCTGTGATGAGTGTACAGTGTTTTAGGAGAAGGAAAGAGATAGAGGGGTTGTTACTTTGATTGGATCATGACTTGAAACTCATCAGCTCCAGTGTTGTAAAAGTGGGAGGGGGGGGGGTATTAGAGAATACATGATGATTTGAACTTGTGAGCTCTTGTATATCAAAATGGAGATAGGGAATATTGGAGATACGGTAGGTGTATATAGAAGAGATGATGATTTTACTAGTTTGGTAAAACTGAATGTGAACAGAAAGTGGACTAAGCTTAACCCCCTGCAAATAGCTGGAGCTGGGGGGTAGATGGGTCCTAGTCCTACCTAGTTTATGGTGTTGAGCAACATGTTGCCAGTGTAAAAAGCATATTAAAGAATTACTTCTTACTCATTACTCATATGAATAAAGCGATGTGAAGCTCTTGTGAAATATATGATAAATTTAATGCATGTTAGTCATGTGATGTCACAAATTGAGTTATTTTTACTTTATTACACTTAAGTAGTAATTTCTTTGTATACATGTTCTTAAACTTTCATACCAACATACTTATTCGTCAGCTTGAGCGAAAGAGGCTAAATTGTGGTCACACTTCAGCGTTTCTGTGTGTCTGTGTTGCATCGCCCAAGGTCACTGTGTATTATGTGCTGTGTGAATTCACAGAGCGACCTTGGGCAGTGCAAAGTGGACACCCAGAGGAACTAAAGCAGGACCACTGTTTAAGGGTTTATTACTCAAGCTGTTCATATTCAAGAAAAAGTCACAGAGCTTAGTCACCATAGTTTTTTATTAATTTTTTTTTTCTAATTGCCAACAGGGTTAGACATACGATTTTATTTAAATTGTTGATTGTACATTTTGGTGAATTGTTGGAGAAAACAAAATGGAAAATAAAAGTATGTGACATACTTCAACATTTTGAGAAAAACTGAAAGATGTGATCTGCAAAGATCTGGTATAACATCCATACTAACCCACATATCCCTTTCTTTTCTCTTCCTACTTACAGATCCAATCAAGCAACGTATTCAGCATGATGAAAATCAACAGATATCGGGTAGCTTATTTAGGAGTCACGGCTCAAGGGGCAGACTGAACATAGTTTCAAATAGAGTCTTTTAATATTTCTATATCTTTTATTTTGGGTTGTGCTTGTGGTAGAAATTATGTAGAATAAGATGAATTCTGTTGAAATGTAACTAAATGAACATATTCTCTCTGTCATGTGTGTGTGTGAACTCTGTTACAGCCTTAGACTATATTGTACAGAAAACTTTGGAATAATGTATTTTTCTAATTCTTTTATCTTGGTATACATACTGTTTGTTGACATTTTTATTTTCATCTTCCCTCTAATCCTACTCCCCATATTTCTCTCTCTCTCTCTCTCTCTGTCCATTATTCCTTCCTTCTTTTCCCCTCTTGTTCTCAATTTCTTTCTCTCTACTTTTATAATCAATGAAAATGCTTAAAATAATATTGTTTACCATTCTAGGATATTTAGGCAAAGTGTAACATTTTGTTAATCGTATGAAATCATGATTTGAGGAATTAACAGGTGCCTTGTTTGTGATCATATTACTATATTCAAATGTAATACTGTCATGCATGTTTGTGAATCTCAAACATTCTATGATCAGTAACATTAACATGTGAAGAAGAACTTGTGGAGAAAGAACTCCTTATGTAGTGAAAGTCCCCAGGGTCTTTTTCTTGATAGATATATAGAGTACAGGAAAAAATATAGGTTTTTAAAAGATTTTTAGTAAGTGATTATGTTAGGGGAGTGAGTTGGCTCAGTCGGTATCGAACCTTTCGAACCAAATGACCGTGGTTTCGAGTCCAGCCAAGGCGGATGACTGAAGCCTACGTTGTGTGTTATCGTGCCCCTCCCCTGTTTCATAGACGCAGGCTATGCTACAGTGGAAAACACTCTGTCCCTCGAATAGGACGTTAAATGGAGGTCCCGTGTAAAGGAGAGTCACCACCTTTGCACGTTAAAGATCCCACTGCACTATTTGTATAAGAGTAGGGGGAAACCCCGGTGTATGTGGTCCACCTGCACACCCCCAATCAGTGATATCGGGAGGAGAGACCTGAGGGTTACAGTGATTCTATTCGCTTTTCCCCTCCCAGGTACAGTTGACGCCAAACCATTAATAATAATTAATAATAGTTATTGTGAAGCAAGTTTGTTATATTTTGAGTGTATTATTGTTATTTAGTATGACCTCTCTTCTCATATTACTTTTGCTTTTACAGCAGAGCTATATTTTCCCACCGGGTGAAGGTTATTTTTGTAAGCATTATAATGACCCAATCAACATTTCAGATGATCTTATAATTATGAATAAATTTAGGAATGCATGAGTGTTAATGAGATGATAGTAACCATTTGATTATGTGTACTAGTACATGTATATTGTGTTTTGGTTAAGTATTACATTGTGGAGCTTACTGAAAGTCTAATAATGATGTGTCTGTTATCAGATAAAAAAAATTATGTTCCTACAAAGGATTGATTTTAACAAAATGTGATGTTATGATGGTATGATTGATGATAACCGTAATGTCATCATTAGTTATTTTGTGTAAACTTTGAATCTTCAAAGTGATTAAATGATCAAACAGTAGTATTATTTTAAATGATGCCAAAAGTACTCAATATTTTTTACATTGCAAAGCTAGAAAAAGTTGGTCTTAATTCATTGATAAAACAGTAATGAACAAAATATCATAGAATTATAGCACAGATATGGTACAGTATACACTCACCGCAGCCGTGATTGTGAACTCTTTCATACTGGTGACCTAAAGTATGTGAAATACTTTGAATCTGTTGTGGATTTAGAGAGAAACACAGCAAATTAAGTGCAAGGATACTGTGACATTGTATGACCTGCTCTAGTCAAAGGAAGAATCATTTTATGCATCAAATAGATACTGTGACATAGTGCAATGTACTGTAGCAGTATGAAAAAAAAATCATTATATACATAACAGGGATACTGTAACATAGTGTGATACACTATGGTCATAAAAGTGACCACAGTGTTATAATGTGATCTACTGTAGTCATAGTAATTACACATCTCAGTTTAGTCATATGGAGGATTATGAACACGTTCATATTGATAGCTACAAGGACACAGCAGGATGTAAATTGACCTAACATGGTCATAGAGAATCAGTGGGTATATATATCACAGAGATACTGTGACGTACATGTAACCTAACGCACTGTGGTCATACAAATAATCACATTGTAAGCATCACGCATAGACGGTGACATAGTGTGACCTACTGTAGTTCAAGAAAGAATCACACTGTATGCATCACAAAGATACTGTGGCACAGAGTTACCTACTGTGGTCACAGAAAGGATCACACTGTATTCATCACACAAAGACTTTGACATAGTGTGGCCTACTGTGGTTAGGACAGAATCACAGAGTATACATCACAGGGATACTGTGGACACAGTAACCTACTGTGGTCACAGAAAGAATCACACTATATTCATCACACACAGACTGATACATAATGTAACCTACTGTGGTTCAAGAAAGAATCATAGTGTAAGCATAAAAACATACTGTGACACCGAGTAATCTGCTGTGGTCACAGAAAGAATCACACTGTATTCATCACACATAGACCGTGACATAGTGCAGCCTATCATGGTTAAAGAAAGAATCAGTGTAAGCATCACAAAAATACTGTGACACTGAGTAACTTACTGTGGTCACAGAAAGGATTTCATCGTATTCATCACACATAGACTGTGACATAGTGTAACCTACTGTAGTTATAGGAAGACTCCAAGTGTAAGCATCATAAATATACCGTAACATAATGTAACCTACTGCAGTCATAGAAAGGATCCCAGTGAATGAAGTGCAGGGATACTGTAAGATAATGTGGCCAGCCATTATAGATATAGGAAGATTCACAGTGAATGAAGTGCAAGTAAACTGTGAAATAAAATGTAACCTGCCTTTTATTGAAAGATTCAAAATAATTACACTGTATACATGAAAGTGGTACTGTGACAACATTGGACAAAGAGTGACTTAAGCCCAGCGCACACCTTACGATCTGACTGGCTCACGACTGGTCCACGACTGAGTGAGAAGAGATGTGACGTCAGAGCTCTGGTCAGTCATGAGTCGTAGACCAGTCAGAGGCCAGTCGGAAGGGCAGTCGGAAGGATTTGACATGCGAATCTTCACGATTGGATCGCAAGAGATCGCAGGCTCATTTCATCTTCCAGCCAATCAGACAGCAGTATTGATATGACGTCAGAGTAGTCGGATGGGTCTGGAATCGCAAGGTGTGCGGTGTCGAGGCTTACGACTGCCCCACAACTCACCTCCTCTCACTAAGTCGTGGACCAGTCGTGAGCCAGTCGGATCGTAAGGTGTGCGCTGGGCTTTACACGGTCGCGAATAGAACACAGTAAATGCATGCACTCACCATAGAGATACTCATCTGCCACATTGGTATGAACATTGTGTTCCATAAAGAAACTAGTAAGAGTTATATAACTTCCTCAGTATCATGTATTGTATTTAAGGGAAAATAAATACTATACTTTTTTTGTACATGAACGTTGTTCGATTTGTAATTTGTTACATGTGTGCTCTGTACATTTAATGTATCGATTGTTGTTTATATATATTTCATACAATTTGAAAGAGTTTATCCAAATGACATGGTTGTTCTGGTAAATGTACTAGTACATGTATTTGAAAAGTAAACCAACAAAGATGACATCTCCATATAATGTTTTTCAGAGATATCTTTGTAGTTAATACATGTATAAGGACCAAATTACTCCCTGGTACCCTGTTGATTGAGTCTAACTTGGATTTTTCACTTGAAACGAGTGGATCGTGCATGTACCCTAGCAGGATTGTCTCCAGTGCTTAATAATCGAGATTTTTTAGGGATTGTTTTCCAGACATACGTCATTGCTTGTTTTCATGGACCTTGATTTTAAAACGAAGTTAAATTGTTAGCACTCTTACGTGATATATTCGAACCCAGACTGGCTGATTTAGCCATCGTGACTAAGTTTTTAAGCAAGAATTCAATAGACGGCGGCATTCTCTTTGATCCTCAGATTTCCAGTTTTCCAGTACTGCAATACGTCTTTGGATGATTTTTTTTTTCTTTCTTTTTTTTTTCTTCTAAGTTCTACATGCGTTATACCCCCTTCTTTACTTATTCTGCGTCTTCTTATGGTACTACTCTTCGCAATGTTAGGTGTTTTCCTTCAAATTCATTTCACTCATTTCATTCATTCATCGTTCTGGGGAAAAAAAATCACAATCTTTTAGAAATCAAAACTTTCTTTTTGTGCTTTCTCCTTGGTGGGGTACGTTACGTTGGGCAATGGCTCCGGGGGGGGGGGGGGTCGCACCGGCTATGCTAGGTGTATGGAGTATATAAGCAAGGTGTGTGCTTAGAGAATGGAAGGAATCGTATCATCTCCTTTCCCCATCTGCTTTCATTTTCTCTCTCTCTCTCACTCTTTCTCTCTCTCTCTCTTTCTCTCACTCACTTCTTGTTTATTATGTTATTTTTCTCATTAATTCCTTGCCATTCGATTATAGAGCATGTACCCCGTGCTTCCTTAGGTAATGACACGATGTCATCCATTTTATTTCTATAATCGTGTTAAATGAATCCTCGCTTCTCTTTCAGTCTCTGTTTTCCCAATTTCACAAGGAATGTGGCTAAATGGCATGTCTATCAATCTTCTAATGTCCACTGTCGGGTTTATATTTTATATTATTTTCTATGTGATGAGTTGACACGTTTTTCTTGTCTACTCAAGATGTTAAAATACTACTCTTCCGACTTTTATCTTTTTTGTTTTCTCTCTATCTCTGATGTATCTTCCCTACCCCTATTCTTCCCTCTCATCCCGCCTTTCTCTTTCCTCTTCCTGTGTCCCTTTCCTCTCCTCTCCTCTCGTCCCTCGCTCTCTTCTTCTTTCTCTCTTTCAATTTTTCCTCACCCTCTTCTCTCTCTTTTGTTTTCATTCTGATTCCGTATCTTTTACATACGCGAACTGATATACCGTGTATTGTCCAAACTCCATGATATGAATACTAATGATAAGGTGTGAAATACCGTAATTTCCTTTAATCCTTTCTAGATGTTCAGGAAAATACGATAAATTAGGTTGTTCTTAATTTGGAATACTGATAGGCAATTTTATGATAAAGGTCCAACAACTTCCCGTAAGATTTTTTCAAAATAATCCCTCTATAAAGCAAATCCTGTAGTAAGTACAAAAATCTTGTCAGGTTACGTTTACTGATCTCTAGTTTTATACTCTTTCCGGGGGTCGCATTTTAATCGAAAATTCATGAAAATCGACTTCGGCTTCCAACGGTGATTAATTTTTTTCCCACGTAATCGCGAAGGTATTTTCAAATACTTTTATATTGTATTGGATGAAAAAGAAAATGCTGGTATGTTTTTTTTTTTATATATATATATTGAAACTAATCGCTCTAATAGGGAAAACATAACAAAATGACATTCTTTTGTGAAATTAAAATATCAACCGTTCTCTTCCGACACTAACAAGGAAAGACCAAAGGTGCTAGAGAGGAGTTCAGTAAGAAACAGAAGTGTTTCAAAAAAGAAAACCGTCAACTAGCAATGAGTCACCCTCAAATCTCTAAGGGTAAAATTATTCTTATCTTTTCACTTTTACCGCCAAAACCTCGCTCCACTTCTCCTTTTCATATTCCAACCATCTCGGGGTAAAAGTCTGCTCTACGAATGTAAATTTTGGTAATAAACTCCCCAGGGTTTGGCACCCAAACAGCCAAAAAGGGAGAGAAACGTCAATTTTGCGAATAAATACCGTCAAAACTAATTCATTGTCGAGGGACACGTAATCCAGACTTACCTCTCGAAAGGAACCAGGAACGGAGGGATCTAATCTCACCGAGCGTTCTTCGCAAACTCACTATCACATTACCTCACCGTTCATTCATGATTTTTTTTTTCTTCCCGCACGCCCCCAGTGGAGGATCCTGTCACCTTGACAACCGCTTTCAGAGCGACGCTGCCTTACTATCTTCCACTACCGCACATCATTGCCATTGATATGATAAAAACAACATAGACACACTCCCCATTTTCTTGTCTCGTACCAACTTGAAACGTAAATACTGCTTCAGTGGGTAAGTTTCTCCGTTTTACTCGACTTTTAACATCTAGGACTCCCGTCTCTTCAAGACATGTGCGAGGTTGTCATTCTGGGCCGCAATGAAACTGCATTCTACCCATACATTATGGACCATCTGCATTGCCTTGTCCTTTTATGAAACAATGTTGGTATACATTCTTTAAAAGGCCTACATATGTATTTTTTTTCATGTGTGTTTCGCCGTGGAAAAAAATACTACATGTTCGTTACTTTAGTTTGTTTTTATTGTAGGAGCCACTGAATTTTCACCCTTTAAGCACTCTTTCCCTCTCTTCATCTCTCTCTTCTCCCCTTTTCTCTTCTTACTCTGTCCCTCTCTTCCTCTCTTATTTTCTATTCCTTGTAAAATCTTTGTTTCTTGTTCTCAGCAATGTCAGCATTTTCCCTATTCACTTTTCCAACGCGTACATTCAAAGGCACAAGGTCATTATAAATGAGGGAAGCATGCTTTTCTTTCAACGTGCAGACGTCAAAATGCATGCAGGGAGAGAGAAGTCTCTCTTATGGTCTAACAGTCACGTTGAGCGTTGCCATGGAAACTTGCGACTAAGATGGATGTGGGTTATTATCAGCGGGAAAAGTCTGCAAGGGGCCATTTTTTAAAGTAAGGCACAAACCTTGTAATGAAAAAAGGAGAGTAAAAAAAAAGCAAGTCTAAACGGAATAAAAAGCCGTGACTGCGCGTTGTGTTGTATCATTGCCGCTAGTTTGAAGGAGCTGGCGGTAGCCTTTGATTGTCAAAGGGTTCGAATGGGCCAGGGTCTTTTCCAACGGAAATTAGATATTCACTTCTTAGAGACTTGACAATGTTATTTGGCGTCTACGATGATTCCAATTTTCCTCACTCAGGAGCTTGAAGACCTTATGCCTACACGAAAAAGGAGAAAACGCCTTCTCGCTTTTAATATTTTTATTTTGTATTATGCCAGACTAATAATGATAATTAAATAAACTCTGAGGTTCCTCACATAAGCTAGATGAATCATGAAGTCGCATACGAGCATTCTTACAGAGAGGAAATAAAGATGGAGAGAGAAAATACAAGATACAATTACAAAGAGAGAAATAACACTAAGAGAGCAAGAAGGGAAACAGAGATAACCGGCGACAGAAGAGGAAGGAAGGAAAGAGAGGGAGGGAGAAAGAGAGAAAGGGAAAGAGAGGGAGGAAGGGAGAGACAGAGAGAGAGAGGGAGAGAGGGGGGATTAGTCCCGAGGATAAATACAGGCACTCATTTTCTAATCAAACGAATTACAATTTCACACACAAAATGGGAAATGGGAAGATTGGTTTTCTTCGGGTGTTTTCCCGCAATCCTTGGAGACATTTCCAAATAACCCCTTTTTGTTGTTGTTTTCAGAACATGCAGAAGGTGACTGTGAACTGGGAAAAAAGGTATTCTGTAATAAAAAAAACCCATGTATGTGGATGGTTCTTATTCCACTCTTTGAATTGAAGAAGAAAAGCAATATAATAGTATACTTATCACTTTTGCTAAATACCAAAGTTATTCTATTGGTATTAAAAACGAATTTGATAATAGAAAAATTTCCTTTCATTTTGAATCGTGTTTTTTTTTTCTCTCTCTCATATGTCACGGAAGGGAATGGTATCATTTCATACTGCATTTTAAATACTTTGTTTGAAGAGCCTATTATAATCGTAAGCATATTTCTATATAGACCTACTCTATAAAACGCCGACATGCATGGTTCCATAGAGTCAATGGTCTACATCATAATCTAATGAAGATGTCGAAAATTGAAAATCCAGCACAGTATTCATTGTAATAAGGTTATTACCTTAATTTCCATAATCCTGCAATTCCATTCCATATAGGCTCGTAAAAAGGAGTTCGGGTCTTAAGTTTGCTCTTATTTATGAGGACCGTACTCAAGATTTAATATCAATTAAGATTCAAAGGGGTCGCGTGCCGACGGATATACGGGCCATTATAGCAAGCCTAAGTTCATTCCAAACCTTCCTGGTCGCGATAAATTAACGACCATATCATATATCATTTCTTACATATGTAATTTGATCAGACTGACCACGCGGTGATTGCCCACTTTAAGCAAACCTTATTGACCGTGACTGTACGATGGTTATAGCAAGGAGGTACCATAGACCTTGGTACAGTCAAGAACTGTCCATTCACTTAAACGAATAATGCTACGACTTTTCTTTCCATATTTTTCTTTGCCTGTCTCCATCTGTCTATCTGGCATATTTAAGCACCTCCTTATGTCCCTTCCTCTATCTTTGTGTCTCTCTCACTAGCACTACCTATCTCATACTCTCTCTTCCTCTCCGTCTCCTACTCCCTCTCCCCCCCCCCTCTCTCTCTCTCTCTCTCTCTCTCTCTCTCCCATCCTTTTGTGTCGACGTAAATATCTCTGTTTCTCTGCCATCTCCTCTCTTGCTCTTCTTTCTCTCTCTCTCTCTCTCTCTCTCTGTCTGATTCAACTTTTCTTCTCCTCCATCTCTTTTCTCTCACTATATTTCTGTTTTTCTGTTTTTCTCAATCTTTCTTTCTCTCTTCCACTCCCTCCATCTTCCTTTCCATCGCTCTTCCACCATCCTTTCTGTGTATATCTCTGACTAGTCTAAATCAGCTATTTTTATTCCTTTTATGTAACATGTCGAAGACACAATAGTCACATATGACATATATGTTTTGGCATAAGATGGCGGGGGCAGATAAGTCATTAAATGTCAGAAAATATGAAAACAGGTAGTGTTACACACTTTTTCGAAGTCCAAGTTACAGATAAGCTTGGATAGATTGTGCAGATTATGCTTAAAAGCGAGAGCGGATGAAGGAAAGCAGATGTAAAATAATGCCCTCATTCGTAAATACGCAACAGACTGAGAATATAGGTCATTTGCTTCCAGTTGCTGTTTCTATGTGTGATGCTAGACTGTGACATTCTATTTGTCTCTCATTCTATATTCTTTACCAAAATGAAAAATGAAAAATGGAATTGACAGCCTTCTTAACATCGATTCATTTTAGAGATTATTCCGTTTGTTTTTAATCCAAAAAAATATGATCAGTGTAAGGCAAAGACAGAGTAGAGCTTCAATTATCTTTTTAACATAGTATAATTTAAAAAGGCAATATAGCTACGATTTTTTAAAATTAGATTCCAGAGTTTTGTACAGATGATCAGTGATTTTGTGTTGAGGTCATGTTTCAAATTTCAGATGGAGGACAATAATACAGAGGAAGAGGGAGGAAAGTGTGGAGGAAAGATAAAAAGAAAGAGGATGGGTAGTTAAAATTTGAATTTTTGTAATAGGTCAAGTAAATGATGCAGGAAGAAAATCGGCGCATAAATGGAAGTAGATGGATTATAAGGATACATTTTATTTCATTGAGGTAGAAACTGTTCAAAGCAAAAACAAACAGTCTGGTTCCGATTTTCTTCCTGCATCATTTACTTGACCTATAACAAAAAATCAAATTTTAAATACCCATTTGTCTTGTGTGCAAATATATCACATAACACAGAAAATGAATAATATAAATAAAGATAAACGATTATACAGTATAGGCATGGTACATAATACACTGCTCAATGCAAGGCAGATAAACATGTCAAAATGATATAAACAGAATACAGTACAGGACTCTCGAAAATTCAATTTACTCCTCGAGAATCTTTTAATGATACTAGTAATCAAAACAATAAACTATTACCAGAAATTCTAATAATAATGTTTTCGAAGGGTTTTAAAAACAAACAACAACAGTCATGGCAAGGAAAGGGCAAAAATGAGAATATCAGCTTCAAAGGTTTGAGACAAATAATATGGATAGTGCAACTAATTCAGGATTCTGTCGGCAAATAATGCTGGTGATAGAGGGATAACTAAACCATTGAGAATTTTCAAACAAGTGATTAATAAGTGATTAATGAGCAAATGGCAGAGAGAGAGAGAGAGAGAGAGAGAGAGAGAGAGAGGAAGAAAGAGGAGGAGAAAGAGAGAGAAAAGACAGAGAGTAAAAAGGAAAGCGAGCGAAAAAGAAAAAGAGACAGAGATAGATAGAGAAAGAGAGAGAGAGAGAGAGAGAGAGAGAGAGAGAGAGAGAGAGAGAGAGAGATGGGGAATTCTTTTTATGAATGGACAATGTGCTAGGAGGTCAGTACACTCGTTAACCTATGGTCCATAAATCAGAGAGCATCCCCAAATCCCTACACCAAACACCGTCCAACCGATTGCTCATACGCATACGCTGAGCGTGTCAGGTGCCCAATTTGGCGGAACTAATTTACAAAATAGGAAGACATCATCGTCGTACATTTTTTGTGTTTCTCTCTCTCTCTCTCTCTCTCTCTCTCTCTCTCTCTCCATCTCTTCTGATCAACTCCATGCTTCTAATGCTTCTCCAGTCTTTTTATTCAACTTTATTTGCATGACGAACGCAGAAATCAGCGAGCAGACGGCGTATGTATAGAAACGGATTACCATCCAAGCCAAAGCCATGATGGGGAGAGCGAATTTGGCGGGAAGATGATTTTTGACAAGTTCGTAATGGATGGACGCTTTCTCGCTAATTGGTTCTACCATCACGTTGGATGTATGGCACCACTCACCCCCCCCCCCCCCCTCAAATGCAAGAAATTAATTTGAACCAAACTGGAAGTACAATTTTGAATGTTGAACAACTGTATTACTTCGGTTCTTATGTACTCATTGAAAGAACACGCATAATCACGATAATTGAAGGATAAAATAATACACGATTATCAAGAACAGTAGAAAACGCTGGGTATTGCTTTTAATGCACTGCTTTATGCACTAACTGGAACAATATGTCATGCACTGATTTATTGAGAAATTATGTGATGTGGTAGTATATGACAGAGATGTGATAGAAGTATGCAAACATGAAAATAAAAACAGCCATCAATCATGACTTTATAATAATTATATAGTCTGCTATACGTATCTCAAAACAAAGCTTGCAATGGGCAGAACAACATCGCTTGTAACCTCCTGCGTATACTTTATTATCAGTTCATTAATGTTAGTTACAATTGTACTCTTCTTCCAGTTGAAGTTGCATTCGGGTTGCCAGTCAAAGTTGATCAGTATAATAATTAAAAATAAAGCGATTTCAACGAAGTGGCTTTCATAACATTTTAAGTTGTTTGTACGGCTTTTTGATTTATTTTTGCAGAAAACGCATTCCTTTTAATTGCATTACAGCAAAATAAAGCAAAGCCATTTCACATTCCTTTTTACTACACTGTTTCCACATGTTCAACAGATAGAGGGGGAAACAAGGGAACAAGTTTTATCGATTTACACATGCGCAGTGGGGTTGGCTTAAAGCGGGACCTCTTGAAGCGGCGCCACGCTGACAGGAATACACGCATAGCACTCGGGATGAGTAGCGAGAAACATCGATGAAAATAATGATGTTTAATATTCCATGATTGTCACATACTCAGCCCCACCATTACTCAACACAGCTAATGAGATTTTCTTGATCTATTGGTCGTTGGCTCCTGAGGATTGAAAAAAAAAATGTATCTAGAGAGCGGTTGTTGAGAAGAGACAACAACGTGGTTGCCTTGAAAAAATGATTGCTACAAGTGGGCAGCTACTCATGCGTTTTTCAGCACGCGACATTTCGTCTGGGTGCTAGAGATGAGATGCAAATAAATCTTTATGATTTGTATTCATTTGTGAGTAATATTGTCTCATGTTGCAGTTTATTTCATAGTTATTGCTACACGAC
Source organism: Echinometra lucunter (assembly GCA_029962745.1). Lineage (NCBI taxonomy): Eukaryota > Metazoa > Echinodermata > Echinoidea > Camarodonta > Echinometridae > Echinometra > Echinometra lucunter. The sequence continues at coordinate 9,326,057 of CM057151.1, forward strand.
CTGGAAACCAGAGAGCTGGCGGGGGACGCTAATTGTGATAAGCCCTTGAAAATATGAATCTAATCCGTCGCCCTCTTGATAGGAAAGAGGTGGGGTATGAAATTTTAGAACTGGCTTGGTGTTTACCTATCATTAGTGAGTAAACCATCACCTTCCGTGATCAATGACCACGGCGTCTGGTCGTCATTCTGACTCATCGAGCTAATGAGCCTGACCAATTTGGTCGTCAGGTCACCAGATGATAAATCAGTACAATTACAAAACGGTTCATCCTTGTGCATCATTATGACCCGTCTCAGGTGAGTTATTCATTGATAAGAGACATTCCGCTTGGGAAGAATCAAGCTTCTTGACTCCGCGCACGTGGTGTAATCTCGTCAGCTATATTTTACCTGAAGTCTAATAAAAGCGAGATAACATTATATGTTCGGTGAAGTATATCATCATTCAAGAAATAGAAAAATTCATATCTGAAAATTCACCGGGTTTAACATGTTTAAAGTCAGATAAGTTTGTCGGTGCATATCAAAACATGAAAATTGATCTCTTTGCTTTTATATGGGCAAACAAAAGAGAGACGAAATACCACTGATAATTTTGACAGATGAAAATAGCATTGTGAATGTGCATTCATAATGCTTATCTTATTAATGTTTTTTCTAGAGGCAGGAAATTTAGAGCGGAAGGGGAATAGGATAAATGCAGAAAGAAAAGGAGAAAATAAAAAGATTGGAAGAGAGACGGAGAACAAAATGAGATGGTGGTAGTAGCAAAGGCGTTTAAGATACCGGTATATAGCTAAAATAATATAGTCAAGGGTGGGTCTAAAAAGAGTAAAAAGAAAATCCAGAATCCTTTTGAAGGGAGACAGGATAGAAGGAAGACACAAAAGTGGCGTATGTGGAAAGTAAAAAAAAAGTGCAAAGGAAGAAAGAAGAGAACTATGGCAGACAAGAAAGAGAAGTAGATTGGAAGATAACTAACAAAAATTAGAAGACTCAGCATCATCATTTACATCATGTTCATTGTTTGTTCAGTTTTAGTCACTTCAGTGATTTCCAAACAGAAACACACAAGTCCAATTCTAACAATGGCACAAACAAAACATCATTTTTAAAAAGAGATTGACAAATGAAGGCAGTTAAAAACACAAATTTTATTTGATAATAATTAAAAAAACAAAAATCGATTTTTCGTCAATGCTGTAGATCTAAGGGACATTTACATTGATTCCACAAGGATGCAATCACGAAAGTCAGCAAAAAGATGTACGCTTTAAACAAGAAGACCCTTTTTTCTCTCTCCTACTTGTAACACCTTGAAGCGGCCCCTTTTTCTCCAATCCAAGTTGAATTCCATTGCCCTTTTTTACCCTATCCTTATTTTTCTTTCTGATTAAACACCAAACTCGATTTAACAGCTGCCCCAATCCAAGGTGTGGAAAGGAATAAAAAGAAGAGATGGAGTTGTGAATGAGTCGGAAACCGCAGAATGTCTATTAGAATTCAGAATAGAAGCTGACGATAAACACCCTAAAGCACGTTGCCATGGAAATCACTGACCGGAAACTCAATAGGTTCTTTCGATTATTGGGAATTTTTTATCCTCCATGGAGGAAGGTCTCTAGTACTTGTCAATCTCGCGTATCTTAAGAGCCTCCGGTTTATCTTATTCGCAAACGGGTTCTTACCCGATTCTCAGATGTTTTCTACTATTCAGAGGTTTTTGTCTTCTGATTGTTCTTCTCTTTCTGTTCATTCTTCCTCCTCCTCCTCCTCTTTTTCTTTTTTTCTTCTTCTTCTTCTTCTTCTTTTTTCTTCTTCTTTTTCTTCTTTTTCTTCTTCTTTCTTCTTCTTCTTCTTCCTTCTTCTTCTTCTTCTTCTTCTTCTTCTTCTTCTTCTTCTTCTTCTATATTTCTCTATTTTTTTCTTGCTGACATTCTTTTTGCGTCGCACTGTTCGTCGTCGTCAGGGACAGACTTCATGTTACTGCTAACAACATAATTATTTCCATGTTCTTTTATCATTTTTTTCCATTGTACATTTTGTAGCTGTTTTTGTTGTTGTTGCTATTTTGTTTGTTTGTTGTGGTTTTGTTGTTTCTAATTTGAAGTTTTCATTTTCGCCCTAAAGGAAATTTTATTTCCTGTTTTCCATTTTGCAAGCTGCCAAAACTAAACATATTTTGTCGATACATTGCAAAATGTGCTGCAAGTCATATTGTACGCCAGAAGTGCATGGTGATTAGGTGCATTCAATAATGATATAGACTTTTCTTCAAGGAACAAGGCATTTATACGAAACAAAAAAATAAATGAAAATCCCATGGGGAAATTATTTTATCATTTATTTTATCATCTTACTGAACTTACGATTCCGAAGCAGAATTCTAACTTTACTATGCACTATTACAAGTAAAATTTTCAAATCTGCTTCATAAAACAACAGCAACATTGGAATTAGTGATAACAACAGATATAAAGTTATTTGCAGTTTTATATCCTCTATAAAGGATATAAAACTGCAATACTCCTTACTCAACGGGCTTGATATTTGATAAAAGTGACTGGTAGACTACAAACTCACCACTAATCACCAGACAGTGTTCATATATAACACAGAGTTCACATTGCTAAAAGATACTAGTCAAGCTTGTCTCAGGTGTTCAGTCATATTGAATCAATTCCACTTTGCAGGCATAAAAGCGCATTCGTCTGAAGCGACATGTATTTCCATTTTGTATGATTACGTAACAAAATATGAGTCAGCAGTCACTCCAAAGTCAGTTACATAGCAGGAGTCGACATCGATCTCTAGATATTAGATTTTAAAAAAAAATCAGTATATACCAGAATACCTTGTTTAGGGAAATAAAACAGCTCAAAGTCAGATTATCTAAAGAATTTTTTTCATTCCTCTTTTAATCAAGTACATTATATTTCATTTCTGTTAAATGCATATAATAGGCTATTCTTGCTAGGAAATTGATAACCTTCTCTCAAATTAACTGTCTTCAAAATATCGTGATCTGGGAATGACATGTTTTTACTTTGTTTGTCTCATAGAGATGTATATCTCTATGTTTTGTCTCAACTTTGTCAAGTGAAAATTGTCAAAATGTACAAAAGTAATATCTTATCGTATACCATTTCATATCCTCTTTCATCTTTCATCTCCAATTTGTATGCATACTGTCTCCCAGTCTAAAAATATATCTGACAATTCTATATTGCTTCAACAAGTGGTATCCTAACTGATATGATACAAATCCCTGCGCAATCTGCTTTCCATGTCGAGACTTATCAAACTAGCTTTTCCAGCCATGAAATGTAACAATCTCCGAAAGATCTGTCGAATTAAGAAAACAATTCGTTGTTAAGAGTTTCAGAGTACAGTCTGAAGTGTTATATTGGTTTTTTCGTCGTCTGTTCTGTCCATTCCTGTCTCAAAATTGATATTCTTCAATCAAAATCGCCTGCATGAGTCAATGCAGAATTTGAAGATATATATCTCATCGCAGGAACGTGCACTAGTGGTGTATTTCCGCTCCAGACAGACTGGAGTCGTAAACTCCGCGTGTATCTCGTGGACTGGCAGAAAATACTTCAAATCAATTCTGTCTATGTTATGCCTTGAAACATAGACATGATGTTGGTAATTGTGAACGACGGGAGATGCAAGCCAATAAAATGGCAATGAATTAAGTCAATTGCTTCCAATAACGGTAGTAAATTATCGGGGCGGGGTCATACCTCTTAGCCCTAAAACTATCTTCATGTGCTTGACTATCTAACCTTGATGTTAAAGTATCACTATTCCTAATTCTCTTTCTAATTCTCAATTCTCTCTCTCTCCCTCTCTGTCCGATCCTGCTATCCTCCCATCACTCTTTTACCCATCTCTTGCATTCTATTTAGATCATTAAGTATAACCTTGCGTGTTTGAGTAATCTAACTCTGATGTGAAACTATCGATCTTCTTTCTCTCCCCTCTGCCTCTCCTTTTCTCTCACTCACTCTCCCCTATTCTGTCATTCCCCTTTCGTCATATCCTCTCTCTCTCTCTCTCTCTCTCTTTCTATCTCTTTCTATTTCATTTTATCTCTCCATTATTGTCATAATGTGACAACGCATAATGGTCTAATCTATAATCCCACTATCAGTTTAACTATCACTCTATTCTCTCTTACCCCAAATATACTCTTCCATCTTCTCTCCTTCCTGTCTTAATCTACATGTTAAACTATATCTCTTCCTTCACAAACACACATGCCCTCCCACACACACCCTCACCCCCCCCCTTTCTCTCTCTTTGTCTCTTTCTCTTTGTCTCTTTGCATTTTTTTCTCCCCATCTCTGTTGAATGTCCAGCTAATAGTCTGTAAACATGCCACACACAGGTCTATACATTACTCATCTCGACAATATTCATTTTAACCTTAGCTCTCACCCTCTCAGTCATTCCTCTCTCTCTCTCTCTCTCTCTCTCTCTCTCCTCCCTCCCTCTCTCTCTCTCTCTCTCTCTCTCTCTCTCCTTCCCCCTCTCCATGTTTATTTATTTCATCTTTCTCCTTTAATATATTACTTTCTCTCTATACCACTCCTTGTTTTTTCTTTCTCTCCCTGCAAATGCCTTTAACATGTGTTAATACATAATCACCTCGACGCATGCTCTGGTCATTAACACAGATAGGTCTGCCATTCATTCAAATATAAAAGTGAAAGTGAATGATTTCTCGGGGAAAAAAAAATCTTGATTTCTAATTACATGCCATTCAACATTAATGAATTTGAAAATGAGTCAGTTTGTCACATTTATCTTTGTGTCAATGGGCCATCACTAATTACTTTTTGTCTGTGAATAATTTAGTATTTTGAGCTTAAATTGAATCAATGCTCGACTCACAGATAATATTCTTATTGAAAACGAGACAAAATTAAATTCTGTATGGATTATTTTCTAATATACTTTCATAACTTGCTTTGCAGTGCAATTGTTTTCTGTAATGAGGATTATTGTGCAGAATTTTTTTTTAAGGATTACCGAATCTGTATGAGCTGTTGCCTGAACATTTTTTTTTTTCGCAAATGATAGTTATAGATAAGATTTTTTTCAAAAGTAAAAACAGGATATTTCGATGCTCTAATATTTGTATGCCAGTGACAAACTCACATTGATGTTGCTCATATACCAATGGGAATAGCAGGCAGACGGTGATAACAGCAATATCACATTGCACAAAAGGCGCGAATCTATACAAACTTACGGTAGTGATGATAAATGCATTCTCGCCTATTAGCGAAATGAACACTCGTTATAGTGTGACTTAGAAGTGAGGCTTAGGATTTTAAAGAGGACGCGACAGGATTTGAGGTAATGGCCTAAAAGTAGTCAGATGTTGATAGATGGTGCTAATAAAGTAGGTTCTGTGACACATTGGGATTTCGTAATTATAACACGAGTTTGATAGCGATGGAAAATATGAGAGTGACTCACATTGCCGCTTAAGCCGGCCGTGATAAATGGAAGACATCACAAAACAATATAGCTATTGTGAATATCAGGTGCTCTATTCATGTCCCGCCTATTGAAAAGAAGAGATCAGTCATACGAACAGGTGATTTCATTAACTTTTTCGCACATCCTCCTCGGAACCCCCCCCCCCCCCTCCCCTTATCATTGCTTGAATATATCAGCCAACCGCGTTCGTGTGTACGATGAGTAAATGTGTGAAACATAACGCTACGGACGAAATTATAAACTAATCATTGAAAAAATTTTGCCTGGTTTTAAATTATTTATTCGGAAGTAGGTTGGGATATCTTTAAACTCGTCAAGTTTTTATGACAGCGTGACCCTGACTCCTGGCTTCCTCATCTGATTCGCTCATTAATATGAATAATTAAGGCACATTTCTGACCTGGGAATATGCGATACGTTTGATCAAGCACAATGGTGTCTGGTCTGGATGATTTAAAAGCAAATGAAGAAATACAAGACATTATCATAATCTTAAAGGCCTGCAAGATGTAGCTCTAACATCTTTTTTACGAAATTGTTACTAAAATTTCTAGGCGCATTTTCCTTTGGATTAAGTTAATATAAGTACCGGGATTTTACAGCTAGAAAATGTGGTTCTGAATCCTGTGTACTTATTTCAAATCTCTGAAGGAATGGTAGGTTTTCACTGAATTAAATCTTTCTTAACTTTTTCGTTTTATCATTCTCTCTCTTGCTCTCTTGCTCTCTTTTTGCTTTTTTATTCATTGTAATGAGAAAGTCCTAGTGTTTTACTTTTAGCTATTTAAAAATTTCTGGCTGCTACCTACCAAGGAAACTTTCACACTTTTTTTTTAAACCAATGTAATCTTCTCTGTATACATGCATGTTTTTCGGCTACTGCTTAAGTGAAACAAAAAGAACTGATATTAATCATTTTTGTAGGCCTGAATGACAATTTGTTAGACAATATATCAAATCACTTAGATCCATTCACCTGCCCTTTTCATGAATAGGCCATATCAAAATAGACAACGTTGCAATTATTGACATCAAGAAACAGAGCTTCGACGTGCCCCTCTCGTCCATGTAGCGATGGGAAATAAATCAAATTCAATGACAAAATCGTGACAAAACAGAAAAGTCGATCATCAGAGGTAGCCCTGGTTATTTGAACAAGATCTTATCATACCTCTAAACTTCTATACTTCACCAACACACAGAGATATTCTCATAAAATCATCTTCCTCTCTCTCTCTCTATCTCTCTCCTCTCTCTGCATCTCTACCTCTTTCTCTTTCTATCTCTCTTTATTTTTCTCCTTCTCTGATACACACACCGTCTTTGATATACACAAACACAGGAACTTGTGTCCGCCTTTTTTCAGTCTCTGTTTATTTCTTTCTCTCCATCTCAGGAATGATTAAAAGATAGAGATATAATCGCTCCCATACTGAACCGTGAACATCTTTCTCTCTTTCACTCTCTCTCTCCCCACTCTCTCTCCCCCACTCTCTCTCTCACTCATTCTCTCCCTCTCTCTTCACGAGATCCCTTAACCGCCTTCTCTCTCTTCCTCTCTCCCACACGCATCCTGTCCATGTCATCCTCTTCTCTCTCTCTCTCTCTCTCTCTCTCTTTCTTGACCTCTCTCTATATCTTCTGTTTAGTTCTCTGGTTTTCGTCTTTTGTATAGAGTTACTCATACTAATCGTCAATTAAAGTTTAAAATCTAATGAGGGTGAATATTAAACGAGGATTTGGGTAGATTCGTGGCGCCTGCGTGATTACCTGTGTAATTCGCGCACCAAACACAGCAAAATGTGTCGCTTGCAGGCTTGCAGCGCGTTTTTGCGAACACTATTGACCTAATGTGTAGGGACCTACCACGATACAACAGTTACTGTAGATTTCGAGTAGCCCATTAATGTACAATGAAAACTTTTTACCAAATTACTAATAGAGTTTAAAGAAGCTACATTGATATAGAAAAGGACAGTAAAATATATATTGTTCATTTATAAATCACTAATTAACTGACTGTAGGCTCTGGAGCGGAAATTGAATTGAATTGAATTGAATTGAATTTTATTTTCGTACTTCACAAGATAACAAAATGATAGCATAATACAAGAAATACATTTGGTTACATAGAAAAATACAAAGATAATGGCAGTAAATAAAGTGAAATATGAAGGAACCTGCATGAAAAGCAGAGCTTGTAGTGTCTGCAGGTTCCTTAAAGTAATTATGAAGTTCGTAAGGAGATCGGACACTAAAGAATAATTAGACTACAAAGGAAAAGCCAAACATTAGCACAAAATCAAGGGGTAAAGAATTAGAGGAAAAGTGGACAATGTGAAATATAGGAGGGGGATGAGCGAAGAATGAAAAAAAAAAAAATAAATAAAAAACTATACCACATTATACCTTTAAAAAGGTACAAATCAAATACATTACATATATTCAGCCAGTGCGTTTTAACGGTGTCCATAACTGGACAAAAGAAATGATTTCAGTTTACATTTAAACATACTTAGAGATAAACAGCTAGTTATTTCGCTTGGAAGATTATTCCAAAGCCTTGGTCCTTCGAATACAATTGTTCTTTGAGCAAATAACGTGCGAGTACGTGGAAGGTGAAATGAGTCCCTTTGGCGGGTAGGGTAAGAATGGATGAGGTTGTTTCTTTGAAACAAGGAAGAAAACATTTCCGGTAAATCATCTTTTGAGAGTTGAAACATGAATGTACCCAAATGAAATTCGTAAAGATCATGAATTTTCAGGATTTTATTTTTTATAAATAATGGATTTGTGTGTGCATAAAAGTCAGATTGGTTAATTACCCTAATTGCCCGTTTTTGTAGTTTGAATAACATTTCTAATACAGTCTTGTTTGTATTACCCCAAGCCAATATACCATAATTTAATCGTGATGAAATGAGAGTCATATATAAGTTTAATAGTATATAATCAGGGAAAAAGAATTTTAGCTTGCTTAAAATACCAATACTCCTAGAAGTCAATTTACTCAAGTAATTAATGTGACACTTCCAAGACAAATCATGATCAATATAGAGCCCAAGAAATTTGGTGGAATCAACCTGTAATAAATTTACATTATCCATGACTACTTGACCAGGTAAACTTTTGAGAGAATTACTAAATATCATAAAATTAGTTTTCTTAACATTAAGTGACAACTTGTTAGCTCTAATCCAAGACTGAACTGATAGAAGTTCTGTATTCAAAGTATTAAGTAGCGTATGTGGGTCACGATGAGACAGAAAAAGATTAGAATCATCAGCAAACAAAATAAATGACAAAATATTGGAAGAAATGATTCAAGGATCTACACTGTTGGTCATAAAGGTGGAATAAAATATTTTTAAATAAAGATGTTCAGTTTGGGGGGGTATTTGAAAGTCTATACGCAGACGAAATGGTAATTAAGTGATTACATAATGCTACTCTATTACACAGGTGACATCATAACATGAAAAGAAATGTATTACGTCATAAATTCTTTTGTTGTAGACAATAAAGACAATAAAACCTATGCATATGATATTCTGTCCCTTTCCCTGATTTAGCACTGCGTATAAGAAGATTGCATTTTTCGAGTTCCTTCTTCTGTTTGCAATAAAAATCGTTAGAGACGTTCCTTGGACTATGTCTGGTCCAACGGCAACAACAACATGTGACAGATAGGTAGCACTGCAACAGGAGGGCCTTAAGCAGACTGGCATCGCAGAAGTCCCAGGGACATCACAGAGTGCAGTCTCTAAGATCCTGAAACGTCAAGGTGAGGCTGGAATTGTGCGGTCATGGAAATCTCCAGGACGTCCCAGATTGACCACAAGAAGAGATGACCACCAACTGCTGAATCTCAGCGGAAGAAACCGGAAATTGCCTACGAGTCGTCTTTGTCTCTTGCGGAGGATATCATGGGATCAACGTTTCCCGGTCAACCGTTAATCGCAGATTGCTCCAACATGGTTACCGGGCACAACGGTTGACCAAATGTCCACGCCTGTCTGTTCACCAAAGATTATAGCTCGTCTTCTTTGGGCTAGGGAGCACAGAAGGCTTCATCCAGGACATTGGAACATGTGGTCTGGTTCATCCTTGACCGACAGGATGGGAAACACCGAGTTCGTCGATTGGTCGAAGAAAACCTTCACGATGATTGTACCCACTAGACGACTCAAGGCGGAAGCGGCTCAGTGATGATATGGGCTGGCATCCATTATGGAGGCAAAATGCCACTGGTGGTTCTCGACGGATACGTCAAAGCCGCTGCCTACGGGGATATCTTTGAGTTCTTCTGCCTTCCATAAGCAAGATGAGTATGAACGCAATTTTCGACTGCAGGACGACAACGATAGACCGCACAGAACTGCTACAGTAAGGGTGGAGGCAGAGGGCGTCGTGCAGTTGCCATGGTCAGCTTGTTCCTCGGATATGAACCCAATAGTGTGTGCATGGGCTGCCCTTGGTCGAGCCATCATCGACAGGGAGGTCATTCCTCAAAGCTTGCAGGAGTTTCCATCAGATACTCTGATGGAAAAATTGCGCGCTACGCCTGTTGACGTCATCAACGAGCTAGTGGACAGCATGGCACGACGTCTGCATGCGCTGGTTCGTGCGAGGGGTGGACATACCTGATACTAGTGACTGAGTAAGAACAATGACTCCATTTTGATGCACATTCGTCCATGCAATCACAACACACACAAAAAAATCATCTGGAAAACTGACAGAGGCTAAAATTAATTATCTTATAATCCTTAATTTACTGTGTATTGTCGTCATTGTTGTTCTATGCTCATGACATCCATCGCTCAGGACATAATAACCTTGTTAAAAATCACTTTCAAATGTGTATAAGAGGCAGAATGATAAAGTAGAGTGGTTATCATACACTTGATCATACATCATACACGCCATTTTAAAATCACATTGATATACCTATGCTGTGAAAATATGGTGAAAAAAAAATATTCCACCTTTATGACCAACATGTATATAGTTTTTAGCAAAGATGATATACTTTTTTCCCCTTTGTAATTTCGACGGATTTTCTTTTGGGGGAAAATATTTCGTCAGAATCGAGATAGTGGGCCAGAATGGTTTTACTCTATGCATTATCATCTTTTCTTAAATGCTGCTTTAATAGCCACAGAAGACCTTGTACAAGTTGCAATTTCCATGGTAACAAAACCTTTCTACTCCTTCGGGCGTTTACTTGTCAGTGTCTCAGGCCTAACCTTCAGACAAAAAGACTTCCGATTTTTCCCGAAAACAACCCCCCACCATTCGAACCGGCCATATCCCATATTAGCTTAGATTGTCACCACTGATAATCATCTTCTTGCTTCCAGCTTTATTATCTTTTCGACCATACTTTCTGGAAAGCATCACCAACTTCCCCAAAATGTAGATAGTGCCTTGACATTAGCATCGCAAAGCCGCCGTTACCCGCCCGATGTTCAAACACATCTTTTTAAAGAGCGGTAGAAACAGACTGGTGTTCAAACAAACTTTGAGAGGAGGCGGTGTTGACTTATTCGCTCTACATCCGATGAACAAATACACCAATCTTCTGCAAATGATTGGAGCAGACGAGAGCTGGAATATACACATTATTAAAAAGTATTATTATATACAAATATCAGGTGTAATATATTCTTCAGTTTTGCGGTACTGTTTAAGTATAATATATCATTATTGATAATTATGACACACTCAAGTTTTATTGTACTGTACATGTACATTTTTTAAAACAGATATGTGGCGCCATACAAATGCTGTGAATCATCATCATCATCATGTACTGTTACTGAAGGGGATCTTAGTATTTCACGATCTTAGTATTTCATTCTTTTAACGGTGATCTTCCATGGGCCCTGGATGATAGCAATAAAAACTATATACAATCAAAGAAATATAAATCGCAATTGGAGTAGCATAAAACAGCCATTAAAGACTTACACAAGTAAATGTAAGCAAATACCTCTCACACAAACATAAAAGGTACAAATAAAAAATATAATTAAAGTGGCAAAGCTGCAAAGGGTTATCCATTGAAAATCATGAAAAACGAAGCCAGTTAAACACACCTTCAAGATTTTAAGTAATTTTGAATATGCAAACAAATTCTTTGGCAATGGATGTCCGGCAAAGAAAAGTGTCCGCGCCCAAAAGGATGCCTAGGTTGTCTGAAAATAGGCGAATGCAATGGCATCTTGCCGGAAAAACACCCTGTGCATTCTTTTAACACTTTTCCTTGCCGGACATCCATTGCCTAATGCATTTGGAATGACTTTGATCGACACATGTTTTGACTGTCATTCGTAGACCACCTCTGTGTTTTTGTTTATACCCTATTGTCCGAAAAAAAAAAGAGATGAAGTTGACAACCAGAAATCCATTCTGTGAATAGAGACTGCCATATCAACAGGGATTGCTGCATCTTTTATTTTGCGGGTATTTGTATATGAATCGTCATTGTGCTCACATTCTTTATTCGATTTCAACAAATGAAGTGTCAAAAACTGTTTGGAATTAAATTTTCTTTCAAATTCTGCTAAAAGTTGTCCGATACAATACACCATAATTATTTGAGCTATGATCAAAAGACACCGTGGTCAGTTACTTTTTGTGAGGTGTGTGTATATATACAATACTATACTGTTTTCTTCTGTGGAATATAAAAATTGAACCTATAAGCTGGAAAAAATGAACATATTTAACTTTTTGTTGAAAGTCGCTGTAGCCAAGGAGATATGAAGCTGAAGCTGAAGCTGAAGCCTCGGCCTTGTAAGTACTTGGTGTAACACTATATGAACTCACATGATTACAGTTACGCCCTAACGTTGCACACACAAAATTCTTTTTTTACAAAATTAGGATTTGGTTCAAAAGCATATACCACATGATATAGATGAAATAAAGAAATTTTCTTCTTCCTTCAGCTATTCTTTTTTGAAATTTGTTATTAGGTTGCAGGTTGACGTAGGAGAGTCGTTTTCTTAGCTCCACTGCATCCATTCAGGGTTTGTCGTCAATAAAGTTATTTATTTTATATTAAATGTGCATTTAATTACACCCAAAGAACGAAAACCTGGTTAAATGCATTTAACTGTTCTCCTAATCATTATTGGACATAAATGTAAAAATTTCTTGTAGCGATTCCATTTGTGAAATATCGATAGGCACCAGTCTGAGGAAAGATAGTTTTTTTCCCAGCTGTCCAGCATCCATTGAGGGGGTCTATCATCAATGAAATTATTTGCAGTCCCCATGACGTAAAAGGAAGAAACTCGAAGCGCTGCCTTCTGGTCGGCTTCACACCTGCGTGCAAAGCAAGACATTGAGACAGCAAAGATCAACAAGATTCTAGGCTTACTCCACAAATGATGTTGTTTGACTGAGCAGCCCTGAATGAAAAGATGTAACAAGAAGAGTGTTTTCACACGGGAGCTGGTGGATTGGTCTCTATTTGAAGAGAGAAAGGATTATGGGGAGATGGGGAGAAGATAAAATGGAGTCGGATAAGTAGATGATTCTGATACAGAGAGAAGGAGATTCATGATTTAGGTAATAATGAGAAATACATGCATTACTTTAAGAAAGAGAAAATATCCACCTGAAATGTGAACTGATTAATTGAGTTGATTTCATAATTTTCTTCTTCTCTTCAAATTATTGAACATCAGCAAGATGCTGCAGTCGTAGTGGATGAATGATGTTGTTTGGCTGCAGGGTCCTGACTGAAAAAGATGTGAGAAGAAGAGTGTTTCACACAGGAACTGGTGGATTGGTCTCTATTTGAAGAAAGAAAGGAATGGTTTAAGTGGGGTGAAAGATGAAAGGGGGTCGGATAGGCATGATGATACAGCAATATAGAAAATTTGAGATTTATGATGATAATTCAAGAGAAAGAGCGAAAGGGAACACGGCAGAAGCATCCCTACTCTACATGTGAACTATTATGTTAATTCTGAAAATAGATGTGAAAATGATGAACGGAAAATTTGAGATAAAGGAAGTATCAAAACTAAAATTTACTTCCCATCACATTGTCAAATTTCAGCTCCATAAGCCTTGCTGACATGAAACTTGACACTCAACTGTTAATCACGATGTGAAATATGTTTCTACAATTAAAAGAGAGACTAGGTTTTATTTAACAGGCTGCCTAGAGCTCTATCGTAGCAATACCATACACTAGAAGTATACCATTAATATTTTCCATCATAATGATCTCATCAGCACATGCAATTAATCAGTGTTAATGGTATGCATCTGGCTCGAGTCAACATCCTTTCGGCCAATAGCAAATTCGACATGAAATGCATTATAACTCTCAACAAGGCAGGGACCCCATAAGAGTGGGGGGAAATGATTACCATGGAGAGAAATATAAACAAAAGACAGACAGGTGAACAAACAGAAGGACGGACGGACAGACAACTAGAGAAAAGGCTATCTGGTAATTTTCTCCTGTCATATTAATGGTTGCTGAGATGATCGAGTGGGGTTTAGCACAACGAACGCTCTTTCTCGGTGCGTGATGATCGGAAAAGTTAGTCATTAACAAAGCTTGACTGTTTGATCGTCTGGTAGAAGGAGGAGGAGGAAAAAAAAATAGGAATGTTTGATTGATGATCTCTGTATAATGAAGGTTGACATGAGAGTAAGCAGTAGTGACATCTCCCAGCTCATCAGCCTGACTGAATACTTTTGTCTCAACTTCATTGAATGCCATATGCAAACTGGGATCTATACTGCCCCCCCGTGTCTCTCTCTCTCTCTCTCTCTCTCTCTCTCACACACTATTTCTATGTTTTTATTATCTTTTCTGGAGTTATCTATATCTCACTTTCCCCTTTCGTTTCCATTTCTCCATCTAAAGTAGTTTTTTGGATCACGCTTCATCATTTGATGTTTTTCACCAATCATCCTTAGCCTTGCCCCCGTTTCATGTCTCCTACGATTCTTAGAAACAATTTCCTAGTCATTAGGATATTGCAGAATCTGAAATATAAGACAATGTGACGAAGAAAGAGTGGCAGAGAGAATCAGACACAAGGTCTGCCTGATTTCTTAAAAGCAGCTTATGCAAATTAAATCGACCAAGATACTCAAATCAACACCTTTTTTCCAGTAATGTTGAAGACTAAACGATCTCCTTTTTGCAATGCCCCATATCTGCTTCTCTTATATCTTAAAACGCTATCTATCGAGATCGAATACATTCATTGTATTCCTGAAATACCATCATCTTCAGGGTTTCAGTCGAAACGTTCTTCGAATTTATACCTTCAGAAATGTGGCTAATGACGCTAGATGAAGCTTACCATGCATGACTGATGTTTTGAAGACGATAAAATGGGTAAGTGATGTCTAATGACACCTAGCTATCCATGAGAAGACTTATCTCAAGAGCTCCTTGCCGATGTGAAGTTAGTCATTAACCAGGCCTTCATTGATATCTGCTCGATGGTGATTGATGATTACGATGACGATGGGGACGATGAAAGACGAGTGGTCTTGACTTTCGGCGACCCTGGCACTTGACGTCGACCCCATGCACTAAATAGTTTTCATCTTGCATTTCCTTTGCCTTAAACTTCAGTGAAATTAAGAAACGTGGTGATTCTTTCATGATTAACCTTAAAATGGGACTTCTCTGGCACTATTTTGATTTTCGGTCTCCTTCTAAAGTTGGGGAACTGAAGCTACAGAGTCGAAGAAACACGCCATGAGGAGTACTGCATGGTTTCATAAGGTGCATATCATGCGAGATAACAAAGCCAACGTGAAAAAAGGATGTACAAAAGGCTCGCAGCATCTTCTTTTTTACCTTTTGTTTGTTTTGTTTGTTTGTTGGGGTTTTTTTTTGCTCTACCTTTCTCTTTTTCATTTCTTTATTCCCCTTTCTCTGATTTTCACCCACCAACATTACTGTAAGGACTTTTGCCTTCGTATCTCTCAATAGTTATAGGTCACTGGTCAAAATTATCGAAAAGCTGTAAGCCTGACTGGCATGAAATTCATTATAATATTCCAAAACTTATGTATCAAATTGAACTACAGGACATTGCACTTGACCAAATTGCTTGAGGAACAGGGGAAACATGCACCTGAAATAGGGCCCGTGGATTACGTTACTGCATGTATTCCGTGATTCTTGATCGAAAGTTTGATTAAATTTTAATATCCTTTCTCTCATTTTCATTATCTTTTCATGGATCTTTGGTTTCACGAACCTTCAGACAGAGTCTATGAAAGTTGCAAAATGACCAAATATCTTCAGACTCGTAAATCATTTCATATTTTAGAACCAAACTGTAAAGGAATCATCAACTTTCCAATACCAGCATAGTTAAAGTAAAATGTTAAGTATATACTAACATAACCCACGCAATGCACTTTTTCATCCCTTCCTTCCAATCTTATTTTCAATGAAGTGCCCTTTGGTTGCACAAAGATAGAAACTTTCAAAAGAGATCGGGTTCTTTGCAGGAAGATAAGACGTTCAGCTTGCGGGCTGACAGAGTTTGATCTAGGAGTTAGGGTAACCAGTAAAGTCATCCAATCTTCTGGTACTATTGGTACGTCTTGAGAATGCATCTCAAAAGACCAGTTCACATATGAACTGAAGTTCCATTGACCCGTCCATACACCAGTTGTATAGACACACGCTCAAGCGACAAAATGTCTTACACGAACTGAATTCTTGTCTTCAACCCAGGACAAAACACCCAATTCTAACCCTAAAATTAACCTAAAACCCTATTACTCTATTGCCTCCTGCCACCCTGGTCCCAATCATTATCTTAGAAGAAATTAAGCCCGGAGCAACTACAATCAACATCCCTCAAAAAAATGCTTAAGCTGCCTTTAACAATTCATGTAAAAAGCACTACATCCAGCTGATTTGGTTTCAATATATCACATCCATATCATTCGCTATCAAGTAAAATAACGTGATAAATTCCGTAAAATAGTATTTAGAGGAACTGAATTCGTGAGGATTTTGAGCAACATTTTGTGAGCGGATCTCCTCAAACACGAAGCAAAGTGCGTGGAATACCCCCTTCGTCACTGTTTGATCTTCGTGCCTTCATACGATGTGGAGTCATTAACGTCTCAAATGCGGACCACGTCCCCAGTCAGATTAGGATGAGGAAATATCGGACAGACATCGCTCCTTCATCATCTTATATGACAGGGATCTGATGAATATGTGGAAAGTATTTGGGTATTCTATGAGTCCTCCAGCGGTCATTGATGCGGGAATATAGAAAGTAGGCTCAGCCCTATGAGAAAGTGATGGAACGTCCTTTACGATCTTGAAATTCAATTAAATTCTTCTACTTCATTTATTTAAATGACTGAAACTACCATGAAAGCAGTTCAATAGAAATTGGTTTGGAAAAGATTCTCATAAATAAAAGAAGTTGTTAAACTTTTAAGTGTCTCATATAACATCTCCATACAAGTAAGATTAATTAATTTTAATGGTCAGGTTAACTTTAGACAAGATTGAGTTAACCCGGTCTTCCAACTTTTCTTAATCCAAAAATGAATGAAACCTATTACCAGTAACTTATCCCTCTCCAGAGCCTTAGTTGAAATTAAAGTTTCATGGAGGAGTCTTTTTTTTTTTCCTCAGTTCAATGGCAATTATTTTCTCTCGTCCCATCATGATTCGAAAGGCAGCGTGGCTTCTTAAAAAATCATAACGATCTAGTCGTGGTTTGGAATATTTTGTTAAGACTTGTGTCGTTTCCTGCTTTCGAAAAATATGAATTACTTCAGAACTTCTACGCTGTTCTAAATCAATGTAGAAATGGTACACAAGGTATACATGTCCTTACCCCATTCTTATATCTCTGTTTATATCTTAATACTGCATCCTTTTAGAGTTAACAGTCATCTCCCTTCATTTATTTTTCTGATATCACACCCAGCCACCCCCCCCCCCCCCGCAGCTTCATAAGGGTATTGGCATATATCTGTCAAAATTTCAGAATGCAAGAGGGGTTTGTGACCAAAGTGAGTGGATCGCGGGAAAAAAATATTGAATGGATTTTGGTCAATACGTCCTCTATCTTTGCACTCCTGTGGGTCATCGGTTACTCGCTCGGCGCCAGGAGAGTTGAGAGAGAGAAAAAGAGAGGGGGAGGGAAAGGGTCTGCTTGGAGAGATAGTCGAACTTCTTCTCATCTTCGTCTAATGAGCACGGGAGTCGTGTTCCATCACGCGTATATGACACGATGGGAGGCCCCAAAGTCCGCATCAATAACGTCTTCATCAGCTTAGCAAACACACGTGCTCAAACCGAGTATTTCGTCTTCACCACCATGATCACACGGTTTTTCTTTCTCACGCAGTTCGACGAGTTGGAGGCAGGTTGCGTTATTCGACATAGACCCGCCGTCAATACCCAACACCATATAGCCCAGCACCTACGGAATTCCCAACTTCAGCCCAGTAGTAAACACTATACAAAGCAATCAAAATCTGTGCAAAGCCAAAATATAAAATGTTGAAAAGGGAGTTCACTTTCCCACATGCTTTGTACTTCAGGTGTATCATTAGGGGTTGGGGCACTCTCACAGAAATCCGCCAGTATAGCGGGAACGACCATTCGAACCTAAAAAGCCTACTAGATGAATAAAGGAGCGGTAACATTATTATTCTCATTTTTTTCTTGGTCTCCAAGGATCAGTTACTGCCCTGGCACAAGGATTAAAGCATTGCCAGGAAGGAAAATGTGTCCCTATATGGTACAGGTTGCATATGCCATACATTAAATGAATACATATAAATAAGCAGTGTAGATAGAAGGTGAAAGAGAGAGAGAGAGAGAGAGAGAGAGAGAGAGAGAGAGAGTGTGTGTGTGTGTGTGTGTGTGTGAAAGGCGTGTGAGGGTGTGTGTTGTGTGTATCATTGGATGCTTCCGTGTTTCTGACGAAAGAGAAAGAAAGACAGAGAGGGGGGTAAAAAAAGATGCAGACATGGAGATACTCACTGGGAGAAGGCAAGGAGATGGATGGGGGAGGGGGAGAGAGAGAGAGAGAGAGAGAGAGAGAGAGAGAGAATGTGCAGTTAGGATAGTTTCACGTCAGAGGTAGATCGAGAGCGTGCAAACGAAGTTGTCAAAGAGAGTACGATAACAAGTAAAGTTCATGATTAGAGAAACAAAAACGGTGCCTAACGTTATTAGTCAACAATGGATGTAGCCACACGCCCGAGAGGGTTGTTGTGTCATTATAAGTTATTGAGTCGGGGGGGGGGGGGGGGGGGGGGGTTAGAGACTAAGGTGATTATGCATCTATCCATCGATTTCTTTTAAATGGTAAACAGACTCTGAGGTTTAAATTTTTATTATGTGTGATTGAAGAAAAAATTATAGAGCATCAATGCAACAAAAAATATGTAGGTAAATTCAGTAAAAACAAAAGAACAATCAAACAAAATTAAAAGAACGTTTATGTCAAAAGAAAGTGAAAATTCGGAATGATCAGAGAATCGTGGGAAAATGAGAAATATACTAAGCAAAGGATAAAGAAGTTTAAACACAGGAAATATAGAGGAATAAATCAGAAAAGTAAAGTCTACTCGTATTGAGGTGGAGGTTGGTAGAGAAAGAAGAATAGTTGGGAAGAGAATAGAGTGGTGATATAGAGAGAGACAGGTAGAAGGAGAAAGAAATAGAAGCAGAGACAGAGTGACATATAGGGAGACAGACGGAGAGAGACCCATATTGCTCTAATCCTACTCTAATGATTACGGGCGTCGGTCCCCATCACGAATAAAAGCTTCGATGTGAGGCCCGATATCTTTCTCAATAACGTCTTGCTATATCCCAACACAACTGGAGCTCGCACTAGAGCTCAGATGTAATCCTAGTTATCGAGTATTGCAGCAAAGTAAAACGACAAGCCACCGCATGCCCTTACTCCGTTCAGCATGTTCAATGGAATCCCTTGTTAACCCCTTACATGATAACTATACTATAAAAGAAGGAATCTACATTTTAAAAGTAGATCTACAAGCAAACATTATTTACCTGCAAAATTTGCTTCAAAATGATGATAAATGGCACGACGAAAAGAAATGTCAGAGGTGCTATATCTGGCGAAGCCACTTCAGTAATTGAATTGAAATGTTTATAAAACTTATTTGCGATTGGTTCGTGTTGTTTGTGTGAAAATATATTTGTAATTCTTAAATGAAAGGTGAAACTTTATTTACAGTTTTGTTCTGTAAATCTTTTTTCTTCCTGAAAAGTGTAACCATGGTTACTCTCCTCCCAATACATTTTATTTGAAAACGTGTAGAACTTTAGTCGCAGTTATATTTATGTAAAGATATGAAAATGATTTACAACTTTCTTTATGAGAGAAAAGAATAAAAGCTTGATGAAAACAGAAAAAAATCTCCATATCTGTAGATCGACCTCTTGTAACTACCATGTCTGTGATCAAGCATGCTCCTTCAGTACCCTCGAAAATAACATTTCTTTCATTGGAATTCTTCTTCCATCCCTCCATTAAAGACCGTTTTCTTCATCCCTTCATCTCCACATTCCTTGTAGATCGACCTCATCATGTCTCTCATCAGCTATGTTCCATCAATACCCTAATATAGTACTGCTGGTATAGATCCCTTCATCTTTTACTTTCATCCATCCCTCCATCTCCACAAATATCGACCTCGTCAAACTATCATATGTCTTTCATCAGCTATATTCTATCAATACCCTAACATAGTACTTGCTGCTATAGATCCCTTCATCTTTTACTTTCATCCATCCTTCCATCAATGATAGATCCCTCCATCTTTCTCTTCATCCATCCATCCATCTCGACATGCCACATATAGATCGACCTCTTCAGACTATCATGTCTTCGATCGATCCGTCCAGTCGTAATGTCCGTCTCTCTCAGCGCGATGCATTATGCTGATTGTCCTATATCAAACCAGCCTGATCCGCTGAAAGATTGCTTTATTTTCACAAACCCCGATGTCATTACCGCTGTTGATTCTGACTGAGCGAGAGGAATCGCTTTCATGTTTATCGGACACAAATCGATTTCCATCTGGATTTGGACTCTGATAATGTTCCATCTTTCTTCCTTTCCTTTAAAGCTTCATGTTTAAAAGGAGAAAAAAGTGGGATCATTACGGAGCATGGTGATTGGGGGATGTGGAAATGGAGAAGAAGGAGTTTCATTGAATTAAAAACATTGAAGGACACTTTGTAGGAGGGAGGAGGGAAATCATGTCATCCCAGTGAAAGTTAGGAAGAAATATGAGAATAATTTAGAAAAATGAATATGACATCAGAATGGAGTAACAAGAAAGTTTTTAGACTTGTTGAATGAACTACAGAACTTACATGCAAAGAGTGTGAAATTTAAACGAATAGGTAGGCCTATTATAATTATGTACCAGTACTTTCAGTAACGACTGCAATACTCAAAACGTAAAGCTTGTACAAAGTTTGCATATAGCGACGGCTTTTCCATGCATCTTACGGCAAAAACAAAAAATAAATCTATACCTCCTGAAAAACAACTCCTTTCCAATCGCTTCTCGAAACAAAAGCTTGGGGATACCTGATCTCGGAAATATCATCAGGGGACAGGAGTACTGGTACAGTATATGTTTATCTTAGTAGTTTTAAGTAGTGTACAGGGCGAAATGTCGCAAGGGTGGTCATAATAGCGGTAGCTGTTTTAAAGTCCTTAAATAACAGAATTACCGCTTTGAACCCTAAACTCCGTCAGTGACGACACGAGGAACCACATTACCTACATGCTCTAAAGATCAAGCCATAAATCGACACTATATAGCAATTCCCATGAGGCGCCTAGTAGCTGCACGGCGTCGTGTGATTTGTGCATTCCTTCAATACACGTCTCTATTTTTCGCTTGACCCCCTAGTGACGGGTCACAATTCTATTATGTATGATACGAGTCTCCAGGGAAAGCTTAATACCCTCGTTTCGATCATTCTCCGGCGCCAATAACACACAAATTTATCCCGATAAAGTCTAAGGGAAACAAGAATCAAAACCATACGAGAAACAGAAAAGAACTAGTAACTAAAAAGTTGGTTAAGTTTATATTTAGGTTGTATAAACAAGAGAAAGGAGATCAATGTATTCATATCTTATTTAGATTCTGTCGTCATATTCCGCACAGCTACGGTTCCATCTCGCAAAGAAATTTCAATACTTGAATTCCGTACAAGGATGAAATTCCGTGAAGAACCATGCAGAGTCAGAGTTCAAAAACACACCGGCCCCTGCCCCCCCCCCCCCCCCCTCCGGTCTCTCCGGTTTCACATGCAAATAGAAAATACAAACATGTCGCCCCTTTTTTTTTTTTTTTCATTTTCTTTAAAAAAAAAGGGCATCTGAAATGTATGATACCTTATCACGTTTTCCTTGTTGCACTTTTTAGGAATTAAGTCCCCCTTAGAACTATTCTGTTTACCGTTTTCATGACTTAAATGTACTCTAGTCAATTTCAAAAGGCCGTCCACAGTGTAGTTGTAAGGAGTTACAAAAAAGAGCCTCCAACTACAAAATTAAAAACAATGTTTATTAGCAGAGAGAGAGAGAGAGAGAGAGAATTGGTCACCAACAATAAATATCAAAAACCTTCTCTATATATTTTAAATCTTCTAATTCCCCAGGCTTGCAAATGGCAAAGGAGTCCGTATTTTTCTCGACCCCTTCAGACACAAGGGATAGCCTCTTTGGGAAGCTATGATGCGAAACGATGATGAATTTTACATGAAGCTCTAAAGCCTCGTCGATTGCTCAAGTATCGCCTACTTGGTAACCTCCCATGATATCAAATTGAAATGTCGGGACATATTTCACAAATCTAATGCAACATTAAGCACTTCTCCCTACAACGTTTTTTTTCTCCATTAGCCAACAAAGTAATACTTGGATTTCAAATAAAAGTGTTTAACCTCTTTCACGATCATGTTTCAAATAATGCAAAGAATTATTACCTACTTTTTTTTTTTCGTTAACCACATTCAAATGAATTATACAAAAGCTTGACAAAGGTAAAGTTACTTGAGGCTCATCTCGTTTCATGAGAATAAGACTTGAGGATGAATAAGTTACGTTTCTTATGTTGGTATTATTATCATAATGCCAATTTTGATAACCCAGGGAAGCTTCATCAGCTTCAGCTTTTCTTGAGCGCCCCTGCAAATGCCAGGTCCTCATTTTCTCCTGCGTATAGGCCAAGTTGGAGTTGTCGACGGATGTAAGCACCCAGCGAGGGTCGAACCCATAAGAGTCGAGTGCTTCATTAATATACCACAGGGTTCCCACTAATATTCTAAATTCAATCTAGCATTTAATTGATGAGAGATTTTGAAACTATCATTGTAATCAAACAAATTATGTGCTGAACGTTTCCGAGATTTTAGATTCATGAACATGACTCCAGATGTTATATCAAATTTTCAATGCAATATGTTTTTGTTAGTGTTATGTCTGAACCTCTGTATAAAAAGCCAGATGGAACAAAACTTATGGGACCCATAACAATACTGCACTATGGCGCAGACTTAGGGTCATCTATATATTGTTTCAAAACGACGTAATATTTCTCACGTACGTTATGTACGTATATGGTGCACTTTTCTGGAGTTCCCTTCTGTCATTTTTCCCTTCCTACGCAATGTGGTTGATAGATGGAACTAGAAGGGAAGGGGTCGTAATGGCTCTGATAAACGGGACGTGTGATACTAACTGAACTGTAAATGGCGGCCAATTGCCATGAGTTATGACTTAATGTGAATCCAAAGCTATTCCATGGCAGCTTTTAAGAAACTGAGGCTATTATAAGTAGACAAACGGAATAAAACCAAGGAGGGTGGGAATCTAGAGGAGTTCATTCTTGCTTCCTTGCAAGGCGCAGTGAGATAGAACCTGTTCTCATTAAGAAAAATGGAAAAAGAAACCTGGATTATTTAAGTGATTATAACTGACTGAATAATTTTACGAAATGCTTCAAAGAACAATCAAGGAAAAACATTTACAAAACTCCAAACATCGAATTCTTTACAAATTCCGTAATTCTTCACATGCCATGCACTATAACTAAAGATGATTATCGATACCACACTGTATATCTGAAGGGGTAGTTTTACCAAATAAATGTTCCTCGATCATTTTAACGATTTAATATCAAACCAATATGGATTGTTATGTAGCAGTTACGACCAGAAACGTTTTTCGTTTTTTTTTTTGTTTTTTGTTTTGTTTTTTTACTATAAATCTTTGGTGTTGCATATAGTTGTAGAATGTCGGCAAGCTGTGCAAAATAGAGGGTTCAACTTTTTCCGGTGTGAACCTCTCTCATACTAAAAGGTTGCTATGACCAGCATTGTTTTGTTAGAGCAAACTACCATCTTATTCTCTTTTCATCTGTACCACTTTCAATAGTTCAGAAGACGATGGAAATTTAGGGCGACTGCTGACCGGCGACGGACTCGTTAAATGCCTCTTACGAAGTAGAACGTCTGAACATTAGAAAAGAATTACAAACCCACTATCGACTTATTGTCTCAAGCAAGCGGTTGACATTGACATACTTTTACCCAGTATACTCTGGAGACTCGACTGTTACGGGGTAGATATTTTCAAGATAAAACCATGGCGTCTCCATTATATTGAACCGAGTGTCAAGGTCTGAGATGTAACAAGAACATTAAGCAAATACCATCATTTTGCAAAACCAATGGTCTGTCCTATATCCTTTTATTTTCCACAAGTTGCAAACTACTTTATTTGAAAAACTATACCTTCTTATGTTATATATTTCCTCCTTCTAATCTCCGCCCATTTATATTCCCCATTCCCCAAAATATATCACGGCCATAATTATAAACATTGGCAAATTTGAGCAATACTTTGAAAATTTCCATTCAGTTGCTAGCGGATGAAGAGTACGTCATAGCTTTATAGAATGGCACCGAGAATCCTGTTTATTATCATAGGCCTAATTAGCTGAGCAACAAGGGCGTAACAGAACTACATTTTTACCATCGTTATTCTAAAATTTTAAAATAGCTGCATGGTTGCAGATTTCTCCACTTTACTTCTCTTACCCCCCCCCCTCTCTTTCTCCCTTTCACTCCCACTTTCTTCCTAACCTTTCCACAATAGTTTTAGTCTCTTGTTAGATTGCTTTGATTTTGTTTGCAGTTTCCCCTTGTTTTCTTTTTCACTTTTTTGTTTTCTTCAATCATATTTCTCAAGTTCCTTGTGTAAGTTAGATTGAGACTTTACTTGACAAGGTTTACCTTTGATAGGTTCCTTCATTCTTCTTGTATGCGTTTCTATTACTGGAAATTACTTACTGCACTGTAATGGTATTACTTCATTTGTATACACACGTTTTGTATCATGCTACTGATGTGAAACTAAATGGACGTGGAAACAGTTAGTTAAATCAATTTTTAAAAATTCCTTCCGACGTTTAAAAAACATTAAAAATCTTATAGTTCTTGGATAACTGCTGTCCCCTGCATTACGAAGATTTCTAAACAATTATTTCTTGCAAGGAATTTCTAATGTTTCTCTCATATCCCTTTAAACGCATGGTCATGATTACGTCGTCTTCTGATTTGTTCTAATATCATTGTTATATATATAACAAGAGAACTAAAATACATTTAGAACGAACTCCTTTTAGGCATTAATGATTGAATAATCATAAGGGGTGAACGTGTGTGACAAGGTTTCCGGAATTGATCAACATTATACAATTTTTTAATCAACTGCCCGAAAAACTTTTCTAGAATGAAAATTGCGAAATAAACATCTAGTTGTCTCGTGGAGAGTCGAGTTGCATATAATCCACTAAAAGAGAATTTAAACAGTGTCAAAACAAAACGACAGAAATACAACGAAAAACAAACCAAATTAGATTCACTTCTGATTCTCACACTTTGCTTCTTATATCTGCATTCCTAAAGCTGTGGCGAGGGGCCTTTATCAGGAAAGGAAAACTCCGACTAGTCTGAAATTCTACTTCGTGAACATCCAGGCCAAGAAAATACATTATTACTGTCGCCTTGCCCATACATAATTCAACGTGAACTTAGGACTATTCGATGCCCTGTCGTGAATCTGTAGGGATGCTAGAGCGATCACTTCAACGATCAAATTTCGGGAAAAAGTGCCTCTATCAAGGACCAGAAAGGCGAAAAGATGGAGAAAAACAAGGTCAAAGACGGTAGGAGAATGCAGAATACGAGCCCCTTTTTACTTGACTTTAACCCGCACGAGAGTCTTCGAGTGGGACTACGTGAAGTCGCCCGTGACCAGCTTGAATAAATCGATGCCTTGTTTTCAGAGTTTGGGGTATCTTCTCTCCCGGTATATACCGAACATCGTAGTTTGGAGACGCCATTACTTAAAGCAAAAATAATAATAAGAAAAAAGTGCACAGACGATGTTTATACTATCATGCGGCACATTAAAATTTAAAATCAAATAGCTCTCTAATTTCAAGATTTCAAAGTAGCGTTATATCCTGTTCTTTTATTAATGAAATCGTTAAATATAGACAGCTAATTGAGGGTTTCGCTCATAAAACAATAAGTAAGGACGAGTTTGATGGTGTAATTACCCTCACTGTACACAACCCTGTTAAGTTTATGGCCCATAAAACGGGTCGCACATCCTCAGCTTGTTCGTCTTCTGTCTTATAAATGCATAGAGTAACATAGGCATCAACTCTATGGTCTTATGAAGACGCCGCGTGAGGCTACTATAATTAGAACAGTCTCCTATGCCTAATCAAACGAGGCCATCTAGTCCGCGGTTTTTACGCAACAACATGAAGGTGCTGACATGGACAACACGAGCTCTTACGTCTATGCTCTAAATATTTGGGAATTCGTTCAACTTGAAATTTACAAAATGAAATTCATCAGTGGGACCAAAGGGGAGGGAGAAAAAAGGGGGGATATGAGATTAAAAGTGAACTTGAAAAGGAATATAAACATGCACAGCATCTCTTTTTCAAAATCTCCATCTCCCCCGTAGACTAAGCCCGGTGCCCCACATTTCTGTCCCCTCCCCCGTCTGAATCCACTAACACATCCACATATATTATATTGAACAGAATGACTATAATTATATTAAGGCCGTACCCTGAAGTCACTGGTGGGTATGACGCGTAAACAGGTAAAATATATCCAATGAATTGATATATCATTGAGATGAGAGGCAGATGATTGTTTGTTCAATCAGTCAAAATAGTGAAGATATCTCTTACCGACCATCCTGATGTTCACATGTCCTTCCTCATCATCCCTATAGATAAGCATCAAGTATAGTGACACCGCAAGTCTATAATTCTATCTCAAGCTAGTCCCTATAGACCAAGGAGCTAGGAAAATCATATCATCTCCTCTCTTTGACCAAATATACACAGTATACTTGTCTGAACTGCTTGCACTGGGTGTTTCTCTTGGTGAGGAATATTCGCTTTTATGATTACAGAAAAAGATGTCTTCCTATCATGACTTGTATACTACAGCCATTATAGTATCATATATCAATGAAATGAAATTTAGATAAGAAAAATAATTCTAAAAATCCGTGCATGATTACAGAAGGGAATCAAGCCGTAAATAGCCTTTTGTACGTATACAGAAGTTGGGTTGGGATCTTTGATAGAAACCTACAGTAAAAATAATTTGGTACTTACTTCGGGTTTGCAGACATCTTTGAAATTCGTCTTTCCGATTTCAAAAAAAAAATGCAAATGGATAAGAATCTTGTTAACACGGGATAACATCATCATTATAAAAACTATCCTCCCTAAGCTCCCTGCCATTATTATTATTATTATTATTATCCCATATTTACCATCAGGTGCCAATTAGATATCCTGGGTGGAGGGGGGGGGGGGGGGATGTGGGTATACAGAATATCTTTTCCAATGATGGATGTTCCCAGCAAGAATCAAACCCAAGACCTTTCATAGAGGTCAGGCGCCTTCACCAGTATACCACTGTGTTACCAGTTAAGCTTTAAATATCTTTCCCATTTGAAGCTTATTTGTTTAATGGTTTGTTTTTACTTCCGTTTAAACAGCATAATATATAGCCTACATAAACAGATATAGCCCATTTCAGTCGTATTAGCAGAATACGACTGAGGGGTCCCAAGGAAACGCTATCTGATAAACAAATATTAGCCAAACATGTGGAAATTAGAATTAAAAAGTACATTAAATACATACATTTTAATAAACAAAACAAAACGATGCAATATTATGGTATAATTTTCAAATCCGATAAATTCCATTAACATTCACGTTATACTTCTTTTCCACTTGATTACAAGATTCTGGGTGAAAAAAAAAACAACTGTTTATCACAGCCCAAGAGTTATACTGTATTTACTGCTTTCCTCGGTCAGTAATCCTATTCATCGAATAACCAATGCAGTCACTTCTTATGATGACCCAAGAGAATACTGACAATCTACGCCAAATCGACTATATAGCACCCTACGCCCAAACATATTCCACTGACCTAAATCGCTACTTCTTGCTGAATAAAACCCTATCTGATGTATTCTGTTAAAAAAAGAAATGAAAGTCATCTACATAGGGTCCGAGGGAAAGTGATGCTTTGTATTAAGAGTGTTTCTCAAGAGACATCTTTACCTGTTTTTTTTTCTTCTCAATGTTGAATTATGAAGTTGGAAAGTTGTAAACAGCACGACTGGTATTCAACTCATTCACTTTAACTTTATAGGATCGTTCGAAAGTCACGTTGAACAAACAAACAAACAAACAAAACAGAGCAAGAAGGGTTTAAAGTTTGAATTTGTCATGAGGTAGGCAAGAGTAGGATGTGTTTTTAGTCTGGACCATAGAGACTATATTACAATGAAAAATATAGACTATGGAGATGAAATACTCACAGATACAATAGTTATATATTTATTTTTATAAATTTATGCTGAACTATAGAGATACTATTGGCAGATAGTGAGTCTAGACCATAGAGACTCTTATATATTGGCCGATACTAAGATCTGTTTTGGGTCTATTTAGACCATCGAGACTATCATACTGGCTGAAAGAAGGATGTTTCAAGTCTGTACAGAGACAATAAATCTGGCAGAATGTGTTTTTGACTGGACTTACAAAGACTACATTATTCGCATGCGATATGGTCTGTTTGAAGAGACGATATATGGACGTAATTATGGACGGTATCCATGCAGAGACTGTTATATCGGCAAATAGTATAGTGTGTTTTTTAGTCTAAACACTATAATTAAGTTGTGTTTTGAGACTAGACTATAAAGACTATCCAATGGCAGATAGTAAGGATGTGTTTTTGTAGAAGTCGTTGTTGATCGATCGCAGGTAGTGGAGCTTGCTTGAAACACGTTTCCCCCATTTCCGCCATCCTACTTGCCTCAGGAAGACATTAGCAGCAAACTGTGTGCTCTGACAACATGGCCGTCTATACGGCTAGGTGTATGCATAAATAGGGAATGCGATCTTGATAACTTGGCAAGTTCATTCATAACAATCAATCTATACAACATTAGTAGCTGAGGGATATTATTCATGTTTATCTCTGATTCCCATATTCGCTTCTTGTTCTTTCTTCTCCTTCCCGCTCTCTGCCTCTCTCCGGTTTGTATTTTATTTCGAGTTATTTCATAAAACGAAGTCTATTCAATAAGTAAATCTGAGGGGTATCATGTTTATCTCTGACTCTCCCCCTTTCAGCTTTCTCCTTCCCCTACCCCCCTGTATCCTTGTCATCCCTGTCCCCTTTCCCTACCCAGCCCCTCTTCCTCTCTTCCTGAACTTCGAAAAACCAAATGAGCAAGTAGAAAAACAGTTAATGAAATAGACAACATCAAGCGTGCAGCAAGATTCTAGCTGTAATATGTAATTTCTTTGTCAGGGAGGACACACTATATAGAAAACTATTTAGGAGAAAATGGATGGTTCTTTTGCCACTATTTCAACGTGTATGTGTGCATGCACAAAAATGATGAAGAGAATATAACCTCATTTTCTATAATGGGGACGAATACAGGGGTTTTAAAATTAATTACAAAATTAAAAAAAAAATAACAGGAGTTAATTTGACTGACTGAAGTGTGAAATGGAATGATTTGAAGATGAATTTGAATACACAATCGGGAATTTGAACTGCAGATTATCACGGCTGGGCTAAAGCGACTGACAAAGTTGCGAAAGTGGCAGTGAAAACGTATAGCA
The DNA here is from genome assembly GCA_029962745.1 of Echinometra lucunter. Classification (NCBI taxonomy): domain Eukaryota; kingdom Metazoa; phylum Echinodermata; class Echinoidea; order Camarodonta; family Echinometridae; genus Echinometra; species Echinometra lucunter. Next base: position 9,355,885 of record CM057151.1, read on the forward strand.
ATAATAGTGATGTCTACTAGTATATACCTCTCAGGGCAGTCACGCTGTGAGACCATGATGCCTAATGTTATTACCCAGGTCATAGCTTATATTGGCCAAAATGTGTACAGCTCTAGCATATCCCCATTTACACCTGGGTGTAGAGCGGCTAACGTAGATTAATATCTTGCTAAGGAACTTTAGTACCGGTCTGGGATTCGAACCCTCAACCCTCCTATTGAAACGCAAGTAAATGAACCACTCCACCACAACACCTACCCCCTCGATATGTATGTTTTCTTTCACCCCCCCCTCTCTCTCTCTCTCTCTCTCTCTCTCTCTCTCACACACACACACACACACACACCCACACACACACGCATCTCACTCTTTCTTGACTTCATTCGGTCTTTCTACTCTGTATTCTATTCCCCTCATACATCCCCTCGTCTGTCAGTCTCTCTCTCTCTCTGTGAATTCTTTCTCTTTCTCCTTCTCTTTCTCCTTCTCTTTCTTCCTCTCTCTTGACCCTGCTTTCTTCATCCTTCTATCCGCCCTTGTGATCTCTCCCCTCCCATGTCTTCCTTTATACAGGATAGCATACGTGCGCTATCACTGTAACACAGAGAGCATCTCACAAGAAAAATATTTAGGCAAGGTGCGTACCCTACCGCGGGAGGTAGGCACCTAGGTATATCCCAGATGGCCTGGCCTGCATAACAAAACCGGATAGCTAGAGGTTATTATCATTTCAATGAAACCGTTAACTTGTATTCATAAGACTCTGCACTTTTCTCCCAAATTGTCCTCGCACCCCTTCTCTTTCCCTCACTCTTATTTTTTCCATCTCTGACTCTTGAGCGACCATCTGCGATATGAAGTATGTAAATACATCCTACGGTAAACGCCCTACATAATTTTCCTGTTCCTTTTAGACAACATCTGATGAGTGCAAAATTGACCATTAACTGTTCGTCAAATTTGGCTTGCACTCGATCGATAAGTGAATATATTTTCAAGGGTCATCAAAATGCTTACAAGTAAAGCTTGTTTTGATAAAGACAATATTTTTGCAGCTTGGTTTCGATATTGTTGTTCCATTTTTTAAAAAATCATGTTGTAGGCCTAGAAAATGTACATACAAAATCATAACAATTTTCCATGTATTCCCTTTAAGATAGTGCAAAGGTTTCTATCATTTTTTAAAACTAAAAGAAATACATGCTGTCTTTGAATATATCAACAGGTATAATGATAATGATTATACTGCAGGTTTCCTGTAACGCGCTTTATAGTTACAGAAGAACTATAGAGTTAAACATTTTCATGTTTAAATATTTCAACGCAAAACTGTGGTCTAAAGACGAGTAAGACAATATGGTTTACCGTTATTTCTCCACATGCTCTGCCAACAGTTCTCGTCGTCATAGGCATATGGGGCAATTTGTGAGAAACGATAATGGAAGGCTCATGGTAAATGCATACACAATCCATAATCTCTTGGTGACACTACAATGCAGCGTTGTTTTTTTTTCAGATTACAATTTTTCATGTCTAAACAATAATATCGAATAATAAATATTAAGATTTTGACAGTACAAACAGAAGAAGCACACAGGAAGTGAGTAATTAATTTCATTTGGTCAAATTTCTTCGAAGTAGGTGACTTTATGATTATCGAACATTTTCCAAATGCAGACAATAATTATTGATACACTATTATCAGACTAGAACATGGACTATAATGTCTCTTGTATGTATAACCTTCTACAATCTGCATCACCATATCATGTCTTTAAAACATCTTTTACTTTCATCTGTCATTTAAGGTCATTTAGGACTTCAACTGAAATAGCGAAGGGAAAACTTACACCTCGGTCTAACTTCTTTCGTCAATTTCTACTTTAGACGGAGAGTATGATCCGCCGTCGAATTCAAACTGTATTTAAGTAAGTAAAGTACTCTTTTAATACTGCCCATTTAGGAAAATCCTTTAAAACGAACAAAGAAAGAAAGAAACAAACAAACAAACGAATCCCCAAACAAGCCAAAATAACAAGCTAAACGAAAGTAAACGAAATTACGCCATCTTCGAATCAATCATTTACTTGATCAGCAAATGTTAATTGTCCTGTTGATTCCCAAGCTAAGCCCATAAATCCCCTGTTCGCTTCTACTCTCAACTTTTCACTCCCTTTCTCCCTGATTCTGATGAGATCCCAAATGACGTACAGCTGCCTGTACATGTCAAGGTTGAACCCATTACAGACTTCCCTCTATATACCGTTATGGCTTAATCGATGAGAAAAAGCAGTCTTGATTTGTGAGGATGTGCACTGTCCAGGTACTACGGTCGATCGACGAACGAGGGGAGGGGGAGGGGAGGGGGGAGGGGTGGCGACATGATGAAGCAGTCTATTTTCTTTGATGATTGTGTACCGTCTGTTAACCATGGGCGATCGATGTGGTAGGGGGAGGGGCAGGGGTGGTCGACGACAGGACATTATGTTATTTTCCTAGCTGTTGATGTGTGTTTACTGTCAATTAACTCATCGGTCTTGGCCGATGGGGGGGGGGGGGGGTATGAATGTATACTGTCTCTATACTGCTTATATTGCTTGGTCGAAGGAGAGGGGAGTGGGGCTTTAGAAGTCCATATTGAATTTTTTGAATTGTATAATTTCTGTAGACTGGTCCATAATGGGCGGGGAGGGGGTAGTTGACACGGAATAAAGCAGACAAGTCATTGTGTTACTGATACTTTCCGTACATAATGGTCGGCGAGAGAGAGAGAGAGAGAGAGAGAGAGGGGGGGGGGGGGGTTGACGGCAAAACGCAATAATTGTTGTAAAGAGTATCTTTCCCCCCTTAAAGCTGTCCACGAGGATGTAAGTCAGTGGCTATTAAGAGTGTAGCACCAAACTAAATTGTTCAGGTCTTTTCCTGGCCCGTGATACAAATTCTTATCTTAAGAGTGTTGAATATGACAATCAAAACCATCAAACTTGTTGGTTTTGATGATTTGATAAAAGATAAGTTAGAAGTGCAATATCCTACTTCTATCAGAAGACAATGCAAATTAGAAGCCATTATCTTCAGTAGATGGTAACGTATCAACTTAATGATCGATAACAAAATCTACTCATCAAAAATCAACAAAAACTTTTTGAAATGTAATCTTAACTATCCCTTATGGTACCTCATCAACATTTCCATACAGGCAGCCAAAAAGAAACACTTACGACATGAATAATGCTGCCCTTCGGAAAAGTACCACCCCCCCCCCCAAACATTAAGAAATACATGCATGACAATAAAAGGGACGTTTAACATTTTGCAGACAGCGTTTTTTTTTCTATATAGCGTATCATTATTTCTAATTTTACTTTGAGGAAACGAAAATTCAAATATTTATGTCATTATTGTTAATAATGCATTTTTGCAGAATTTAAAAATAAAGCCATGAGCTACTGTATCGCACGGAGCAGGTGTTTTTGAGTATCTACCGGGACGTATAAAATATTCAGACCTGGACTGAAGATCGCACTTTTCTGGGGCCACGTGTACAATGTATTATTTGTGTGCAGTCTTGAAGAGATGGACTGTACATGAATCTTTCACTATAATTGCTAACCTTGAAACTAATTCTATAGTTACAAAGCCGATAGAGACAGGAAAAGAGTTAGGCAGGGAGACGAGAGGTTGGGGGAGGAACAAGGGAGAAAGAAGCAGAGACATGGTTGGACAGACGGAGACAGAGAGACGGATAGATGGGAGAGAGTGGAGTAGAGTTCGAGGGAGATGAAGAAGGTGGTGAGAATGGTGGAACAGAGAGAAGGAGACCAGCAGGCAGGCAGAAAGAGGAATACAGAGAAAAAGAAAAAGACATAGACAGAGAGAAGGGGGAAAGAGAGAGCGGAGAATCAGGTATTCAGAGAGCATTCGTGCTTGAATGAAAATTTCCATGGGAAGGTCTGGTGAAAAAGGGGGACGAGAAAAACCCACCGGACGAGCATGAAAACCTTAGAAAAGTTTATTAATTCTTACTTTATTTTTCATGCCATATCAAAACATAATGAGCTACATATCACTTTCTCACTTTCGTGTAGGAATCATGTGAATCTTCTTTGCCGGTATGTATGTTTTCCAAGTGAGAATGAAGTTCATGAGCATAAGCCTCTTCAACAAGTGAATTCTTTGGCGTCACGTCATTTGCGCACTAACAGATGGGTTTCTTATGCTTCATTGAATCAGAGAATTCGCCACGAACATGGAGTTGCTGCATGACGTTAAGTTGGCCGATCCATCATCAACTTCGAATAAATTATGATAATAAATATACGTCATTCTGTCTTCAGATGTTAAAATAGGTTGGTAACGAATGTGCCCAGACAGCCATATACTTCGATTGTAAACACTAAACAAATTAGACCTTTTCTCTTCCAAAAGTAATGAAATTGTAGTATTTCGCACTTACCCTGACTTTATGAATGGGTAAAGGAAAGGGAAGCAAGAGTGGTTCTAAAGACTAGTTCATTATGAATAGATGGAGAAGCGAAAAAGATAAAAGCAGAAGAAAGTATTGCACTATTGTAGATACACATAACAGGATATGACTTTAACATAACAGAGGGGAGTTCAGAGATGGCGATCAGAGCCGATCACATCGAAATTTCCTAACAGACTTTTCAGATCTATAGGTGCGCTCCTGTCTGGCGAAAAAGGAGGAAGACATTACATCGGGTGTACGAAAGATATTTGCGTCACTATTGTAATGATTAATTTATTTCAAAAAGAATATTTATACAAAGATTGAATGCATGTAATATTTGATAGATATATTTTATATAATGTGGTAATTATGTAATTCTCAAGATTAAGATAAACCACGACCATGACAAATAAGAAAAAACTACCTGAAAAGTGGATCGTGAGGGTAGAAAATGATTAAGCACTATTTTGTACTCTACAAAACTGTAAATCAATATCGTGTAAGAGAGAGAGGAAGAGAGATTTCTCAGGGAGTATCGTCAAGACAAAAGTGCATCCATTTTTTTTTCTGCAGCTATGACATCGATGAGTGAGAGAGTGGCGGTGTCTTGTCTCTATGAGTCACGCTTGACTTCCAGCCTCAACACATCTCTGCTCTCAATTCCCTCCACCTCCAGACCAGAGAGGGAGAAAGAGAGAGAGAGAGAGAGAGAAAGAGTGAAATACTAGTAATCGAGGATTGTGATTATGAATAACAATGGATCCATCTCCCCATCTTCTCTTCAAGACAATCTGTCACACTCGCGTCGTCGAGTCTTTTGTTTTCCTCAAGACGCGTTGCGCGAGAGTGTAGGAAGAGAGTGATTCAGTCTCGCCCTCGCTTGATGCTTTGGCGGACAACTTGGCGGACAACGCGACAGAGCTTCGCGGGAAGGCTAAGCCCTCGACACGTCATTTGCATCATCATATACATCATAAGAGATGAAGGGATAAAAAGGGAGAGAGAGAGAAGGAGAGAAATGAATAAGAGATGATGAATTATCGCACATTTGGGGCCATTTGCATGCATCTGTGAAATCTGAAGCGTTATGAGCGGTGACGCTTTTCAATGCAATGTCCAGTGAGATACGCAGCGGATGTACAAGGCGGTGTCCAGTTTCTATGGTCCAAGGACGGTGGTCCTCCGTGGAACCATACTGGGTCCATCATGACATGACATTCTTCTTCACATTGTGAATAATAATGCTGTCGGTTATTTGAGGATTAAAACTGAAATAATACACGTGCACTACTCCCTTTATTATCCACCTGGAAATGTGAAGGAGGAATTCCTCCTGTAAGGTATTTACGTCCGAAATGGCCACTCTGATAGATTGTACTTGGAATACCCCTTATAAGCTAAAAAAAAATGTATGCTTTGCTAATGGTGAATGGGTATATAATTGAGCTGCGGCGTACCAGGGGAGGGGGGGGGGGGGGCTTTGGTACATGCATGCCCTTGCAATTTTTCTGAGCCCCACATAGGGTTATATACTTGGGTAAAGTGCACTAATAAAGATATCAGGGTGCTAAGTAACACTGTATGAGCTCTGTAAATCTGTATAATCGGCGTCAGAAGTCGAGTTTCAATATCTAAAATGCATTTTCTTCTTCGCTCAGTAACCTTTCAGTAAAATGTAAAAAGTTTGTATATTTTAACACTTTAATATTTACGTATTAATATTGTCGGATGCCTTGCTGTGTCCCCATTACAAAAAAAGGAGTTATTTTCTTTTTAAAATCTTTAATCAGGTACCTATCCTCAAAGCATGTTTCATGATAATATAAAAACATGTAGAAGCTTTATTACGATGTCACTTCACAAGTGTATATAGAGACCGCGCTGTATAGGTTTACAATTACGTCTTTGGTCGTCATTTCTTGCGCGATGGTAGAAAGAAAGAAAAGATCACACACTTTAGCCATCTTCTAATTATTTTAGCTCCCCCTCCTGCTGAAAAGTGCAGAGGTGGGTAATACAGATTTTGTATTGTCTTATAGAGGACTCATATGAGTTCTGCGCCACGTTCAATGCAGATATATTATTCATGTTGTCTGTGTTATTGTTTTCCTTCCCCCTCACTACTCGTTTAAAACCTAATAAAGCACGAATTTCCTATATAGGCCTATACTGTGTTTTTCGTCGAGACAAGATACTGGTAAGAAGAAGATGACTCACGCGAAATAAAATCATGATTTTTCGCAAGATCGTTATTAATTTCCGTCCATTTGTCACTTCGTTATAAGACATCAGACATAGATGGATGGATGGTCATGTCCGTGATAATTACGAGGATGTCCCCATCTCTCTCTCTCTCTTTCTCTCTTACTCTCTCCCATTCTCCGTTATGCTTTCTCTCTTTTCCACTATCATTAATTTGTTACTACCCTTCTCTTTCTCTGTCTTTATTGAGTTTTGTCTTCTTTTGTCTATACACCTCGCATTCCTTTCCTCTTTTTATTTCTGTCCTTTTCACTATTTCAACTATCTAAACTTCTTCATCTCTCTTCCTTCTCTCCTCATTCTCTCTTTTCTCTCTTTTTTTTCTTTCTCCCTTGTCTGATTTCACCGTCTACCTCTCGCTATCTTTTCTCTGTTCTGCCCTTTTCTTACTTTATTTCTGCCCTTCCCTCCTCCCTTTATTATGTTGTCCCTAGATCCTTTTTTATTATCTCCCTTTCCATATTTCTTTTTTCTCAATTTCTTTCGTCTCTCTATTTTCTATTTCCATTTCTTTCTTTTCAGTTATCCTACTCTCTCTCTCTCTCTCTCTCTCTTCTCGCTGCTTCTCTCCCCTCGTCTAAGTTAATGCATTCGCTGTCCCCGCCTGTAAGTGCTAGTACTGCACGCATGTCGCAGACGCATGCATGCATCAAGCCTGAATTATTGATGAACGTTGCAGTGTCGCCTCGTGAGCTGTATACTGCTGTTGAAAATTTATTCGTATAAACTACTGTTGAAAATCTATGCGTATAAAGGGGTATTATTGTACTCTTTTCTATGGTCCTAAGCGAGAGGTTAATGAATTGAATCTTTTAGAGAGACCATGGATGGAGGAGGTCCTTGAATTGAAACAAATGACGGTATACCGAGGTCATTGCCATGACAAAGCGCCATATTAGGGAAGGAGTTGCTTGGGGGTAAATCATCGTGAAAATGGTGTGTAATGAACAAATAAATGTTAACTTCTACATAATTAGGTATACAGGCAAGCAGGCTGTAGATGATGCAGAGTTCTAGCATGAGCAATACAACGGAAAAGTAACTCAATTTAGGGAACATTTAAGACTGATACATGAACGGTACTTATTTTGCATGTTTCGTTTTTAAAGTAAATGCCCTTCTTTGGTTAATTTAACAAGAATGTCAGTTTGTTTTAGTGATGATTTACTAATTCAGGGATTATAATTATCACCAACATGCTCCCGCTTATAACTAATCATGTAAAGATAAGAAGTTAAGCGGCCTGCGTTTATAATTAGGACAGAATGCGATAAAAGCTCGACGAATCAACCATACGACGATGAACTTCACATGTCGTTCAAATTAATGTCATGTCATAACCACGTTTAACCTACTCGTACTATACAAGTATTAGCAGCCATTTAACGACGTGCAAGGGTCAAAGTTTCAGACGTTTAACCTTGTCCAAACTGAGGAAATGGAATGATACCGACAACCCAAGAACATGAAGATCATTTTCGTCGGGGATATAGATAAATATATCATGGGGAGAACATGTATTGCCAATGTTTGTACGTCCTCTTTGGGTACTGCATTCACATCTAAACGACCATCCATTTCGGAAGGGCATTGTTGTATCACAATAATTTTTGCATGAGATGCACCTGTGCTTTTCTCCCCTGCTGTATCTCATGGGTGGCCATTGCACATAGTCTGCATAAAACGTAGGATGTTTGTTTAGCAAAGCTTCGAGGTTAGGAAGCAAAATCATATTGATTCATATGATAATCACGAATATAGATAAAGTATAAATAAGGACAGAGGGTCCAGTTATCGATGGACACTTGTCTTGTTTTACGGGGGGGGGGGGATATTAATCTCTTTCTTTCTCAGTCTTTCTTTCCCCCTTTTGGACACCGGGGGGGGGGGGGGGGGTTGCAGTGTTTAATCCACCGAATACTACTGGGTTTGCTGTTCAAATCGGTTTTTAACATGATATCTTGCTTTTTTAAAAGACTACTTAGGCCTATATCTTATAAAATATTAGATTCTAAAAAATTGGAGAAAATAGATATACGCTATCCTCATTGATATGCTATCTGTATTGATATGGACAGTATAACTTCACTCCTTTTGTTCATCTTATTACCTTCTAAATTTCTATGCCCCATTAACAATTTTTGTCTGTCACATTTTGTTGTGCCATTTTACCCCATGCGGCAGACAGCAGTTTTCACACCGCCTCTCATCAGTAGTCTGTCTCCCTGTCTCTAGCCTGTTCACGCCATCTACGTCCGGTTGTATCCCAAAGAACCGCACACAGGTGTACTGGATGTATCAGCACAATGATCATGTGTGTCAAAATTGCGACGACTGTAAATAATATATGCCATCATTGATCAAATATCTCCTTTACGTGAGATAATGATTTACATATCGATCATTATCATTGTACCTCTGTACAGAGTGGTGACATAAAAAGTAAACAAGATATACATTCAGTATTAAGAATGTTTATTTTACAACAGTAGCCTACGTACCCATGTACCCATCATAGAAAATTTATTATGCATTTGAAGGAAGATTGAGTCATTTGCTTTACAGCTAGAGAAAAGATGCAACATAATAATTGTCTTAGTGGGCTTTACAGAGTGCTTGTAGCAAGATGTTATGGAAGTTTCGTATTTGACTATGTTTGAATGCAGTATTGTTTTAATTATCTTTTTTTTTTCAAATGACAGAAATGATAATAAGTGAACAGAGAAAAACGTCTGTATTTTGTTCTATTTATCTCACGTAAGTAAATAATTGATGACATGAGCAAAACAAGACAACTAAAAGTGGTTGCAGGAAAATAAAATGAATATGAAAGAAAATGATTATGAAGTGAGGAACCCAGTTACAAATGATCATCTTTATCTTGATCTTCTGAAAACATATCTATACAACCCCTTTCTACAGGAGATAAGGAGATGTCAATCAAGAATACTCACTATATAAACACCAACCAGAAACGTCGAAAGTTCGCATTGGGGGTGGAGAAACAATTCGTACACGCTGATTGGTCAAAGCCTTCCCAAAGCTTTCACCATATGCAAATATCCCCAGCAGGCGAACGACCGTCTCGAAAATTTGTGCTTGGCGTTCGTTCGCTTTCTTCGCAGCATGTGTAGTCTGCTACAGACTGTGGTCCAGTGCGGTGTATACCACATTGTTGGTATACGAAGCAGTACACCTGTTGTTGACTAGATAGTCTGTATGTTTCGCGTGAAATTATACAGCAACTCATTAGTGCACGGTGACTATGGGAACTGGATTTTGTGTCTGACTGGAACTTTCTAACTGGGATTCTATCAGAGATATTACAGTGGTGGACGATTACAATTTCGAGAACCAAAGTATTGCCATTGATTGTGGCGTGCTATAGAGCAGAGCACAGTTTGTTTGACTTTCCTCTAAGCTTCACTTCTGGAAGAAGGAGGAGGCTATGTTGATCAGTGGATGCGGTACTGGCATACGCCGCCACCGGAGCTCCTCGCCTCCCGTAACTATGGCATGGAAGAAGTTACTTGCCGTGGTATTCATCTTGGGGCTGATACCGGCTTCCAAAGGACAAGGTAAATGAGAGTTTAATTTACTTTTATTCGTCAGAAATCGATTTTCACGTTTCTGATTGTGAGGTATGCACGGGGGTATGCAGTTGTGGGGAAAATGACCAATTCGGTGCTTCATGGGACTGCCACTAGTATTACTAGACTAGTAACATTCACTCATTGGTAAATGTAGCGTTAGATCAGATTTAGAACTGAATTTCTGAACACGTTTGATGAAGCATGAGATATCACCAATGAGGGGCCATTGTTGCCTGTTTTAGTTTTTGGATCTGTAAGAGCAAACAACATCAAGTTCAGCATTGCAATTCTTGCCACCTGTACCCCAACATAGAAGTGGTTAAAGAAATAATAAGCAAACAATGAACAAATGAACAAAAACAAAAAAAGACCAGACAGAACTAACTGCAGTGTAAGTGTAGTGGTCCACTGTTTGTGCTCTTTGTGATGCATGCAAACCTAGTGGGCCTAATCAGTCTCTGGCAGTTCTAAGCAGTTCTAGAAACTCTGAGTGGTTATTTTTTTGGTAATGACTCTGATGAAAGCTTATAATATGTGTCTGGAAACTTGATGCCAGGAATTGGAATTACATGTAGATTAAGACTTGAGAAGTGTTTGCAGTATGATAGTATTAATGCACCTGCTGCAGATAAATCAAGATCTACATGAATGAGTATGAAAATTAGAAGGGGGAGGGGAACATGGGAATTGATGTAGATGTTTTTGAATAGTGAAATGAACTTGTCATAAGTCTCTTAAAGCTGTCTTGGTGGTAGATCCAGGGGTGGTGCTAGGGGGCAGGGGACCACCCCTATGACTTTTCAAGTCATCAAAAAATGAAAAAAAAAAAAAAAGTAAAAAAAGAGGAGAAAGAGGAGAGAGAAAGAAGAGTATTGGGAAAGAAAAGGCTGGGTCTTGCAACTATATTATACCCTTATTGTTTCCTTTAAAATGTAAATAAACTCACCTATGGGTCATCTTGCCCCCCCCCCCCACCCCCATCAAAATACTCTAGCACCGCCCCTGAGTAGATCGAATTATTTCGGCAGGAGTTGAGGAGGAAGCAGGACTATCCATATGGCATTTAAATGTTTTAATGTGTGAAATTTGTTTTTAGAGATGGGTATATTTAATGAGGACTTAAGATCTAATATAGTATCAGCCCATATGAAAGAATTCTAAACTGTTAGTATAAACTGTTCCCAAACATGTTAATAGATATGATAGATCAAATGCTGAATATCTAGCACAGCACTAGAAAATTCTCACATAAATCAAGGTAGTTTTAACAAAACATTGTCAAATGATATATTGCATGTTACTTCCTTCCATTGTTAGCTCTAATGCAAGAATGATCAGCCAGTAAAGTTCCACCCAAACACATGAACACAACGACCAGGAATCTGGTGTTATTGTTGCAAATAAATTTCTGAATGCTGCCAAGAATGTTGTGATTGAAACCCAGCCATGCATCGGTTTCATATACCGTGCCGTGATCTTCTAATGGAGTCATGCCTTGGTGCACTTTTAATGCTACTTTTAATGCTCTACTCGGCTCATTTTCTGTGCTCATGGGGAATCATAGCACCTGCGATAGGATTGGGATGTATTAACCCATTGACTGCAGGGAAACCCAATGGCTTCTGTATTAGTCATATGAGAATTAGAAAGTTCAGTCTTTAACAGGTAGCATTAACCTCTGGAATGCTAAACCTGAGAAAACCCATGCCGCAGTCTTTGGAAAATGTATGTTAGGATTCTAACTATATGACATCTGAATTATCTAGGCTAAGCTTTTCTCTTGTTTAAACTGAAAATGAAACTTTTGGGTAATGAATGTAAGAAAAGTCAAGTAGTGCCAAGCTTCTTTGTGATAATATCTCCCATGGGTTCACTAGTTCATCTATTTATTTGTTCCAGAAGACAGAGAGAGCTTTACAACCCCATCACTGACCTTGCCTTTGAGTGGGTTGAATGTGTAAAAAGACCCTCCAGAGGTCTTTTGAAGGCAGTCTAATGAATATTCAGGATCCTATTCAAGTTACTTACTGTTACTTGGCTCTGTTCTCAACAGTTTGAAGGTGTGAGACAGGCCATTGTTTGTTTCCTGATGCAAAGTGGTCATGGTAATCCTTTAGATCAAGGCCAAGGTTTTGCAATTTATTTCAAATTGTACTTTGAATTGCTTTTAAAGTCAAATTTGTGTTGCATATGATTTGAACTTTCTTGTCTTCAACTTTCCCTTTTCACCGATTTCCAGTTTTCATGATTCTTGTAAATCTAACATATTCTTTAATCTCATGGATATTTCAGATTAAATATCAGTTGACATGAAGTTCAACACACCCAAGATGCAACTTATTTGAAATGAACATTAGAACGATGACTCTGTTGGGAGTGCTTCTAGAGTTATTTGAACTCTCAGCCCTTCCTTGTATAGTGCACCTTGCAAAATTTGAAATTGGAGGGGAAAAAAGGAAGACTTACACACCTAAACAAAGATAGAGCATGCTTATGGCAGCGAGTGAGTGCACTAGTCGCCATCATGATTTAATTACACAGTAGCATTTGAAGAAGTGGCTGTAATGTGTGCTCTGGAGAGTGCAGAGGTTCATAGCTTTCGGGCATTTTGCATTAGTGTGCCAGCATAGCCATAAGTACAAACACCCTGTTTGCTCAACGTATTGTGGGCTTTGTGAAGTTCACAATAACACTTCAAGTCATGTTGCAATTGCCATGAGTTCATAAAGGTTATGTTACCTTTTTGAGTAAGTGGAAAAGTAACCTGACATCTTTTTGTGACTGGTCTGTAAAATATTACTTAAATCAGGGCTTAAATCCTGCAAATCAAATCTAACCAGATGTAAACAGAAAGGACAATATAGTGCATATTCAATACTCAGTACTCACTATTTTATGTTGATATTAGCATGTAATGATGATATAATATTCTCATACTACTATCCTACATGTTACATGTAGCTGAAGAATGCTCATAAGTTAGTAGGAATTATTATGAAATGATGGATTTGAAATTTAGTGCTCAGACTGCAAAATGAATACTGATCATATTCATAGTTGACCATGGATTTTGCTCACCTTGCTATGTAGGGCCTACTGTGTATGAATATCTTTTCATTTTTCATTATAAGATGTCAAATCATCAGATACTACAAACACCTTGTAATTATCAAACATAATAAATCTTGGTGGTGTTAGTAGTGGCCATTGCAGATATGAAGTGGTAAAATAGATAAAAACTCTGCAGTGTTTTTGTGTAGTTCAATGGCAAGTTGGGATGAATGACTCAACAAAGAAGTTATGCATACTCCTTATGTCAGTGTGTCATAAGATGCAAAAATGAGAATGGCATTATTCCCAACATTTTTATTAAACTGCAGTTTACCACTGAATATGTGAATGAGATTTAACCTGTGGCCTTCTGGAACCAGATGGTCCCTGTATTAAACCTACTGGAATGAGATAATTCTGTAGTCAGCAGGTTAACGAATGGGCAGGAGAATGAAGCTTTTAGCCCCTTGGCTCCTGGAAGCAGGTGACCCCTGTTATAAGTCAATGGAAATATAAGAATTCAGTAGTCAACGGGTTAAACAAATATGGTAGAGATGTGAACATTAAAAATGCTTTGTTTGGTCTACAATTTGAAATCAGGTTGAGGAGTGCTGGGTCTTATACTGTGATTATTTTCACACCTGATCAGACAGATTGCAAATATTTGATCATAATTCTTGTGAAATGTCTCTACTGGACTTGACTGAAGCTTTGGAATACTCCATTAGATTTCTCAGATATTGGAGACTAAAGAATAGCTTGATTGTCTGTTAAGGAGACTATATTTATGAATATTGAATTATGGCTGATTTTTTTTCTGAGAACCATTTGATAATCTTCCTTTGGGTGGTATATGTGGATCATACACAAGTAATACTACTAGCCCCTGTAGTCCACGTAATCAATAAAGTCCTTACTGCTTTTGATGTATCATATTCTTAGAATTGTTTCTTCCTGTCTAATTGTACATAAAGACCACATATTTGTTCACCAACATTTGTCGTCCGTGTTTATTGATAATAAAAATGAATGAAATGAAGCCCAAAGTCCAAGTACATGAACTGATAATGATATGAAACAAAACATTTATGTACATGTAAGGTGCTCTTTCCCACCCAAACACCCCCTGTACTTCATTTTCAGCCCACACATATTTACACAGTTTCAGTGAGGAGACACGCAATTTACAGTAGTGGTGTGTGACCTTGTTCAAAAGAAAAGAAGTACGAACAATACAAGCAGCGGTTCTATTCAGTTTCTATTTGCAAGCATTCAAGGCGAATGCGTGACAGTTAGCTAGTGGCTTAGTCCTATAAACTTGATTCTAAATCTTCTCAGTGTTACATGTATGTTTATGCTGCTCTTATGGAATTATAGAGGTTAAAGAAAACAGATTAACAAATTTGAGTAGACTTCAGATGTACTTCATGGAGTGTAATGTACCATACAAGCAAACACCATGTCTGTGCATACGCTTTTGCCAGGAATGTAGGACTTTGGAGGGTTAATAAAATATCATAATTATTCATATTAAAGCCATTTCATTCAAGTTGAGAATTGCTGATAATCCTATAATGACCTGAAATTATATCTATAAGTATTCATTATTGTATAACTAGCAAGGGAGGGGGGGGGGGGGGTGACTTGTATGTATGGCTCTATACTATGCTAATACACTGCTGTATATGAATGAGTGAAAGGCCTTTGTATTGCACATGGCAATGAAGTGCTGTACAGCGAGGCACAGTAGTAAACTATAGCTAAACTGGTAAACCCTTTCTACATTTCTTATATTTTTAAGCAGTAAGCATTGTTATATGCTAACAAATGTCAGGCCAGAAGATAATCTATATATAATAACCATACTTCTATTTTCTCCACAATCCCATTTCAGTAAAGAAAAAACCCATTCTAATATTCCTCTGTATGATTGTATCTTGTAAGATTGTAGCAACAGTCAGCAGAATACTCATAAATTCAGAGTGTATATAGTGCCCAGAGACACATCTCATAATCAGTATTGTGATTTCAGCCCGAAATGAAAAGATTAGTAATTCTCGCAGTCGATGAATATTCCAAGACAAAGTTTATCAATGGAATCTGTTGATTTGATGACTCAGAGCAGGCTGTTAAATTGTGCTATTGAGTGGATGGTATTGATCGACCAATGCGGAGGAACATATTGCAGAAGATCATGTGAAAAGGAATTCTTTGAATAGATTGATGTCATGAATAAGTAGGGTGGTTTATTATTATTTCTACTTCAGTTTGCAGCTATCCATATTGATATGCAAGCACAGGAGAGCCTATTCTATTCAGAGTGAGATAGAAAGTATTTCTTCTCATGGAGTCTTCCTCAGTAATCACAAGGCCTACCTTTCAGTGTGTCCTTTAGAAAAGGGAAAAGTTGGTGTCCTCAAGAAATCTTTTTTTCTTTTGTCTAAGTGCATATATGTAACCTAGATGTAATGATAAGACTTCAAGCAAAGACAAAAGTTGTGATATTGTAAAATTAGGCGTATTATAGGCCTCCAGGTATATTGTGAAAACTTTGTGAAACATGAACATTTCCACACATTGAAATATGTGAATCAAGTGAGAAAATCATCTGGCGGACATGTTAGCTCTATTTGCATGCAGTACAGAACCATGAAAATGCTTATGTGTGAGATACTTTCTCCTGTCAGTCAACTCTGTTCATTTTAAGGTCATTGCACCCATCTTCATCCAAAGTGAGTTTGACAGATGCTTCACCAAGGGGAAGGGTTGGCTACCACCTTCCTTCTGAAGGAGTGGAAGAGGCATTCTGTCTGGATCCACAGGGAGTGTGTCAACAGGGAGTGGGTCAACCAAACAAAACTGACTTCTTTATAATTTGGTTGTATATATGTCTACATTGTATATGTGAATGATGTAGAAGACAGACCCTTTTGTATTTTGTTTTGAAAGGATGGCCCACTGTTTGAAGTACTTCTTTCCTTCATAAGTCAATTACTCTTTTACCTATTCCTTTTAACATCAAGTTTGTAATCACTCTTGTAAATTGATGTCAGCGAGTTCAAAATTTGTCTTGGAGCTCAGTGATAAAACCAGAAGCTGGAGCTGGTATGTTCTGTCATTCTAATTAGTCATTAGTGAGTGTTGACAACTCAACAGTGCCGTTTTCTCCATCTTTAGGTATTGGGATCATAGACCATATGTTTTTCTATCTAATCTTCAACCCCTCTAGTCAAGTGATAATGAGGGATCACTATCATTGCATGAATTGGACACCTGCAGGGGGTAGGTCATCTGAGGTCAACCTGATTGGTAATACAGTCATAGGACTGGCTGGCTGGCATGTTCACCTCAAATGACTGATACTTCATCTCCCAGTCCTAGCAATAAATGATGTTTGAATATTTTCCTTTTGGTAAAAATTTTATCAGTGATCATAGATATGTAATTCACTTATATTTTTCATTTTTTCCTTTTATGTTTGCATCAAATATGCAGAATGAGACAAAATGGGATGATACACTGCATTTTAAAAGTGAAAATACATGGTACTTTCACATCATCCCCAAAGAGAGAGAGAGAGAGAGAGAGAGAGAGAGAGAGAGAGAGAGAGAGAGAGAGAGATATTAAGATGGAATGAATGGAATTTCATGGACTTGTTTAATAATGGTCTTTAATGATAGTATTTGAATATCAAATGATATCTATTCCTAGAACTGTAAAATATGATGTTCATGATAAGAGATTGTTTAGCTATAGAATGAAATATAGAGCATGCGTTATTCACTTTTCTGGAAAATAAAACCTCAAATTGTGCTCTGAAGGATACTGAGGTCCTACTGGACTTGAACATAGCAGCAGAAATTAATGATAGTGAATGTTGATATCATCCTACTCTGATCTGTCACAGACAAGTGAGTAGGAGAGCCACTAAGTGCCATCTCTAACTGGGCCTCTGGTTTTGTTTATTGATACGTCCTGGATGAACGATAAGGGGTACTGTCCCTTTACCCTTAATTGAAAATGACATACCAAGATTCAGTGACCAAGGGGTTATTCTTATCATTCATGCCAAGTTTATATTCCTATGCTGTGGAATACATTATGAGAGTGATAGCCATCATTAAGCCTAGGATTGTTTGAAGATTTTTATGCTATTTTGAGTTTTCAGGGGGTTCATCGGATTCTGGTGATTATCATTATTGTTTAGATGAATGTAAGTGTCTTGAGTCTCCACTAGTTAAAGCTCAAATACATCTACAGTAGAAACATGTTCTATAAATCATTCCTTGTAGATTTGAGATGTTGTCAACATCTATTTCAAAATGTTGTGGAAACAAAACTTTTCATTTCATTTGTTGTAATTAATTGTCTTTAATAAACTGCAGAATATGATCGGGGAATGCCAATTTAATATCTTTCTAAGGACAGAATATTTTTTTTTGCTGTTATGTGTTTTCAGGGGTTTGTTGGATTCTAGTGATTATCATTATTATGGAGATGAATGTAAGTGTCTTGAGTCTCCCGCAGTTAAACCTCCAGTACAGTAGAAACATGTTCCTGTAGATTTGAGATTTTGTCAACATCCATTTCAAAATGTTGTGGAAGCATCACTTTTCTCCTCATTTCTTGTCATTAATTGACTTTAATAAAACATGTTTCTACAGAATATTATCAAGGTATGCCAATTTGATATCTTTCTAAGGACAGACTAATTTCTTCATGTAAATTACGAGATCTTAGTTGTCAATGTTGTGAGCAAAATAACTTTCATGTAATGGAAATCTTATGTGATATTTCAGCTACTTTATTCCAGGATCATCAAAAAAATTGTGCAAATTATGCATTAGGCTCTCAGGGCCTGTCAGCAGTAGGCAACACGATATAGGCATCGCAGTTTGGAGATGCATCCTATATCTGGATACAGCTATCATCATCCCCAAATCGCCTAGTTCTCTCAACTCCCTGACAAGGGAAATGAGAAGTAATTTTCCAAATGGGGGTTATAAGATTGCCAGTGGGACATATTGTATGCTTCATGTTCATGGGCGAGTTGGGGTCTTTTACCCCTTTCTTGAAAACTTTGAAAGAATATCTTAGCAATATAAAATTCTTCTGAACTAAGGCTGTTAAATGTAACGGCTTGACACAGATACCTTTACTTGTAGGTCTAAACTTGTCTAACTTAAAAGAATTTGAAATAAAGATCCTTTTATGTATGTATGGGAAATGTGTTTTCTGTACCACCCCTTGGAAGAAATTATGATTTTCTTTATGCTGAATTCTTTGTTGTTTAATTCAGTGAAGATTAACATTTGCTTGATATTTTGAATCCATATTTTCAGGTATGACTCATTTTAATGTAATAAGAATATTATATAATTTTGTACTTTTTGACATTCAGGGCATAAAGAAAGCTCTGTAAGTTAAAAATCATACTATTTGATGCCTGCTGAGAGTGACAATAAAAATGCTGAGATGAAATCTGGTGAAAGTTCATCTTTGGCCATGAAAGGGGAGCTGGTGCTCCCTGAGCGCAGCCCTGCATGCATGCCATCCAGATGCTGATTTGAGGAACGTGAGGTAATGGGCATCCAACCAAATCAGAGAAGATGCGCTTTGTGTCAACTCCATTCAGAGCCATGCTGGGCAAGACTTAGAGAAAGCTGTGCTTGAGACAATGTCTGGGACAGTTCAAAGAGAAGAGGTCTGGAGAGATGGAGACGGGAGAAGGATGGAAGAACTGGAGAGTGATTGATGTAGAACTTGATTAAAATCTCTGAGCAGTGGAAGGTGGAGAGGGGGAAGGAAGAGGGAAATGTAACTTGCAGAAATGAGAAAAGATATAAAAAGAGGGTGGAGGTAGGGAGAGAGAGAGGGAGGAGCAAGATAAAAGTGATTAGAATACAAGAGCAAGTTTTGAATAAAAGAATAAGAAGCTGACAGAAGAATATATGAAAAGAAAACTTGCTTGGGGTAAAGATTGTTTTGCAAGGACCACAACCACAAGGTATAAGGCAAGAGGTGCGAGCATGGAATGAAATATTAAAACTTAGCCAAGAGCTGGCACTTAAAAACAGGAGAGATGAAAACTTGTGATTAGAGGGAGCTGACAGACAAAGATGAATGTCATTTGAAGAGTTGCTGATAGTCGTCTCAAACACATGACATGTAACCCAAGCTTGGATGAATGTGAGGTAATACCGAGGCTGTGATGGAGGTGTGTATGTAAGGGACTGCCAGCTTACTGGATTTCACCTTCATTTAGCCTCCAATGTTTCGTCACTGAAATCTAAATGATCTGACATGGATAGATCTTGTGTATAGTGATGGCACAAACTGTCATGGAAGGGGCACCTCAATATAGTATATTGGTCTCCCTCACATTCTTAGCATTCACTTACTATACTCTGACAGGGAATAGCAAAGTTACCCCTCATTGTTTATAAGACTATAATGGAAACTAGTGTGTCGAAACGAGATGAAAAATTGGTCAGCTTTAACCCATTCGTGACAGGAATTATTTAAAGCTTAATTTGATCAGCTTTTATCCTTCAAATTGGCAACACCAACATTTTTATTTAATTGCTACATTTTTCTTATAAAACGTCATGTATCTGAAATGAATATAAATTGACAGAAATTACGATGAGAAGTCAAAAAGTTGCCAATTTGCAGGAGAAAACAGTGATTTTAAACTTTCTATCACATTGCCAATTTAAGGATTTTAATGCTTATTTTCCTTTAAAAAATTTTCAGCATCAAACAACGAATACTGATGCAACCAGAATGGGCACAGTTTGTGTAGAATTTTTTGCTCTTTCTGCTCATGTATTTGTTATGATTTTTAGGGCTTTGCATCAAAGGATATTAGGCCAAACCACAAAATGTGGACCTCTGTCACAAATGGGTTAATGTATAAGCTCTATGTCATGCAGCCTTCTGAACTGGGATGATAAAGCCCTGGTCTAAAAATATTAAAATTCAAGAAGAGAAAACCACTGCAACAAAAAACAAAAACAAAAACATAACAAAAATAAAAGCAACAACAAAAACAAAACAAACATTTTTGAAGAGCCTTGACAACTTTCCTTACATAGATATTTGTGTCACTGGGTTTATCAGATCAGAACATCTGAATTTTCTTGACAAAAACTTGAGTTACAAAGTTTTGCCACCCCTTTGACAGTATTAGTGTGAATATATTCTGCCCCTTCAATAGAATCATGGGTATTACATATATTTTGAAATAAATAAAAACAATTCAATATTAAACAATTACGGCTCTCTACATCACTTCAGCCTCCAGGTATGTTTTGATCTTGACCATGGCATCGAACACACTCTCTCTCTCTCTCTGCTGTGTCTCTTATGGCTTGGCCATGAATGTGCATGAAGTACAGGAGGTCCCCATTATGGATGCCATATAGTTTGCTGATGGATTTTTCACACATACAGAAAAATCAATGAACTTTCTGAGCAAGGTCAGGTCCATTAGAGTAGGGATGGATGACATATGTATGTATCCAGAGCACGGTCTAGATTCCCCCAGAGTTGCATTCACACTATTCAAATAGTACATTATTTGGAATATATCACATTCACACTATCCATACATCAAATAACTTGATTTTTATGCCTCCGCCCACCGTAGGTGGTTGCCGGAGGCATTATGTTTTGGGTCGTCCGTCCGTCCGTCCGTCCGTCCGTCCGTACGTCCGTCCGTCCGTCCGTCCCGTTTTCGTTCTCGCGATAACTTATGAACCGTTTGACGGATCAAGTTCAAACTTGGCTCATGTATGCATATGGGAGGGACAATGATCTGATTAGATTTTGGAGTCTCAAGGTCAAAGGTCAAGGTCATAGAGGTAATAATACACATAAAAATGGCTCGTTCTCGCGATAACTTAAGAACCATTTGACAGATTGGCTTCAAACTTGGCTCATGTATGCACATGGAAGGGACAATGATCTGATTAGATTTTGGGGTCACAAGGTCAAAGGTCAGAGGTCATAGAGGTCATTATGTACATAGAAATGGTTCGTTCTTGTGATAACTCAGTAACCATTTGACGGTTCAACAAACTTGGCTCATGTATGCATATGGAAAGGGCAATGCTCTCATTAAATTTGGGGGTCACAAGGTCATAGGTCAAGGTCAAAGATGTCATTATATAAATGAAAATAAAGTAACATGAAGTGCCATTTATTTCTGATCTGGTAATGGCGGAGGCATAAAGTTCGACCACGCGTGGTCGAAGATTCATCTAGTTTATATATACATTTTGCAGGATTTATTTATTGCATTCACACAATTTATACATTAGAGATAGTGTATGATTTACTGTAATGTATTCACACTAACTACAAAAAGGAATTAATATTGTCTGTAAAGGTTCATACATAAATGAATGCTGTAAACTTTCATGTTTTTGGAACTTCATCAAAGCCAGAATCATTTGAATGTAATATTAATACATTAGTGCTTTTTAAGTAGGTTTCTATCTTGATATCTGTCCCGTTCTGTTTTTCATGCTTAACCAAGATTTGTCCATGAAGTTGCATCTTTATGATCAGCTGCAATATTGCAGACATGTTTGATATTTTCTTCAACGCTACTTTGTATCTGAAAGTCTTGTTTACAACATTGCAATGCTCAGGGCTTGAACACCATGGGATGTATAACAGATGGAGACAGAGAATCCTCCATTTTCATCATCACTTCAGAGTCTGTCATTCAGGGCTCTCCCTCAAGAGTATTCTCATTAAATAAGGAGCACAAATACACGGTGCTAGGAGAATAATTGTTATTCAGTCTCGTGCCATGCGATACGGCTAAGAACAGACAGCCTTCTGACGCAAGTTCAACTCAAGGGTTGAGTGAGATGCCGAAGACAGCTTTGGAATTTCAATGAACTGGCAAACTTGAACTATGTAAAGTGAAGAGAAAGTAGGAGAAGAAAGCATAGAAGAAGTTGAGAGAGAGTAAACTTAGAGGCAAAGACAGAAGCCTGTACAAGGGACCCAAGAATGCAGAATATAGTGTAGATTTTGATGAGGGAAGGATATGGACAGAGAGTAGGAGGGATATAAAAATATAATGAAGCCGAACAGACCTAGAGTAAATAATTGCAGGAAAATGAAACAAGAAAGAGGAGTCTAACACCTGTTTCCCAGAAAATATTACGCTCAGAAAAATACGGGTTCAGCAGTTCACAGGTAAATCCTATGTCGCTGCAAATTGATGAATAATATATCCCCCTAATCTCTCTCTCTCCCTCTCACTTTCTCTTTCTTGCTCTCTGTGTGCTTAGTTTAGACATGACATTGGGATTTTTTAGAGAACTGGTAGTATTTATTATTGTAGGAGGGAAATCATACTGAGATGTTAGTATAGGGTGCACCATGACACCAGTTGTGTTCTACATCATAGCTTTTGCATGGTGCAAAGAACACTGCGAAGTGAAATGATAAACCTTCAAATGTCAGTATTGATAGTGAAATATAACTCTTTCAGATGGAATGTTTGTTTCTGAACATGATCATGATACGGATCATTTTTTACGGAACAAGGTCTTGCAACAGTTAGAGATGTCATTTGAACTATGCTCTGTCTGATGTATCTCAGTGAATGAACTCACCAAATTACCACTTCTTGCAGAGATTAGAATTCATAACTTTGTGGACAACCATGGAATTCGAGGATGATATGATGAATTCTTTGCAGAAAAAAAAAAGATTTTCATATTTTGCACTTGGCACCTGGCTAAGGAGACAAAATTCTATAACTCCTTGCTGTGGAAATGACTTTCTGTAACCTAAACCTATCCATGTGAATTTGTATGGTCTCAATAGTAGTCAGGACTGTCTTTAACCTTGTGTAAAGTATGGAATTCAAAATTCAATATTCACCTGCTTGTTAGTCCATATCTGTTGTTTGCCCAGGAAAACTATGTCAAGCTGAATAGCAAGTGGGTCATTATCTAGGTGCTCCCGGACAGTCCCTATGGTAATGTTGTACAACTATTACCGTTAGCAGCAGGTAAATAGATCGATTGCATGCGTGGCGTACTCTGCGTAAACTTGAGATAAAATAATGGTTGCTGTACCTTCAGAGATATCTGAATATATATCAACCCCAGATCTTGGCAGAAGGATGTTTGATCTTTGCCTGAGCTAAAATGTAAGAACTCTGAATGTCATCTCCCTTGAGACTGGAAAATCTTTGTTCTATTTTTCTTTTTGAGACGCATGCTCTCTTTTTGAAGGGTTTTGTTGATACAGAGATATTTGAAAGCACAGAAGGTGACAGAATATACTAGTGTACAAAGGAAATGCAGAAAGGTGGGTGTAAAAAGAATGAAGAAGATTAAGGGGGGGGGGTAATGGTGAGTGGAGGAGCAATTAAGGTCAGATGTGGCCCAGAACAAACAGAAAGAAAGGAGATTCGTATTCTAGCACCATGTTTTACTTTTTTCTTCTTTTTTTTCTACAGAAAAAGTGTTCAGTCATGAAGTGGACAGGATTTATAATTCATGATTAAGAGCTTATTCTAAATCATAATCATGATATGTGACCATCTTATACCTTTTCATAATAGGGATAGAAGCATGTTAAGTCCAGGCCTTAGTCCCCTGGCATAGTCTGGTCTTAGCTTCTACAGCTACATGTATTTGGAATGCTATCTGTATCATTTGCATCACTCAATCTGCTCCTAGTCTTGATGCACTTTGAGAAGTGAGTTTAGTCCAGACTTAGTCCTGACTGGAAGTTATAATATGATGCTATCTGCACATCTTGATGTGGAAACTATCTTTGCTCTTTAGTCTTCTAAGGTTCTTTGTATGTTTTATGGCCAGGTGGTGGGGAAAAAGCTCAGACAACGTGGGATTTCTAGTCATGCCATGTGTGCAACCATGGAAACAAATGCATGTAGCAGATGTTATGCAATCTAGCTACTGTAAATATAAAAGATTGCATAAGTTTAGGTGGGATTGAGTCGGTAGATGTAGGTCAGGACTTAGTCCGGACGTAACCCTTTTGGCAGTGAATATGAGAAGAACATTAAATTGTTAATTTAGAATGTCTTGAGGTGATGGACAAGCTCCGTAATGATACAGGTCTGCTTATGTTTCAGATTGCAAATCTAAGAGTGAAGGCTACAGTGATGTCTAGAGTGAGAACATCTGTCTGCTGTTCGCAATCTGAACTACCTTCTTCAGTCTGAGGCTGTGGAGCTAAACCCGTTCAGACTACCCATTACTGAAATTTCAAAAAATACAATTCGTACAGCCATACATGTATTCTATATTCTGTTGTACAATGCTTCTTCTTTATATGATTCATTTAACAATTAAGTGAGCTCCAGCTACATGAAGTTTGTTTATTCCCTTTTTGTGTAACTTTCTGGTTGTCTGAACAGGCTGTAAGAGTAATTGCATTTTAACTCTTTCCACTTCAAATAGTGCCTTCATTATATCCATTTTAGGAGGATTTACGCAGACAGATGTAAAAAAAGAAGAAAAATTAGCATAATGCGTGTAACAAGGCGCCTGTGAGGAAACAGGTTAACATTAACATATGCCGAAGTGATTACAATTGATTGAAGTGTGGTTATGAGGATCCAGAGATTGCAATTTTGAGAGAGGGAGATGGGGAAAGCTGATGTGATGTGAAATCAATAATGTAATTCCACTCAGAATCTTACTTTTATTACGAGGTTTTCATTGGTTTGGGATTTAATCTGAGCTGGCCCGAAATAGGGTTTGTGTAAGATTGAATTATTGACTTGTTTTTCCTCCGATGGAAACAAATTGCACATATCTGTTGACTTTGGGGGGCTGTGTATGTTTGATCAATTTCTAAGGGATTCCTTGTTTATTACATTACGTTCCTCTTCTTGATAACTGCAGTTTTATGCAAAAGATTCTATAAATATAAATTTTGGTAAATACCTATGAAAGATAAAAAACAGAGTGATGGCATTATGCTATTTTACAAAATGAAGTGGTCTTTGTAAGGACCCTGGCATATCTTAGTACTCTGTTTATGATTTGACAAAAACATGTAGGTGTACTCACAGTAATGTCCCTGTGTTTATATTTATATACCTGTCAGCTGCATCAACATTAATGAGACCGAGTCTGAGTTACCAGGTGCATTCAGTCTCATGGATGAATTAACCCTCCTTTTAGCTGCACTTTTGCAGCATCTTTTGGTCTAGAATGCTACATGTAGAAATCATATGAGCAGATAATAAAAAAAAAAAAATCACTTAAAACATGGAGTCCATTTTTGATCCAGAACCTTGTGCACTTTTACAAATAAGAGGGATTTTATTGTACCCAATCACTAAATTTTTATTCACATCAGTTTATGCTATGTATATTTTTGTTTCTTTCAAACTATGAAAAAAAGAATAATTGTTGCCCATTTGCGAAGGGGAGCTGATTAGTTGAGCTCTTAAAGGGGGTACCCAATGCTGAAACAATGTTATTTCATTTGAAAGAACATGATTTTATTAGTAGAAAATCATGTGCCTAAAATTTTTTAAGAAACTCGGTTGCCAAGGCAACCCCCAAATGTGGTAAGATTCAGGATTTTTTGACCCCTCAGCTGTGACCCAGTTTCAACTGGGTATCCACTTGACCTCAAAATGACGTCAAAGTGGGTACCCTTGTCGCGCAATTCTAGCAGAATGCGCACAAGGTATAATACAAATTGTACAGTCTAGCCGCGCAGCACAACTGCAATGCGCGAAGCTGGGTACCCTCACTTACGTCATACCTCATGCTCAAATTTTTGGTGAACTCTTGACTTTTTGGAGAAAATTAGCCAAAATGCATTGATTTGGATTGAAAATCATCAAATTTTTAATGTTATTCTTCTTAGAATTCTATTCTCGATCATATATAAAAAAAATTACCATTGTGTAAGTCACTTTAAGAAAACTCTACTGTCATGGGTTAAGTGTGGGGATAGACATTTACAGCAAGACCCAATAGAGACTTGCTTTATTTAGTTCATCATACATCATCATTTGTTGATTCCGTATCAGTGAATGAGTTGAGCAGCTGCATTGTCCTGGGAGTAGAATACACACGCTCAGCTTGTGAGAGATGTGAATTCACTAGACTATTCATGATCATTATGTGTGAAACATTATGGAGCCAGATGACTTTGATAGGAGACAATTACTTTCCGTAATTGTTTACAGTTAGGCTTTCACCTTTTAACATAGAGCAGAACATAATGAGCTTAACTTTAATGAGGTGTCTTGCTTTGTCTGGGACCCAGTTTTAAGCTGATTAGCTTAGTTAATTCAGTGGTGTGGACCACAATAGACTGGTTATCAATGCAATTATCCAGGATTAAAAGAAGGGAAGGATTAAAAGAAGAGAAGGGAGCAATGAATATAGACAAAGTGAGGGGTTTAGAATGGTTTTGTATCTGTAAAGAGTTCATTGTAATAGGAATTCTCACGAGAGTTCTGAAATGGAAAAATATGTTTCAAGTATAAAGTGCCCCAAAGAAGGAATAAAAAGAAAAAATGAGAAGGGGATATACAAGGAAAGCCATGAAGAAACTTGTGTATAGTAAATGAAGTAATGGTTTCTTGCATTGTGGCAGTGCCGCAGTGGAAATCTACCACTATAAGTATATTCAATGTGATGCATCTACTAACAGGAGGGTCCTTTCTACACTTTATATTTAGACTTTTTGTATTATATCAAATGATGCATTATAGCGATGGTGAATAGATCTTTTTGTTCACCTTTTTCCTAACCTTTCCTTTTCTCTGAAAGGTACATTGATTTTCCTGTGTGTAGTCTAGTTAGTCACTTCATGGTAAACAATGTAGTTTTGTAAGGTAGCATCAAACTGAGACAGACAATAATGGCTGGTGTCTTCACTGTAAATACTGATATAATCCAATTAAGAGGTAGTGTTGCAGTGTGTTCTAGTCTGGAGAAAGGCATATGTTTCGTCAGTATAGGAAAAAAGAATGGATTATATCATTGTAGTATAAACAGAAATAAAAGACAATGAACCTTAGGTAAAGTTAGTACATGCGTTCTGGAATAATGTTTGCACCCTGGAGGCTTACATATTATAGATCCTTGTGCTATTTTTCTATTTTTTCCATTATTTTTCCAAAATTATAAAAGTCTTGTATGGAGCTAGAAGGGCCTTAAGTCTAGAAAATTATACTGAGTTAACACTCGACTGGCTCTGAACAGACGATATGTTCTCATGACCTTGTGAAAATCATTACCGATTCATGAACTGTTGAAGAATTGTAATTTTCTTGGCAGTGTGTATAAATAGCCTTATTGCATGCTGCTGTAATAATGAGCACAAGTCAGCGGTTCATTGACATTGATGTCTGAAATATAAGTTGTAAATTTATTTGTTTTATTCTGAGATTATTAGATGTGCTATGTGATGAAAAACCTGGGCTGCAGTTTTCATAACCTGAATAGATGGCTATAATATGAATACATGAATTTACCGCATCATTAAGTACAGTTGTAGCTAATGCATTGTAGTACATGTTCCTCAACTGCCCAGGGGCAAGTACCTCTGTACATATCTATACACATGTGTCCACTGCCTTTTAAAATCAATACAACCTTGTTGAATATGCATGAATGTAAACTGAATGAGCTTTGTCACATTGACAATACACAGTTGTAGATGGGACAGTGACAATTCTGCATCTGACTGTGGTTTCCTCATTGATTTGTATATTGATTGACCAACGTAGGACAGGGTATGCATTGATTACAAATGTAATTAGTACTGTGAGTAGAAGTTATTATCCCGGAAAACCTTACCCATGCTGTTCAAGTGACAAAGTGAGAGGGGCTATGTTTTCATGTGTCTTCATATCAATGCCTTTAGTTTGACTGTGAATTGCCTGATAGTCTTGATATGATTATATATCATCATCATTATGTACTGACTCCAAGCAACATTGAATTTCATTGTATTTGGAAGTTGATTTTCATCAAACAAAATTTTGATATAGAGGTAATCTTTGTACCTTGATTTTCGGTGATGCAAGAAAAGAGAAAGGAATGGAAAGAGAAGCAAAATGGTAAATGGGAGGAGGATTGAGAGGAAATAAATAAATAAATAAATAAATACATAGATAAATGAATAAATAAAGAGGAAGGAAAGAAAGAAGAAAAAAAAGAAAGAAAAGGATAAGGGCAGAACAGGATTGAGAGGTAGCAAGGAGTAAGAGATAGAGGGATATAGAGATGGAAGGAGATAGAGAGAGAAAGAGGGGAGAAAGAGAAAAGTGTTTGAAATTTGATAAAAGAGACCTAATTGCCTTTCTTTGTTCTGCACACTCATATGACACCAGAACCATTTTGGTTGACACCATCATCGCACAGGTTTTCTCAAAGATCTACCGCCAGATATTGGGCTGTAGTACCAGATGGAAACCTGCACAAACTCTGAATTTTGGCAATTCAACACTTGAGATGCGGTTAAAATGCCCCTCTCATCCAAAATGCAATAAGTGTAGGGGAGTTCGTTACCCTCCAGCGTTCCTTAACTGGTGCTTTCGTGGACAGGCAGCTGCATCAACGAGACCTCTGCTGCAGCATCGCTCATATGCTGCTTTGAGCCATTCGCTTTTCTCTCACTTTTCTAGGCATTAGCAGTGCGGTGATACCAAGCTCCATCATCCATCATATCCTACAGATAATGCAGACTTCTCACACTACCACTTTCAAGTTCTTTTCTGTTGACAACCTCTGCATGTGATATCTTATGTTTGGTAAATGTTATCTTATTCATTGTCAGAAGCTGCTAGTTTCTCTTAATGATCCTCTTTTTTCTCTGTATAATGTGCTGAAATCTGTTTGTTTGGGGTAAATAGACAGCTACCGACCATTCCTAGTGTGTAGTAATGTTTCCTCTAGTTAGGCCCAAACACTTCTTTGTAAAAGCATCCAAACTACACTGTATTCCTGATTTTCTCTTGAGAGATAGCTAGTTTTGCCCTGGAAGGTTTTGCAGGTACGAGTATATGGTCCAATGAGGGGTTTGACTGATTGTTCTTGGAATTAACCTATGTCCCAGTCTGTTCCTGTCCTTTTTCCATGTCTTTTGTTTTCTCTGCTATTACATGTGTGACTTAACCTCTGTTTCTTTATTTTGTAGGCCTATACCATATGAATGTTGGGATGAAATAGCAAACTTGTCTGTACTTTTCATTACTTGGTGACCTTTTTATAACTGTGCCACCTCTGGACAAAGGGCAAAATATGTATTCAAAACCCTCTGTAAAACTGTGGAATAAAAAAGGGAAAAAATACAGTCTTGCCTGTCAGGGCAGTACAACTATCGATTGAGTGGTGTGGGCAACATCTATCAACCAAAGGAAAACATGATAAAGTACCTGTCTTATGTGTTCAAGAATAAAAAAGGAAAGTCCTTTTGTATTATTTGTGTTAGTTGTGGTTAAATAAAATATGTATTGAAGTGACCAAACTGCACCCACATCTTGCCTTTTTGATAAGTCTGGATTGGATTAGAATTATGACCACAAATATTTGATTTTGACAAATATATATGTACATGTACTTGGAAAGGCAAATGAATCGGCTGGTGTATGAGCTCTTGTAAGGACACTTGTCTGTGGGGTTATGTCAACAGAACAAGTAGAATTTAGATCGTCATGTAGACATCAACCCAGTCAGAAGCCTATTGTTTTACACTTAGAATTTTTTTTAAAAAGTGATACAATAACATATATATAATAGCATGATGGTGCTTGCACTTTTCAATAATGATGCTTAAGACTGTTGATATTGTCATAGGTTGATGTCTTAAAGTCTTTGTAATCATGTCAACTTTCATGACTTGCAGTCATGGATATACACTTAATCTGATGAGTTAAACCAAAAATATTTTGTACCAGAGGAAAGATAATTATAGAGCCCACATGTTTGATAATTCACTCAAATAGACAGGAATGTATGAAAATGATGTAAATGTTGATGAAATGACAAGCATTAACATAACTGTGTGTTCATGAAATCATAGCTTTAGATGATTTAGCAGGATAATGACCTCTGTCGAGGGGGGGGGGGGGAGGTTTGTGTATAGATGCTGGCATGCCTTGATCTGGTTTGATGGAAACCTGAAGCGATACTTTGCTTGTGGTAGCGTCAACAGATCTCTCCTTCTGTGCAGCTTGTCTGCTTGTTGGTTACCTACACCCATTCTCAGTTCTTGTCTCCATGGTTGTTTTTGTTGTCTTTTATACCACTGTAAATATGACTGAGTGATGAACAGGCATTTGGAGGGGCTTGGAAGAGGCATCCCACTGATATCATCCTCAGATCTTGCCTCTCACTTCATGCCTGATGCCTGCAGTTGTATACAAAGATGCAAAAACAATTGTCGGTGTTCTTGTTTGATCTATGTTGGTGAGGAAACCTGAGATACTTTATGTCTGTGAAAAACTGATGCCATTTCAGTTTGCACCTGACCTTCCTGCATACAAATATGGAAAAATAATATAATTATACCGAACGTTATTTATGGTTTCTTTTGTGGGTAAAATTACATTTTAGGCAACAATTTCTGTTGATCTTTTAGTATTAAATACGAACATGTAGTGTCATGACTAATTAGAATTTTGATGAATATTTCATTCTATATCTGAAAGCCCATTTTATTCATTTAAGCAAGATTAGTTTTGCCCTCATAAGTATATATACAAAAATGCCCGCATGAATCAGAATCAAAGATATAATTACAGGATAGATTGGATCTAAGAATCCTAAGAGAATTCGCAAAATGCTAGAGGGCATATATCAATCCTCATAAAATTCTGATTTCAAATAGATTTTCCAGAGATTGATCATGCTGAAAACCTACTGTTACAGATTTCAAGTAAATTTAAAGGCCGGACTAAGCGGGATGTTCACTCGCTGCACCTTTTTTGGGTGACAGAACAGGAGAAGTATCTCTTTTCATATCCAGTCAGTTGTGGTCTATGTAAACATCAGAAATATTTGCCCACAAAAGAGTCCTCTTTGAGGGAAATGATATAGAGATATAATTGAAATCCACCAGATAGTGTTGGTCTATAACAATCCCATTCCACTGATGGATATATAAAATCTTTAGAAGAATCTATGAATTGTGTAGGCTCCAGTCATGACCTGATACACCTGCTTAGCTTTTCAACCTGTCATTGAATTGGCATGCAGAAAACCAAACCAGTAATGTTTGCAAGACTATAAGAATCTCATTCTAGTATACATTGTAACACTGACTTTGATTGTTTCAGATCATTGAATATCATTTAGCATTGGTGCTTGTACACACATCATGTGCTCGATTTGTAACATGTTCCCTATTCAAGGTGCTAAATAACTGAGCATTATATACAGTTTGATTTATGGCCAGACTTGATATGTTTGTGAATCACTTTTGTATTGCTCTGAATGTTGAAGAACAAAAGTAGAACATAGTAATAGTAATTACTTCTATGTATTTCTGTATTTTAAGTGTATGCATTCCCATTTTTGTTTTATAATATATTTGCCAGTATGGAAGAGTAAGAAGCTTTTCAGGGAAGTGCTTTGTATTATTATTTGTTTTGATTTGGCATAATCTAATTTTTAAATATTATTATCATTATATTATACAATAGTCCAATATTGAGAAAATAAGGTACATGTTTGCTCTACTGGACATACATCCTCATGGTTTTGAATTTCTAAAGTAGGAAAAAGCATCCATTATGTTTAGGTCTAGGATGTATGGAAAGAGACAGTTCCACATCATGTTCTGATCTGTGTCTTGAATTTACAAGCATTAACAATTCCTAAAGCATGTTCTCCCTACATGTAATATCTGAGTTTCATGGTACATAGCATAGTATAAACAACCTATGTGTTTTGCACTTCAGAAAGGGATAAATCATGAAAAGGAGGGAATGTTATTAAGTTCCGATGAGATGTCATTTCTGGGGGCCCAAGCTAGCAAGATTGACGTATTTTCACCGCCAGCTCTTCTTCTTCTTGTCTGTCAAAATTTTTTGCTTCTCACGTAATTAGTAGCTGTAGGTAAGATGTGACATTTAGAAATTCCAACAGAAAAAAAGAAATGTGTAGTGAGAATTAGATGGGAGGGGAAAAAAGGAAAGACGTGAGGTGTAGTCGTACAGTGTACTGTAGGTGTATTATGGATGATATATGAAGTATCAATTTCCTTTTGCGTTCCCCTAAGCATCTTCTCAATGATGAGGTAAACAAAATTAGAACAGGATTGTAGATTGAAATGGATCCTTGATGTAGGTATTCTAGAGCAGTTACATGAGTTGTAAGAGTTTCCACATAGTTTCAAGGGTTTCAAAGTTGCATGCATATTGGATATTTGTTTAGGGCATTATCTGTACACTATATTGGCTCTTCAAACATGACATGATACATTTTCTTCGATATTCTGCATTGATTCTGCAAGTATTTAAAGAACTGATAGGTTCCTTGATATTTGCAATAGCAAACCAGGGGAAATTTCATAGGTAACCTTCTCCATGCAGATTGTGTACGGTCCCTTTCCCTATGTTGTTCCTTTATCTCTGATTGAAGTCTCAACAGTTGCATTATAACACTGAAAGTCCATCAGATGAGACTTGAGGCAGGCTATCAAGAGTGTGCAGATGTGGGTGCTGCTGAACCCATTTCAAGAACTTGAGATGGCTGGAGGAGTGAAGATCTGGGTTGGAGACAAAAGGAGGTGGAGGAAATGGAGCACCACCAGGGTTGTATCGCTTCCATGGATCATTATAGAGCCGTGGTTGGGTCGGGATTGCAAGCGTGGTCATTGAGGGGATGAAACCCTAAACTGAGGCCATTGATACCCTGTGTGCTGGAGCTAGCTGTCTGTTTCAACACCCTGAGCTTGAAAAACCCCTGAAGAGGAAAAAAAGAGCTTTCAGACTTTTATCTCTCTATCTCTCCCTCTCTCCTTTCTCATCTCCCCCTGTCTCTCTTTCTCTGACTCTATCTCTCTTTCTTATTCTCTCTGTCATTATGTCTTTTCAATTTATAAAATGGTTTATCTCTATTTACACTACAGTTGAATGCAACCATCTAGTGAAAAGAGATGAATGGATAATTTCCCAAGCTGACTTTGTTAACTTAGAGATTATATTTGTGCAAAGTTGCAAAATTCAGCAAAATTTAATTCTACTCTTTCAGATACAATTCTCAATTTATTTTTGAAATTTGTACTTGCCATAACCTAAATAAACATAGCAAAGAGATACCTCATTAATTTATTAATATGTAGGCATATATGAATTGAAAATGGAGTTCCAACTTCTGTAAGCTGAGAATATAAAATGGAGTTTAAAATTTTGTAAGCTTAGAATAGGGAAATGAGGCTCTAATTTTTTGTAAGTTGAGAATATGAAAATGGCTTTTATGCAAATGAATTAGGAATGGAGTAAGCCAATCCTTACCACAACAGCAAAGAGAACGCTGGATAATGTATGTGGGAACACTGCAACTTGACATCGATGCCTGCTGAGCTGAAAGTACCTGGAGAAGAAAATAGGCAATGATGAAGGAAGGGGGATGCATCTACTTCTAAAATGTTCATGGAAGGGATGAATCAAGAAAGGGGAAATGTGGGAGATGGGAAATGGGGAATGGATCAATTTCCAGCATACAACAGAGACTACGTGCTTGGCATGATTAAATGCAGTAGCTTCGTTAGCCCATTTGGATGGTGAATGGAACTGAGATAAGCTTAATTTAGTGTGTATGATAGCTATAAACATAGGGGTCTTTTCCAGAAGGAGGTAGTTTGAACTGCCAAACGAAATGTAGCGTATGTTTCCCATACCTCTATTTTGGAGAGGAAATTAGAATACATAGTATTTTCTGTTCTCTCCCTTTGCACTCAAAGTAAGTAATATTCATGTGTAGAAGAACAGTTGAAATTAAGAATCACAATAATTCACCTAATTGCATACAAAGATTAGAAATGCTATGAAGAGTTTTCACTCTTAATTCAGTATGTGTTACAGTATTATGCCTCAGGTAGCTAGGTAAGTATGCCACAAGACCGGAGGAGTTTGTCCTTGAAATCTTTACTATTGTGTAAGTAATGTTATTCGAACTCATTCAGTCACCCATAAAGGTTTATATAAATAATAGACAGTAAGAAAGGATAAGAGATTCTCCTGATGCTTCTAAAATCTTCTCTAATCCTGTCAAGTGTTGAAATCCTAACAGAGCATAAAAGAAAAGGAAACAGCAATTTGCATAGTCCTTATAAAACTCTCTTAAGTTTTGAGTAATCTCGAAGTATTCTTTTCAAACCCTTGTAATGTATGGGGGGGGGGGGGAATATAAAGAAGATAGCCCAGCATGAGTGGTACTTACACTTATCAGACCAATAGGACTATAACAATCCCTCCTGAAATCTTGTTTGTTCATCCTAGATAAGAATAACATGATTTGTGCTAGTGGTTTATTTTTGATAGTTAAGTACTATTTAGATTTTTTATACATAAACATTTCTATGTATTTTTTGTCAGTCATAACACTGTACATTCAACTTTCAAGTAAACCTAGGGTGAAGGCATTTGGACTACATTTAACATATATCAACAGAGTGCTGTTGTATATCACTCAATGTATTGAAAGCAAATGTAGTGTAGATTTGAATGGCATAATACCAGAAGATAGAGTCACAGTCGAAAGAAATCTGTCACTGATATGTTTTGGTTGGACAGGTTTCTCATTGTGGATTCGGAGAGCATTGTTTGACAGGAGCAAACGGTAAACAATTAAACCTCTCATGGTTCCTGGGTTCTGCAATTCCATTTAAATTTCGACAATGAAGAGAGGCAAGGAAAAGAGATGGGAGAGAGAGAGAGAGAGAGAGAGAGAGAGAAAGAGAGAGAGAGATAGAGGGAAAGATAGATAAAGGCTGATTGAACATGCTATGGGGTAGTGATTATGAGACAAAAAATTGATCATATGCCATAAATTATCTTGAACAAGTGAATTAGTACAACTATACTTGTATCACAAATTGCACCTGATACCAAATCACCTTGATCTGGGCTAGTATTGTCAATTAATTACCATGCAATCATAATGTGTGTACCAGTGTGGAGGCGGGGCCACGTTAATTAGGCAAATATAATTCAGTTGCCAGTACAAACACACTCCCTTTCGTAGTACCTTTTTTCAATAAGTGCAGCTGGGTAATTAACTAACCTTTTTGATGAAACCATGCTTATTGACTCTCCATCAGATGTGGGAAAAACAAAAATAAAAATGAGTGAAAATTAGCAGAATTTATATCCCCTGGTTCAGAACATCCATTCTACTGCTTATGATAATCAGTCTCTGTGAGTATAAAATAAAGTCTGTTTTTGTATGTTTCAGTAGGGTTTAATGAAAATTTTCTCTTGACTTCCTTCGTATCATACCATCTGCCCCAGTTCTCTCCCAAATCCTCATGATTAGTTTGCAGAATATGATACAATTAGCCATTAGCACTTTAGAGAAAATGAGATGGAAAGAGATGGATCGAAAGCATATGTGGCACCCAAATTCATCTGTCGTGTAGGCTGTTGCATGGAATTAAAAAAAAATGATCTTGTATTATGAGTGCACTTTCTCCATGTAAACCAGACAAAGGTGTATTTATCAGAAAATTAGTGCAGTCTTTGTAGGTGCCATGTATTTTAAATGTGACAAATTGGTTTCCTTATCTTTCTTTTCCTCCAATATGATTACAACTATAAATGCATTTGAAATGGAATGGAAGAAATGGTTTGCAGATTCTGTCACAAAAATGGATGAGTGCATCATCAGGGTTATCTTATAGAAGAAAGAAGTCAGCAATGAAATAAATTACAGTTGATTTATGGAAAAATGCTGAATTATGAACTAAATAAAAGTTTTCTTTTCCCAGAGAAATTGCATGCATGTAAATTGCAATGCTTGGACAAAAATCATTCAGTCGATGAGTGTTGTAAACTGCGCGCCTACACTTGTCTTCACATAACCCAAAATAATCCACTGGTATCAGTTACTCCCCAAATCACTCAGAACGGGATATTTGAGTCCAATTAGTATCTCACAAAGCGCAGAGGGGATGGATAATTGACAGTTTAAAGAGACAAAGTCATAATGGAGAGCTATGTGAAAGTGAGATCTGGAATGCAAGAGCAGGGGGGGGGGGGAGGTAAAAATAGACTTACCAGATGTCCAAGTGTGATTGGAAAATTTTATATCTCTGTATGAAATTTAAATGAATATACTCATTGAAAGTTTTGAATTAAAAGTTTTATTTCTCTTGTCTTCAATATCTATGTCAATGATGTGATGACAATTTTCTGTCTGTAATTTTATCCTCAGAAGACTGGTTTCATGGCATTTTATTGTAATTGTAAGAAAATGTATTCTTTCAGCACATCTATTCATTATACTATTTCTTGTTCTTGAAGGCAAGTACCATTCAGAACCTTTCAGATATTTTCATGTGGAATACATTTTCGAGGCTCTGAAAGACACGAGACGTTGAAATTCTATACACTGTTTTCTTAAGAAATGTAGTATTAACATTATTCCAACTCCCAAACTCTAGATTGCTCCTTGAGGACTGTTTCTTCAGCTGAGATATTTGACCAGGTCATCCTTAAGTGACAGAAAGACTTGGAAATTGGCTGTGAAAGCAGTTGTCATTAGGGAGATGATAGATATCAGATGAAGAGTAGAGAATGCTGGTCGGCTCTCTTCTAAAGCTCCTCCGTCATACCATTGGTTATCCTTTTTTTAAGGAATTGGCCTGTGAGGAAGTCGCATTGTTGGGGCATGATGTGGCCATTATATTTGCGGCTTTTCCCTTTGAAGGCGTAGAGTGACGGAATGATGTTGCTTTATACTGTTCATATTGATTAGAGTCACCGACCTCTCAACATCTTTTTAGGGAGTTATGTTCTTTTTATTTTGGCTAGGTGCTTTTCTACTCAGAAATGTGATAAGACATTGGTGCATATTTCGATAAGACCAATCCCTTATTAAAATTTACTTTCTTCAGTGCTCAGACAGAGTTGATCTGTATTAAGTGTGAGGTTAAATTTTCAAAATCACACTAAATTTATATGATGGGTATCATATTTCATTTTCACTTCATCCTTATTTCACAAACCATAAATAAAACATACATATATGAGTCTGATGTGAGAATACAAATTTGCATGAAAAAAAAGCTAGTATAGAAAATGATCAGTTAGCAACTTGATTTTAATCAAGTTTAATGAAAAAGACAGAAATACAGGTGCCACGATGCAAATTTTCTTATTAAAATGGACCTCTAGAAAGAACAGCTGGAATAGAGCTTTCTAGCTGTGCTTTATATAATTATCTGTTTGTTTTATATGTTTATATCCGATGTCTTTTTTAATATTACGGAAAATAAACCAAACCAAACCGAATCAAACCAAAATGATGATATGCTCTGTTTGTCCTTTTTGAAAAAGATTCCCATGCAGAATGATTGCCTGGTGTGAATTTAAAAAAAGAGATGAAAATATGACCGTGAATCCCTCTGAATATGTGGATAGTACATAACATGCATGTGCACCCTGCAAAAAATATCTTGCTCTATATTTCCAAATTGGGATGAGGGAGAGTAATGCCCGAGGCTTATTTGGTAATGAATTATTTAGCCATGCAGAGCAACAAGTGGTGGCATATAGGATTGATTAGATGGAATGAAATTGGATTGAATTTAGCAGCAGTCCTGATAAAAAATAGTAGGAATCAAGGTTATTGTCAGGTGGATGGGTAGTAATGGAATCTAAAAATTGACTGGGGATATTAATTACTTGAGCTCTGATGGTTGTATAACATAAGTTTTATAGGACATATCCATTCATGCTAATGAATTGCCATTTAAGGAAGAAATTGATATTTATTAAAAGAATGTGGCAGCGGTGTATTTCAGAGAGTAGCATAAATTTCATTCAGAAAATGATGAATTAC
The DNA here is from genome assembly GCA_029962745.1 of Echinometra lucunter. NCBI lineage: Eukaryota > Metazoa > Echinodermata > Echinoidea > Camarodonta > Echinometridae > Echinometra > Echinometra lucunter. Next base: position 9,394,308 of record CM057151.1, read on the forward strand.
TGAAATGCCCATAGCTTTATTTTAATATGGAAGGAATGTTTCTCATTAATTAGAAAGTGATCAACTAGGATACTATTAAAGGTTTGATCTACTATCCCTCTAATACTTAGCCTCAAACTCTCAAAGCATTGTAGGCTATGATTCTAGGTTTATAGTCTACTTCATTCAGTACCTGATGAGTGTCCTTCACCTAAATTTGATCAGCAATAAACCAATCAAATTGAAATAAATTAGTACCTGATATTGAAAAACTGTGGTGAATTTGTATTGGTAGGGAGATTATTACTACCCAGGCTTTTTAAAAGGCAGTATTGAAAGTGAGTTTTGCTGAGCTTCTTTGGAGGTATGTAACTGCATATGGGCTAAGATTGTAATATTGTCTGCTAAGTGTCATAAAGATGTAAATTCTTTATGTTAAAAAATGGCTTTACATCGTTATTGCTCCAGTGGTCCGAAAATGTAAAGCCTGTTACTTTTTGGTTTATGATGATAATTATTTGATCCTTTCGCAGAGTATACCATGAACAACTGTGCATTCTTTTAAAGCCAATATTTTTTCCAGAGGAGTTTAACTATTGCCCCATATTAATAGACTACCTTGATATCTGAATGAAAGGAGAGTAGGAACCTTCCTGTTGACTCTGGGTATTTCAGGGTCTAGTGAATACAATCAACAATTAAACAAGACTCTAGCAATCTGTTTGTTATTGGCTGTAATCAAGGATTCATACCAATGGAGTGCTATTTGTCAGCTTCTGTACAGAACAGGTCTCTTCACCTCAGTGATTATAGGTCAGCATTTTTGGAACGTTTTATTTCCCTGGTCCCTTTTTCCCCGGTCCCTTTTTAGACTGATTGGGATTTAATAGGTGGAAACTAATTTACCATGACATTATTTTTGTAAATAAGCAAAAAATCTATTAAAACTCTTATCAGCCATAGCCATTTTATGATTGAACTTTAGAGAAACTGAATTCAATATGGTGTAAACTTAAAGGAAGAGAAAAAAAATTACCAAATCAAGTACATCTAACATTGAATATTTATAAATCAGACTTCTAGAATACCAAAGAAGTTTCCCATGTCTCCTCCATTCTTTCTGTTTTAAACTTTGGTATGATTCGTGTTTAGAAATTACGTGGGAAATAGGCAACCCTTATAAGGAAGTTTGCTTGAACATGAAAGTTACTCTATACCACAGGGACTTTCATTGGGATTTAGATTTATATCCGGTATATATCGTTCCATGGCAGTTTGTTTGTTAGTTCTTGAATTCCTTGTAAATTCCTGGAGGAAAAAAATACCTGCTGTATACTGTTTCAGGCACAGACATGGAAATAAACACATTTTGTATTGTTTAGATTACTGAGCTGCACTCAGCATATGCAGTGAATCATATTGTAAGTTGTAAGTGATATGGCAGCTTGGTTATCATAAATACATACTCAGAAGAAAGTCTGAGATTTATAGCCGAAAGGGAAGTGCAAAGAATTCCACTTTTGCAAAAACAAGTATTTAACATTGTGAATGTGTTTAGATGCCCTGTGAAATTTATGGATATGATGAAAACAGTGAAATGTATTCAAGTTTAGCAATGTCAAAGAATATATTGTCACTGATGCAAAAGGGTGGGGAGTAAAGCTTTATGTACTTGGCTGACTTTCAGTTCACCAAGGCAAGATTTGTATGGCATTTGCTGTCAGTCCAGATATCTTTCTTATTGCTTAAGTGTTTGGTGTGAACCATAGTCTAAATTAAGGTATAAGATTTACTACTGGTCTGTTCAGGAGAGTTGGAGTGCATTGATAGATGTTGTATACGAAAATATAACACTGCTGTGAATTTAGTCTCAACCCCTTGCCACTGGAAACTGGGTTGCCCCTGTATAAAGTCTATGGGATTAAGAAAATTCATAAGTCATAGGGTTTAGAGAAATATCTGTTCATTTAGAAATGATTCATATGATTACTTTAGCCCAGACAACAGAACTCTTGAAAAAAATAAGGGATTTACTTTTGGTTACTATAGCAAATATTTCTGATTTCTGGAACCACAAATTGCCCATTTTCCTGCAGAGTCCCATTGGTCTGGTGTGCTCCCAGCTATTTCCAGGTGCAAGCACTGTAGAAAGCTCTCTGCAGATCTTTGCTTTCAATTATCATCACAGCAGGGCAACATCCGCAAACAACAAGAAAATGAAAGGAAAATGAGTAGAGGCACGGCTATGTCATACTTAGGAAAAATGTGTTCAAACTTTGAAAAGTCTAGGAATTGTTTCAGTGCAGGATAATGAGGATAAACCCTTTAATAGAGGTAATGTTTACAAGAGGAGCTTCAATTTGGAGTTTAAAGCAGTAAAGAGGAAATGTGTCAAGTTTGGACACTTCCAAATCTTCACAAATAATTAAATTATTTTCTGTGAGAATAGAAAAGCAAAATCATATGGCATGGTTATTGGTCAGCAAATGTGTAAATATATGTAATCTCTTTTGAATTTGTTTATTTGCAAGAAGTGTTTATTTACCATTTTGACCTTCTTATTGCCAAGAAAGTAGAGCAATCAAGGATTAATAAGTCATCTGGTACCTGTGTTCATGGTTGTAAATGCTTGCTTACTTTAAGTGTGTAGCCCTTTAAGTTACAAGGAACTAATTATAATCCAAAGCTAGAGCATGCTTGACAAGGAATTTGAACAGAACAGACTATTATTTAGACTTAACAACAAACTTCAATGTTTTAATAATTCCAAGAAATTCATTTCGTTGATGGATCCCTTTGTGGGAGCATCTGAATTGGCCCCCAACACTTGATCTGAAGTTCATCCATCCTCCCAAGACACCATGAGCTCTCACTACCCACCCACTCCTCTACGAGATCATGTCTCTTCAACGACCACCGCCACGAGCACTCCCTCTCCAACCACATCTTTGGGGAACCGTGCCTTGAATCCGAAAAACTGGGGATGTGTGTCTGCCGCCAAATTGAATAAAGCTGTCAAAATGCAGAGAGATAGAGATAGAGGGAGGGCTCTCCAGAAAACAAGCCAAATCAATTAATATCCCATCACTGGAAAGACGGAGAGACCAAACTCCCAGTCATGCCCGCACATTTTGATGCTTGAATGACTCGGAAATTGGGGTTTTGCTGTTCCAGGCAAAAAATTCTGTTTCAGAAAATAGAGGAGAAAGAAGAGAGATAGAGAAAGTGAGAGAAGCAGAGAGAAAAAGAAGTGAAAAGAAAGGGAAGAGGAGGTGGATATGTTCCATTGGACTTTATCAGAAAGAGATGATTTGTGAAAATTATAGGGAGAATGGTGGTTAAAGAAAGAAGTTAAAAAACAGAACTTTTGGGGAAAAAATATCTTAAATTATGTTTACAGGAACATCTTGCAGCAAACTGGTCAAAATGTTCCCTGTGAATAAAAACACGTTTATAAACTAGTTGTGTGGAAGATAAATTGCTCATGATTTCTATATAAATTGTAAGACATCCCAGCCAAGGAATCCAACCTTCAGGTTCTTTGTGAATTGTTGTCTTTCTGGAGAAGTAAGAAAATCCAATCCATGTACTTTCAGTTTCACTCATCATTCCTAATTAATTTCCGTTTATATAAACTATTCTTTATAAAAACAGAAATTAACTAGGAATGTACATGCAAAACAACATAATCTCTAAAGACTTTGCTTTCGTGGAATCCAAGCTCATTTTATTTTATTTATTATTTGTTCACTTACAAGAATTCTCAATCGCAGGCTCTCATGCTTACTGTGTAGTGTCTCATGAATTTCTACTCCATGTTGATGATGTAAGCCTTGTACCAAAAGGAGAAGGTCAGAATCAGTATATTCTTATCTTGAGGCAAACGCTGCTGTTGATCCAGATTATAGAGATTATATTCAGATAAATTCCAATATTCCAATATTCCTTTAAGCCAAGTTCACTCAATCAGGTTGCTCAACCTTATCTTTCTGCCTACTGCAATGTTATTTTTCTGTCCTTGTTTTTTACGGGTTATTGTAATTGGGACGGGATATGTACTGGTGGAGTCATAGAGTTTGGGCACATGTGTATTCATTTACACTACATTCACAGCAGTGTACTTAAATTGAAGCTCTCCAAAGATGATTGAATTTCAGGCCAGGGTATGAAAAATTCATTTTCTAATAACAGAGGAATGGAAAGATTACAGAGCTTGATTGGACTGGATATGTTATTGTTAAACCCTTGGGGTTTCTGTGAAAAAAAGTGGATTTGTTGTTCTGGGCCTGGAGAAAGTCAAATCCACATTTTCTTCACCGTAAAGATACTCAAAAGATTGTAGAGTGAAGTTTTTCTAGTATGCTGTAGGCAGGAATGTAGGGGAGAGAGAGAAAGAGAGAAAGAAAGAAAGAAAAGGATACAGGGATTGGCACAGATTTGAAAAGTAATTACCAAAGATTTGGATAAAGAGTGACAAAGATAAACCAAACCAAGAGGAATTCAGTCAGAAAGAAACTAACAATTATGGGAAGGGGGATTGATAGCATATTGCAGTAACATGAGAATGACCGATGTAGTTGTCATGTCACACTGATGGTTATAATCATTAATAAAAATGAAAATTAGAGGAAAAGATAAAAGTGTTATGTTCCATTCCCCACAATCACCAAAACTCCATCCAGAAAATTGAGACTGCTCTGTATGCAGTGAGTGACAGACGGCTACCGGGTGTCAAGCGAAAATGGACAAAATTGGTTTAGTGTGAGCCAGCCTTTTGTAAATGAGACCAGTGATCCAATTTTCAGCTAGCTGTCACTCCCAATTTGTCTATTTCATGAGCGTCTTGTTGCTTTTCTTCATCTTGTGCCTCGTATTCCATTGGTAATCTTACTTGTAGTGCTGTAAGATTAGGTTTACAAGCTACTGTTTCTCAGATCTATTATGTAGCTTGTATCTTGTGAGTGTAAACTGCATTTCTGTGTAGTCACACTGTGATATACATGTTATTCTAGCATTTGTGGGGTTGTTTTGATTTTGTTCACAATGTTTTTCTTTTTTGACTCCAAATTCAACCTTGTCAATCTGTTTGGCATACTCTCTGTGAAATAATTTCTAAACACCAAAGATAATCTTTGTTAGACTTTCAAAGTCAAGTGACTCTCTACATTTTGTTAAATGCAGCCCATGCACAAAGTCTGTACCAAGTTACATAAAAGGCTTTGGCCACTGAGAATTTAATCAGTGTGGCATCTTTTTCAAGAATAGTGTCAGATTAGCATAAGAACTGGGACACTAGCCATTTCTCTCTAGCTTTAAATGTTTGTAGTAAAGTGTGAAGAAAATATTCATTTAGATAGTATTGTAATTACCTATTTGTTTGAAAATAATGTTAGGCAGACATAAAGTAGGCAAACTAGTAATTTCATATTTCGAATTATGTAGCAGTAAACTGTAAAGCAAATATTCAGTTTGATGGTTTTGTAGTCACTCTCTCTACTGAGCGTCATTGTGTCCGAAAAATCAGGCCATTTCCTGCACAATACAATGAAAATGGAGGCCAAAAGGTTTCTTGTTATGAGCATTGAGCTATCTAGTTCTTTGTAGTGAACAGTTGAAGCTTACATCTTGAATATTGTAGTCTGTGAGACACAGTTTCTTTTTCTTCTGATGCTGCCTTTGCTAGAATCTTTGGCACGTGGCGACACCCTTACATTAACCATTAGACTGCAATTTGATATCATTATAACATGCAATTTCTATAGATCATAGCCCAAGTTATCTTCGGTTTAGTGTTCAGTGGGTTAAATGTTGTCTCCTATTGCATCCAATTTGAAACCTTGTCATGGTTTAATCCAGGTGTGCTTGCATGTGCTCATTCTGAGCCCCACCTGCAAGGGGCCTATGAGGTACCTTGGTATAGTTCTTCCCATTAACATGTGCCCCCACATCTCCTTGTACCTATAGGAAGAGTGATTCAGAGTTCCGCCCCTCCTTTTCGTCGCTCCTTGTGAAGGGATGATCGTGTTTGCAAGCATACCAGGTTTTTAATCACCTGTTGGGCCTCCTTCAAACATGTGTCATGCAGGGTTGTCAGCTTTCACACTTTTAACTGATTTTATTCTTGTGCTTTTTCTTGTCTGTTTTACAGTTTTTCATACTTTATAAAGATATGTAAGGTGATTCTTTGCCGATAGATAGGAAGGTAATAAACTGATATCAAACATCTTTAGTTAAGATCTAATATTCAGTGGTAATCAGCACAGGATATGTGTCATGTGGTTCCAAGATGTTTTAGTTTCCTATCAAACTAATTGAGTGAAACTAACAGGAATCTCTGGATTCTTTGGACATGCTTTTCCGACCTAAGTCGATAGCGCATAATGCATTTGTCTTTGTATTCGTTTCCATATGCAATTTTGATGGTTTCAAGATTTGACCTCCCACTGGTGAATTACTGTTTCAGTTGTTGGAATACATTCAGCACAAACTTAACTTGAATCTCTTTTGAATTGACTCTTCCCAATTATGCTAAATTCATATTTTACAAAAAGTCATATAGTGTGCTTATTTTTTTGTTATTCCACCACTCTCTTCCATTGCAGTAACGCCACCTCCTACTCCATAACAGTTGTATGATGGAGGTGGTTGCAGAATATTTCCCACCTTTTCAGCCTCAAATTTCATCAGGCATCCTCTGATGTACATTTATATGTGCCCAAACACTCTCCATAGTTACTTTGCTTCAAAAGCAGCTACAACTTTGTTTCCTACTTTCTCAACCTGCCATCCTTTTCCAGCCTCTTCATCATATAACCATCATTTTGAGTGCTTATCACATCTGCATGATGTACCTGCCACCTCAAAGGCCCAAACCTTCTCCATATATCCCCCAATTCATGTGTGACTAATCATACCCCTATATCCTGCATACACTCTTGGTTTAATTGGGCATAACTAACCCTAGCCCCATTTTAAAAACATATTTGGCATCCCTTGAGTAGATATTCGAAAATATGCCCCTGTTTTTAAATGTTACACCCAAAAGACACCTGAAAGTTTAATAACCCTTTATTTCTTGTCGCAAAATATTCAGAATGCCTTCACCTTTTAGAAAATCATGGAGCTGCTACTATCAAAATTTGCTGTTTTACCCCATCCCTCTCTACTACGACCTCCACTACCACCTTCAACACCCCTCCCCCAACACCCTCCTCTCCCATCTCAGCCATCTCAGGTGTTCAAGCACACCCAGCTGTCACCTGGGAGACCCAATCAACCAGTGACTCATCCTGCCATACGCTGGCTTGGTGTCACCGTCACTCATGATTAAGACCATTAGAAATGGACTGCTACACATTAGCCATGGAGATGGCATGATGAGGATTAGAAGGGGACATGCTTGGAATGCACTTTCCCTTCTTCAAAATGACACCCTTCATTGCAACTCCCTTGCCTACACCCAATAACCTGGTTAACTATTTCCCATTTATAAAGGTGAGACAAAAGGTACCTCACTCCCCAACCTTGTGACTAGAATGCATCATACAGCTTAATGGTAGATGAAATGTCGAATTTCTAATCAGGAAGATGGTATAGCCCAAGTTAGGGTTTTTCTGTCATTATATTTGCTTATGCATTTTATTTCCATGGAAGGTACACCTTATTCTGTAGAGAGGGTCCATGTATGACTGTTTAATAGGAGTTGGTCTAGCGGTGACGTCCGCAGTCAGCTCTTTGTCTTTGCCTACAAATTTACTCTGATCGTACGCAGATTCGAGTCCGAGTCACTTCTTTTGTACGGTAATGTAAAAGGTCAGTCCCAGGCGTGTATATTCATATCTGATTGATACATGTCTGTAAAAACCCAATTCAACAACAATGTGTGGAGACTACTCTCTAGTAACTTCATATCTGTAGGAGATAGCTATAGACACCTTTTCTCGTCTCCACCCAAAGAAAGATGCTATTTATAATCTACTGCAGTTGTGTTTGAATAGCAGTTAGATGGAGTGCACTAAACTATTGATAACTGTTAATTGTGTATTTTGGGGAGGGGGGGAGACCATGAAGTGCTCATACATAACTTGTTTTAATTTTCTGGCATGTTTATTATCCCTTAAACCCTAGTATCTGTGTCTTGTAAATGATTGTTTATCTCAATCTGACATCAATCTACCCTTGCAACCTTGGGTGTCTAATGGGCAGTACTTGATGTAGAATTGTTGGAATGACTAGCTTGATTGCTGGATGCTTCATCGACACATGGAAGACATGTCCGTCACACATTCAGAGCCAGTCCTGCGTTGAGTCCTGATGCAAGTCATTCCAATGCGTACATAGGCGACATTCTTTGGTGGGGTCTATTACACCCACATGTCGGGCATGAATGTTGTGATGAATGAGGGCAATTTGGCTCAGTTTTCCAGACTTGAGCATGGAGACAGGGTTGTGTTTTCCCCCCATAAGGGAAATATGATGGATGGAATAATGTCTGTATGTGGTGCTTCGGGCAAGGATGATGATGATAGCATTGGTAAATGAGTCGAGGTTATGAATGAGAAATGGAATCTCTTGAGTGCCTGTATATTTTTTACGATGATTGGAAATTATAGTGAGGAGTTCAGGAGATCTTGTTAAGTATGCAGTTAAAATCTAAGAACATAATGAATCCATTCATATGTCTTGTCTTTGCTTAATATAAAGAGAATGTAATACTCAAGTATTTTAGGATTAAAGATTGAAAGTTCTCAGAACAAATGCCTTCAAATGAAGGGGAGAAGACAAACATGATAGAATCAAGGAATCGTCATCGTGGGGGCAAATTTAAAAAAACTGTAAATATTTTGTACTGCAGTTATTGAACTTATCCTACACAGTCATTTAAATGAACAAAGTAAAATGAAAGCTCAAACTTAATGGCTTATGAAATGATTTTTGAGTATGAACAAACTTTTCTCTCTCTAATTATATCTGACTGATTTCTATTTAATCAATGCACTTGCAGTGAGTGATATATTGATGCATAGGGAATGCAATTAGATCTAGGCAAGGTTAGATTAGGGTGTATATTACCAATATCATGTATGTATAGGTACATGTTTCACCGTGTGATGACCGTACTAGAGTAACATCTCAATCTCCCTTCTCTCTCAACTTGGCATTCCTCTTGTAACAAGGTAATGAACCCCTTTGTAGCACCCTGTCCCATTTTAAATCACCAGGAATGCTCCAGCCAAATAAATGACATCATTCCCTCCCCATGCGTCCTCTTAAAGTTCTATTTGTGTTACATGCTTGCCAGCCAACCCTAACAAACTTAACACCATGTTGGATAGTTATTAGAGAATGCATGCATGGAAACAGTTTAAAGTATCAATTTTTAATAGGATAGAAACTGAATACTGTTTTGATATATCAGCATGTTTTGAGACAGATGGAGAGCGAAGATTGCCTGGTTCAGCCAAAGTTGAATTTGAGTAATAACAGATCAAACATTTCTCCCATGATGCTTGGACAGGACACTGAAACAAATTCAGAAATGCCAAGTTTAAAATCCCTAATGAGATTGCACCTATGTCTGTGGCAATATATGTGACAGAAATTATGACCTGTGAATGGATATACCATGCAGTATTCTTCAAATGGGTGCATATTTGAAATAGGATGCTCACAGGGGGATTGGATGTGATGCACACATCGAAATAATCTAAATTAATCCCATGAATGAATAATGATGTGCTGTGTTCCTCTTGTAAAATGCCCATGAAATATTCATTTCATATATGAAATACACATTGTATTATTACCTGCGTGCAGAGTCATATGGTTTATGATACTACTTGCTTTGTACTTCCTGAAAAGTGCATTTTAGTGGAACTTAGATTTCCATGTTCACAAGAACTAAAGTTTGCAGTATTGGAAATATTCCCCAGTGTAAAGCATCTTTTTGCAGTGTGGCTGTATAGACAAGATGTGTTTATACTGCTTTTTGAAAACAAAATACTTGCAAACATTAATATTTCAACCCACTGCCTGCTGGAATCAGATGGACTTTGCATTAAGCCATTGGGAATCAGTTACTTCAGTCATCAGTTAATTAATCCTATGAGTTTGTACAGAATTTAGACAGAGATTAAGGCCATGAGTAGTGCACTAGTGCCCTCCTTCTCTGTATAAAGCATTTTAATGTACTATGTTGAGAGCTAGCCACTGGTATGTGACAATGAGAGAGTGAAATTTGCCCTTATAACTTCTCAGACCTGAAAAACATACTTTTCCTGGAAGGGGGTATAATAAGTGAGTAACATAGACTCAATTTTATAAATTCACTGAAATCAAATGAATTAAAGTTGGATGCACTACTCATGTGACAGACGAATTAGAAAATATGCTCCGAGCATTACGGCAGATGCAAATACTACTCCACAAGAGAGAATTCATGTGGCAAATAAAATGTGAAATGTGCAAATTTGATTTTATTGCAAGTCGGGTCACATTTCAACAGCTCTTTTGTTGGAGAGGTGTCAATCACAAAAGCAAACCAGAGAAAAGAGAAACTTATGAAAATGAAACAGGGAATAGAAGTAAATGGTCTGCATTGCAGATATGACATTTTCCTCTTGATTAGAATTGAGCTGCACCCATTTGCCGAGAAAGGCAGAAGGGATTTGAATAGGCTTCGCTTCTTGACATTTCTCTGGCAAAATACTGCTTATTCTGATCCAACACAAAAATGGTAATATTTCTTGACTATCTTTAGAATGATTTACTGCTGATTTTTATTTCATCTTACAAAGTGATATGGAATGACTTTTGTTAATTTGATATTGTTGATATTTGGGTTCCTGTATCCATACAAGAACTTTTGATTTGAAGGGCACCACATAGACCTTTGATAGATAATTATTTTACCTGATATGCTAACATTCTAGTTTTTGCCCAAGTTATCCTGGGACCAATGGCTTGTATTCCTTTCTAAGGTACCTTAGCAAAAAGGATTGGCAGGAAGAAAAGACACGTCCAAAATGCAAACTATACAAACAAAAGTCTACATTTTGCATTTTGGACAAGTCTTTTTTTGTAGAACTACATCTACTGAACTACCTAAGATGTATAGTAAATGAATATTTTATGCCTTCACCAAGTGTGAAAGGTCATTCCTTGCTTTGGAACCTGGGACCTTAAGATTTCATGACTGCTGTTGTGCTAATTCCCACTGAGCACATCAGAACAGCATCCTGGAATTGTCAATCCATTTCCACATAATTTTTTGGGCATTTTGTAATTAATTTATGTAACATCATGAAAAACTTGTCATCCAAAAGCTTTCTCTTGAAAGAAAAATGATACATACAGAATAGCTTTAGAGCACCATTATTTCATTAGGTTGGGAGATTTTTCTTGAGATATGATACAATCATATTTTTCATTCTTTCTTTTGAATTTCACATTCCTTCTAACAATGGATTTATAAAAAAGTTATCACACCAAAGTTGCAGTATGAGGATAAATGGATACTTCTAGAAAGAGAAATACATCAGCCTTTTTTTCCTCTACTTTCGTTGCTATTCAAAATCATACAGATCTAGAGCTTTGCTATTTAAATCAAACCTTTATGATTGATATTGTAACACTGTTGTTGAAATATACACAATTTCATTTGAATAGAGAGCATTGTATTTTTTGCCAGGGATCAAAGTATTAATGTATTGTATCTATTGTGACAGAAGCTCTCCAGAGATCAGCTGGAACTGCTGTTCAAATACATCCAGCACCTATTCCGACTTCACATGCAACCCAACCCTACCCATATATACCACTGCTCCCTGCAAACTATGCTAATTTCTAGAACAATTACTCATGTTTCTGGTGCACCACTCATATTAGCTTTCACTTTCGTCTTTTGCATCCTGTTCCCGAAATTCTGTCATGGTTAATTCTAATCCCAACCCCATGGAGCTATGGAAAGTGAATTATAGTGGAAAAACAGTAATCTTCCAATTTTTGTGTATTAGATGTAATCTATGCTTGAAGGCAGTTGTGGGTTCACGGATTTTGGTTTCTGCCATAACTCTGCGAGACCAAAGAAGACCTCAGTTTGGTTGTTGTGTCCCTAGTAGGGCTTAACCATTGATTCGGTGCAGGTGTGACACAGGGCTCTTTAGCATACGATGCCATACCCCTTGATATACCCCCGCTAGGGTGTAAGTGATACCCTCCTCCATTCACTTTGCAAACTAGGCATGCCCAGAAACCTTTGACTTAGATGAATAGAAAGTGAGAAAAAAAAGCTAAAAACATGAGAAACTGTAGCAAGGGAGGAGGAGGAGAGGGTTGAACTGCTTTCAGATTTTAACCAAATAAAACATAAAGAATTACATGAGAGAAAAATAGGAATGGGGAAATCCCTTCTCATGTGATGGGCAAGACATATGAATAAGGTGTGCTCAAAATTTGATCTGAAGAAGATAGCAGTCCTTGGTTTATTTCTTGCTTTGCTCAGCATGAACTTTAAGAAGTTTCTACTGCCCTGAAATGGAGATATTTAGTGATTTTGTCATTGAACACTTTTCTCATGATAGAAATGTCATCATTTCCAAAATCAGGATAAATCAAACAGGTTAAGGAAAAACGAGCTGAAAGGAGAATTTTCACCTGATGAGCAACTTTGAAAGGAGGGCAATATCCACTTTTGAATGCAGAATTCTGTTGCTCTGAATACAACTCTGCATCTGCTGTAAGAGAAACTGATGTCTTCACTTTCAACTCCATCTTACTTTCTCCACTCAATTACTCTTGGGTCAGTTGAGATGGCATTACTGAGATGCTATCTGTTTCTTACGGAGATTGCATGAAATGTGTGCTTGACTTTGATGTAGCATCAGAAGGAAGGACCTTTCTCCCTTACCTAAAACCTTCACAAGTGCTTTTTCTTGTATTCTGATATTCAGGTACATTAATTAGCATGTGTCAAAATGCTGAAACAGATTTAGGTCATTGGATTTTGTTTCAAATAAGATTCATTTGAGAATATAAGAAAGTAAAGGAGTCTTCTATTTCAAATTGCTTTCTTTGAGTGTGACCTCTTCTACATATCTGATTGAATTGGCTACATTTGTGGCAGATTACTTGTATAATTTTTTTTCACTGGCATTGTTTTGCCACAAAAAAGAGGCTCATATTGGGATGTGTCATGTATTTTCTTCTTTTTCACATAGATCTCTTTGCACTCTCTCAACTCTTTTAAAGCTTTCTAGAGCTAGATCTGCCTCTACTATCTTATGGTTTCTGTAGTTTTGAGTTCCCATGTCTGCAAGAGAAAGACTACCACCTTTTATTCTCTTCAAAGTTCTCTCCTTCCTTCTCTCCAACTCTCTGTGGATGGCAGTGAGAAGTGGGTTCTTGTCTTACATTGGTGAGCTGAAACCCAAATCGGTAGTGTTTAAGGCTTGATTAGGGAGTGATTATGGTTCGGTTTGGGTAGCAGTGGCAATGACCTAGCTGTCCAGAGAAGCTTCTTCTCTCTGCTTTTCAGGAATTCTCAGTCCTGATGTCCTCTTCCTGACAGCTAGAGCCTGACAGGCAGGGATGGGGTTCCCTGAACATTGCAGCCCATTTTTTTCTTGGAGGGTGATGCATTCAATGCTGTAACTCCCCTTCACCCATAAACAAAAGGTAATATATGTCATATGGGGAAGCTTCAATTACTTATTTTAAACTGTTGATCTATTATTCCATTAAAGATAATCAATTTTACTTGTATCTTTTTAGAAGAATGATAAAATTACAAAGTGAAGAATAATATTAAGGGTTTAGTGCAACCAAGGGCTATCTGCATTTTTGGTCAAGATGAGATTTCAAAATCAAAATGATCCAGTAGAGACCAGGAACCCATTGGTAATAATGGTTTCTACAGCAGACTTTGCTGCACCTGGGTATCACCCAAAATATTTATGGTTATCTGCTTTATACTGCAGTGTGTCAGTGCAACAAATCTTCATTTCAAGATTTATCAAAATTTCCAAAAATGCACATAGCCCTTTGTTGCACTGAACCCTCGATATGTATAATAAAATAAATGATTATTTCAATGTTTTGGGTGAGATTGCTGATAAGATGTAATATTTGCATTACAATATCTCATACAAACATAAACAATGATGATATATCCCTGTTCCTGTTATTAGTGCAAAGTTTACTACAGTAAATTTGCTAACAAGTGTTACAGTCATTGTACCAGCTTTCCTTTCTCTTTCCTGTCATGGTTCACTGACAGAATACGTGAAGGAATGCTAAGTGATCCTTTAAAGGGAAGTCTGATGTTTGCCACCACTCCTCCGCAAAGTCAAAGTCCGTTGAATACAGCATGGGAACAAAGTCATCACCAAGTTTGTGTGAAGTTGTAGCTTTAGGAAGCGACAGTCACATCAGATATAGGTCTTGATGGTTGTGTTTGGTTTTCCTGTGGCAACTCCACTGTCCAATTCTGTGTGAATTTCACAGCCTTGGAATAACTTTTTGTCCAAAGAATAGGGCCTACACAGTTTTTCACTTGTCTCACTTGCCCCTCATGTTTTGCTTGGTTGCTTTGCTATCAAAGCTTGATTCATATTATAGTAACTACCTCAGAATTTGAATGAAAAAAAGCTCTTTTCACAATCCCGAAGGACAAAATTCAGACCAAATGATGCAGGAATTTTTTTCATAGGAAAGGGTAAAGGGACCTAAAACTGGGCTGTTTGTAATAGAAACCTCACATTCTTCTTTTTAAAGGTCCTTTGTGTTATAAGCTACAGAATTCTGACTTTTTTGTCATCAAGTCTGTAAATGAAAAGAATTGGTGAAGGCGGTTTTTCTTTTTGTATTCATGCTATTCTGTAGAATGGTCAACATGTATTTTGTTAGAAGCTACCATCATAGTATCTAGTCTTCTTTTATGTTTTCTTTGCTGACTGTGAAGTTGATATTGATGGAACTTACAGTGAATCATGAAAGACACTAGAGTGTACCATGCCCACATTTTTCATTTTTGTTTTTTTGCAAATTTGGTATCTTTATTGAAAAGGTAAAAGCTCAACTATGGTTAATAGATTTTTAGATAAAGTATGATGTCACCCTGCTCTCTAAATTTCTTTCATAAGAAATTAGTCCAAGTCACTTGTAATTAGGGACAACTCCAGAATTAAATTAAGAAACTATAATCAATAAGATTGATTTCTGATTCTATGAGATTGAGATTTTTTATTGAATATTTGAGTTGTCCATGATTTAAGTAATTTACAGTGTGTATGCTACACGTTGTATCTATATGCTTAATTAGTACATTTGTGTGCAGTGTGCTGTTTTTGATATTCATAAGTTACTTTCATGTGGGCTTTGATTATTAACTTAAGTATTTTCAGGCTCAGCAAAATGATGGCAACCGACATTACCCTAATCAAATGATATTACAGCTTTGATTGAGTTTGAAAGAGCTAGCAGCTCCTATCATGGTATCATTCTATGATGTAAAGGTTACACTTGACCTCTTGGATTAACATTTTGGGAATCTCTTTCAGTCCATCAGACAGCTTCAAATCCTGGAGGGAGGGGGCAGAGCAGTAGCACTCCATCATAACCAGGGTTTAGTGCAACAAAGGGTTATCTGCATTTTGGGGTCAAAATGAGGTTTTGATATCAAAATGATACATAAGAGACCGGGAACTCATTGGTGATAACGGTTTCTACAACAAAATTTGCTCCAGCAGAGTATCACCCGAAATAGGTATGGCTATCTGCATTAAACCAGTGTTTACAACATAACTTCATTGCAAGTTTTCTCAAAATGGCCCAAAACACAGATAGACCTTTGTTGCACTACACCCTCGATAAGGCTATTAAGATGAATGTCAGATATGTAGGGCAAGGGGCAGAGGTAGGGACAATGTCAAGGTTGATGCCGCTCCTTGATCATTACCAAATGTGATGAAATACTGTGAATAATATCTACCTCAGAGGAGTTCATGATGAGAATTCCCTTTTTTCTTTTAGAATTAAGAAAAAAAATATATAAAATTTGTAAAAGAAAAATATTGTATTAATCAAGAAGTAACATATATTGCCCTTCTTTGCTGACCTTTAATCACCATTTTTCTTTGTCAGTGAAATTAACTATATGGGAGTTTTGTAATTTCTTCCAAATTTTCTTCCTATGATCATACATTAATCTTTCATTTGACTTTCTTCATGCTGTTTTATAGTGTAATCTCTTGCTCTTAAATTTTCTTTCCAAGTTACAGGCAATCCTCACTCTTCGTTTCCTCCTCCTCCTCCTCCTGCTCTCTCTCTCTCTTTCTCCATCCATCTCTCTCTCTCTCTCTCTCACTATGTCTCCGACCCTCTCTGTCTCTCTCTCTCTCTTTCATTGCTTTTCATCCCAGAATTTACACTAGGAAAAAATAAAATGATTGAAGACAGCCAATGCTGTGTTTGAAGTTAGCCGACCATTCCATTCCCTGAGATGAAAGTGCGAAAATGTGTGTCAAATTTTCGGGCAGCTGCAGAATGTGTCCATTACAGGAAAAGCCTGTTGGTAGTTTGTCTTCCTGTATTTCATAGGATTCACATTCATCCATGCATTAAAGAAGAATTCTGGAGAAATGCAAACTTACAAATGGAAACCTAAACAAAGGGGTCCCTGACCAAACACTAGTTTGGTCAGCAGCTTGAGAAGCAATGAGTAGGACACTAATGTTACATTTGCATCAAATCTGTTTATTCGGACTGGAGTATGTGAGGACATTATTTCTCCTGACATATCTAGGCAGTTTCTCCAGGAGAGAAAAGCTCATTAGAAAATGATGTGTGAAGTGTGTTATAGATCAGAATATCGTTCTTGTTTCGGCTTACTGATGACTAAAATCTGGAGCATCTCCTGGTTAAATTTCTTAAGACATACTTATAGACAGAAAGAAGGTCAAGACAACAAGAAGGCGGATCATAGTTTTCCCCCCGTGGAAAATATTAATCCATCTTTAAGAAAAAGACAATAAATTCAGTGACCTCTGGGTATTATTCCCTTTGAAGCAACTGTGGTTCAGAGAGTCAGAATCTTTTCAGTATGATTGTCACTTTGGAATGAAATATCTTAATTTTTCTAACCTGACTTTCTAGTTTTAGTCCAGGCTCACTGTGAGCTGACCTTCAAAGGAGAACAGGATTGAATTTAATTTATTTTTGAACGTGATGTTTTCGTCTTCTCCTTTGTTTTTCTTGAAATTGAAACGACAGATCACAAGGTTATAAGCATCTCTTTCGATCAGCTGTTTACCATCTATCTTTACTATAAAGGCAATAGAATTGCAATTTTATGGCATCATAAGCTCTTTGATATATACAACTTTTCAATTTGGTAAGATGCCTCAAGACCCATGGTTCTATTCTATTCTTACAACAACATAAAAGACAAAGATGATGACATGAAATGACTTTATGATGCATCAGACGTTTATCAGAGGGATATCTTCTTTCATGTCTGAGGAACCATGTGATAGTACCCATGGGAGTCTGCCATGACATTGTAGAGTGCTGTTTCCTGTCATGTGAATGTCATGGTAAATTGTTTATGTCATAAATTACTCTCCCAAGTATCCTTTGTCAGGCTTTTTCATCCTTTGTATTTGCAGATTCAGATGCTATTACTAATACTAATATTTGGCATGTTTACTTGATTAAGATATTGATTATAGGATTCCTGGAGGATGTTATATCATATACTTTGCAAGGAGAATAGGAAAATTGTTGATGCAAGTAAAATTGGATGAAGGCTTTTATTTGAGACTGTTTTTCTAAGACACTGATTACCAGATCCTCAAGATGTTATGTCATAGGCTTGTCTATGCTTAAGAAGCTTTGCAAGTAAAAAGAGCTTTCATGGGAGAATTTTTCTGTGGGTGTTTGAGACCTGTTTATATAATTTTGGGTATGTGTCCTGTTCATTTTATTGCTTAATTTTAATGAGCCTCTGCTTTGTTTTGTTTTGTGAATGATTGAAATGGTAGGAGACCCAAGAGTTGTTGGTTAAAGTTGAAGTTGGTTGAAGTTGAAGCTAGTGAGTCCCTCAAGAGAATTATTTTAGTAGAAACCCATTAGAATGTCATGCAAATAATCTGGATGCCTTCACTTCCAAGAGCTGCTTTGTCAATGAGAAATATCCTGATTGTCCATGTTTGTCAGAATATCCTCTAATGGCAGTCCTCTGGTGTGTCATTCAAGGTCCTGCAGTTTACAGATTGGGTGCTGAATTTGGTCCCAGGGGCCACAACCGTGACCTCTCATCCTATACTCAAACCTCACCCTCATCTTTTTATGTTGAGCAGAGTTTGAGTGATGTCCATGGTATGGCATCCCTTTCTCTTTGTTGCCATCCAAACCATACTTGCCGTGAAATATTTTAGAAAGAAAGTGATGGAGACGCAGCACAGGATGGGCTGTGTGGGATCCGTTCAGCTTTGGACCCTAACAGGGGTGGAGAATTTGTGATTGATGCGGGTAAGGATTCAAAGGAGATCAGTCACCGACAAAATCAATCATCGCTGTTGTGATTCCAAAGGAGAAAAACTCCCCCGTTAAAAATCTCCTGGAGGTTGAGATAAAGTTCTTTATCCTATAAGAAAGTCTCAGGTTTGAGGTGGAAACTTGTGGTTAAGAATAGTGCTGTAGTCAAACGTTTATCCGTCCGGTAAACGACCGCCCATGCCACTAACCGTTTTCAATTCGACGGTTTTGGATAAACGGAGATTTACTGTCAGCCAGGGATTACACATTGTTTGTGTAGCTACTTGTAATATTTCAAGTTTTTCTGACTTAATTGTCATCATAAATCAACTCCAAGACTTACGATCTGTGTCTTTACTAGTGATCTTTCTTAACGCAAAGTTCTTAAACTACATCAGCTAACCATTGATAAGCTCACCAAAAGATTGGTCCCTCATGCACGTCACTCTTACGTTGTGGCGCGCACGGGGGTGATGCAGCACCTCCGTACTGTATTTCAAACACGTATGCGCGCCTCTCATTGCCCCTGCACAAGCAATACGCTCGGATGTAAGTAACGTAACACGCACTTGTTTACTGGCTCGCGATCGCCCTCCAACACGAAAATATGTGTATTCCGCAAAAAGTACCATGAGCAGAGCTTTCGAAGCCAATTTGAAGATCGGGAATCGCCCATAGAGATCGCCTCATTAATCATTGATATGTCCTATCGGTACATGTACTTTCGATGTGCAGCAAAAGTACATACTCTTTAAATTGAGAATTAAAAATGATCGATACCTTCAGCATGTATAAAAGAATAGTTCCGCAAGAGAAAATGCTGTACTAGTCTATGGGATTTCATCTTTGCAACTTTTCACTGACAACTGAAATAAGCAACAATTTCGTAGTGCCGTTACCACAGCACTAGAAAAACGTTCGTTGACCGTTACACCATGTACGTTCGCTGGTGTCTTCAGCTATGTGTAGAAAACGAACACGAATACGGCGCAGCGAATTATTGCGCAATACAATCGCAGTGAAAGCCAAATAGATCTATACATGAGCTCTCTCGCATGGTATTTTGTAAGTACAATTACTAAAGTTTACAACCTAAATAAATAAGTTGTTTATTTATTTTTTCTGCCGGGATACGGTCTCAATCGATTGATACTGGAACCGTCTTGGGGCCTGAGGCCGCCGGGATTTAATCCCGATCCCAGACCGGCTGACAGCACTACTTTCAATAGGCGGCAACTTTGGCAAAGGTGTGATGTTTTCGTTTATCCGAAAACCGTTCGGTTTTGACTCCCCGTTAAACGGAATTGAAAATAACCGTGATGTTACAGCACTAGTTAAGAACCAGAAAAAGAATGTAAATCTCCATATTCATTTGGTCAATATCCATTTCAAAACCTGCCTTTAGAATTCATATTGTGGGCAACTGAATGTCAAAATCAAATTTGTATGTCTTGAGCCATATAATTTATGTTTTAAGTCATACATACAGACTACTTTCAAAATAACAATTGTTTATGAACAAACGAAAAATAACATCAAGTTCACATAGAGATTATTTTTCCCCAATTAAAATTATCATGTAAATGTTCAAAGATGGGTTGGTAGTGTACTGAAAATACCATCATAAGGTCCGTGTTATTATTAAACCCAGCTATTGGTTCTTTCCACTTTGTAAAATCTTTTACAGAGAAAATATAGAAGTTGTAGTTTTGGTATGATTGATCACATCCGTCTACAACTTCTACTTTGTTTTATTTTCCAAGGCAATCTAAATGATCTCAAGCCTTTCTTATAAATCTCCTCTTCTATCAATCACAATCCTCTTTCCTATGAAAAAAAAAAGAAAGAATAAACCAGAAATATAAATCCTCAGAAAACATTGACAGTCCGCTTATTTCATTTAAACACATCATTAATGCATGGAGCCCTCAAAGCCTTTTAAGCAAATAAGAAATAAAATTGAAGAAATGTGTAATAAAACTGTTAAGTAGATTTTGCAAAGGAAATACAGAAATGTCACATTTTCCAGGACTCATTTTCTTAGTTGAATATTTGTTTGCAACAATTTCACTTGTTTATGTAAAGCTGCTCACGTAGGTGGGTGGAGGTATACTGCAAAGTGCATATCTTGGGATTTTCCGTCCATTATCCAAATTTAGCATGAAGCCAGCAATATTCATTTAAATTGAACCCCAAACACACTTTGGATATTGTTAGCTTCAACCTTGTTTAAGAATCCACATTAAGAGGATAGCAAGACAAATATTTCACCACCAAAACAAATTTCTTTACAGGATATGGGTTCAGTGATTGTTGAAGTTGAGTAGCAAAGACTTGGGTAAATCTATTAGAGCTTCTGCCATAGTACTCTCATACTTGAGTACTGATTTAATCCCTGTATTTGTGCCCATTAAGTCAACTGTTATGAGATGAGTAAAATGGTATTTTAAGGAGTCTTTTTTTCTAAGCAGTCTTAACTTTGTGAACGCTGGAGAGTTTGTGTCTGGGTATTTCAAAGCCACTCAACCAAATAATGCCTTACAATCAGGCAAAGAAACAAGAGGAAAACACCTTATTCAGATATGTACTTAAAGGGACATGCAACTGGGAAATCATGGGGAAAATGGATTTGCAAAAGGCTTGTTTACTTGTACATTGTAACCCCTCCGTCATGCGAGCCCGTCAGACTGATGCGATAAAAATTCGGACAGCACGAAGTTGACCAAACTCAGTCTAGTCAAATACTTTAGGTTCTCACATTTCTCAACAATCTTAAGTCTTTAGACTCTTAACGGGTCTCATCAAGTTCACTCGAAGAAATGTCTTGTATAATGTTCCAACATTTCAAAATACAAAATATAGTTCACTTCTGGTTGGTTAGTCTACCCATTGCTCATCATTGCCTCCCCCCCCCCCCAACACGTCATCCCCGTGGATTACGTAACACCCTCAGGCTCTCCCAGAGAGCTGGCCATGTAATTGTTTTTCCATATGACTAGCTGTTTAATTGCTATTTCATTGTGCGAAATTTGAAACACAGGGCAATAAATCACATAGTTATTTAGAATAGATTATCCCTTGTCTCGAAACTCGAGTGACCGACTGCATTCTCCCTCTCTCATCCGACATCACCCTGCTTTTCCCCATGGTTTCTCAGTTTCTGGTTCCTTTAAGAAAAGACCCATAATTTGTTTGGATGAACTAAATAGATAGTTAGGATGGCATTTAAATGTGTTAAGAGTATTCTGTTACACTGTTTGGAGGTAAAACAACTTCTTATTTTAGAAGAAGGTTTTTAAAGAAAGAAGTAGGGGCCAGGGGGCAAAAAGTGACAGAGAAATACAAAGAACAGTTGACATTTCAGAAAGACTAAAGCAGAAGAGTTAGAAGTAAACCATGGCTTTTAAAATGCACTTTTTGAATAGTTTTCCAGCATGCAAATTGGCATAGAAAATGCACATCTCAATAGCTGGCATCCTATATTCATAGAATCTTGTTATATCTATAATAAAGTTACATTTACCTCCCTTTAAATGGCTTCAAAATTTCCAGTTGATGGCCTGATGGCCTCACCATTTCAAGAAGTTTCACAATACCTAACCTTTGCGTTCAATGCATGGGTTGAAAGGACCCGGCATTCATTGTGTCAGACTGCTACAATTGATGATAGATTTCTCCTTTTCTGTCTCCTTTTCGCTCTTAGTACAGTTTGGAACTTTGGATATTGTTAGTTGTCAAAGGAATGTTTTATATGCCTCACAGTGAAAGGGAGTATACAGGATAGTGAACTGCACGGGTGAAAATTGAGAACTTGTAGAGAAAAAAGATTTTGCATCATAGTGTGTATTAAAAAAGGTGTGCATCAGTGTGTATTCAAAATTGCTGTAGTTTATTAAGTTTGATAAGCATTACCATTGTGCAGTTTTGCATACAGGATTATTTGGTGACATGCACATGACATGTAATAATCAAATACTTTTTCTGAATAAAAACTTTTCCTTTAGTTTTATGCACGGCCAATGTTATCTTTTCTTATTGCAGCAGTGTAAATGAGATTGAAATTGGTTGCATCTAGCGGGCAGTTTTGTTCGCTAATTTCATTACTTCCTAGTCGTGGAGATCATTTCACATAACATCTTCAAGAGAGAGTGTGATAGACAAGAAGGAAAGGAGTGGAGAAAGAGAGGGGAAAAAAATGAAGCAGTTGCGTTTCGATTTCGTGTCATTCATACTCACACCTTAGTTGGTGCTGAGCGGGAAATCTGCGAAAGAGTAATATCGCGTGTCATTCTCAAGACTGCTTGGAGCGGGTAAAGAGTGAAGAGAGTTTACACTCCGGCTATCTTGCTGTCAAAGCTCTTGCAATGAATGATGGGGAATAATCTGTTTCACACCCTAGCTATGAGCCCCATCTCTCTAGATTTTGTGTTCTCTCTGACTGGCTTTAATTTGATTGAGACAGGGCATATTGACCTGTCACATACATGTAGTGTGCACTCCATTCCTTTTAAAGCCCATTGATGTACATGTTTTACCTTGTAAGAATGAAATTAATGATACATCCAGAAATGCTAGGCATAATCATCACTGTATTACTTGTTTCAGAATATATTTGTGCAGTGATATACTGGTAGGGGAAAAGATTTATGAAGTTTTAATTTTGCAGTATTATTTTGAAGAATATTAATATTTCTGTGCCTGAATAAAACTTGAACTGCCCTGTATTTTGTTAGGAAAAAATAATTTTGAATTCACATCCATCATAACTTTAAAAAGTATTGACGTTTGAGAATGAATCATATCACTGTAGAAAGAAATAGTCTATTCTTGTACAAAGTCATGTAGTAGTGTTAAATTGCAGAGAATACATATGTGTAAACACACCTTTTTAAAGAGCAAGCTACGTCTTTTCCAATCATCTTTATTTATATTCTTGCTCGGGAAGTATCCTGACTGTTCAAATTTGTTTGATGATTATAGAAATCCTAAACGTGCCCATGTTTGGCGTCTCCTCTAGGGGAGCAAAACAAGTTTGAATGTTACTCTGACATTTAAGCGCCCACCCTATGCATACTCAATGTTCCAGGGCAGTTTACACTGTGTTAAATGTTACAGGTGTGTAAAGCCTGTAGGGAGTTGGACTTATAGCAGGACCTCTGATGGTGGGTATTTCACACGTATCCATGGTGTGAAAGGAACGCTACATGTAGCTAAACAGGGCAGGTGGAATGACAGAATATGAGGAATGGATAGATTTAGATGGATTTAGAGGAGGGGAGGGGGAGGGAGCAAAAGAGAGGATGTGGGGGGGGGAGTAGAAAGATATTTGAAAATAAGCTGATCAGTGTTTTATTTTATTTTTCTAGAATGAAAGAGATATGCGAAGCTGGAAATTCTCTTCATTTTTGGTCGTTTGCAAGTGAAATGAATTGTGTGCTATATAGAAATAGAGGGGCACATGCTGTACCGAGAGAGTTGGGAGTTCATGTATTAACCACTTCTGTCAGGCAGTTGCTATTTTAGTTATGTGATAAACATATCATTGGTGGAATAAAAAGTCTCATCTTCCTTGGAAAGTCTAAGTGATTATCGTTTTAATTATAGTCAACCCAAGCATTCTCAATTCTGTCTTATTAATTGACATTAACCCCCTTTCATTCTGAGAGTACCCCATACACAATGTGTGTGTGATGCGTGAGTTTGTGGCAATCAATAGATCAAGAGTATCTCCCCTTATCACCTCCTATGAATTGAAATCTGTCGTTTGAATGCCATTTATCACGTCTCCTGCTTGAAATGCAATCGTCCTCCCCAGATGAGACGCTGAGATAACGAGATGCTGCAAATGGACGGATGAGGATTTGGGCGGGAGGAGGGTTAGGGGGTGGGCGATGGACAGTTGAATCGAAAAACAAAGATAGAGAAAGGGGATTGAACCTGTTGCTTGTCTGTCCACCCACCATCATTAACTTTTTCAACGAGCACATAACTTTAACACAAGCCCTCTCCAAAATTTCTCAGAGATCTATATACCACCTCCTCCTCCTCCCCTCCCCCTCATCTTTCCTTATCACTTTCACTCTCTCTTAAGACTTTGTCTCTCTATGTTTCTCATCCTCTGAAACGTGATCTATTGCTCATCATTTTGCATTTCCCCAGGATAGAGAATAAACGAAGCAAACATCATCTAGGCAAATCATTGCAGTCTGTCTAGAGTCTTAAGTCCAGATCCATTAGTGAGGATGAATTTCGTGTAGCAGTCAGTCGGCTTCTAAATTAAGCCAATGGCTCCAGGGGCTTCCCTTCAAGATGGTACATGTTCATGCCTTCATGCATGTTCTCAACTACACAAAATGGGATCTCATGTTACCTGGTTAATATGTGTCAAAGTTTGTTTTTAAAGATTTGAAATTGACTTCATTGGAATGTAAATATTTGTCTTGAGCTTTCATATTCCCTGTGCTTAATTCTAAGAATGTATCTATGTAGCATTAACCTGTCAAATCCACTAAGAATAAAACACTGCATTTTAAACGGTTAGCATGTAAAGCTTATCAGTTGCTAGACTGATATAGATGTGGAACAGTATGCAGAAATAATAGTTATTTTGGTGGGATTTTGCCTTATTTCTTTCAAACTGATGGTCAGTCAGCCTTTTGGTAGATAGTTTGTATTGCTTAACAAACAATTACGAAAAGGCCTACTAGTAGAATAAGTTTTTTTTTAAATTCTGAAAGTAATTTTTTTAGTGATTATATTCGTAATATGTAAGTAGGAACTGCAATTATTTCATAGCATTATTCTCTATAAAGAGGAAAGTATAGCATACTGAATTTGCAGCTTTAAGATGAATGTCTTTCCCAACATACAGTCATTCATTACATTCTTTGGAGACAGACAAGCTAATACGATCATCAAACCTCTTTCATGCACTCTTAAATGTACTCGCCAATGCCCAAGGAGGAGCCATGTTAATAAATTGAATGACATAAAAAATCAGAAAAGTCGTAGTTCAAGCTGACTGTAATGTTTACTCTCTAAAATAACAATTTCTTTTGAGAAATACTGGTTTAATCATCACCAGGAGAGGCAGGGGTAGATTGTGAAAGGGCAGTCGTAGAGGTCATGACTTCATCAGGTCGCATTTCTCGTAATCACCATAGATATGCATACGCTCAGCTATGCGAGGAGTAATGTCTTTAGCAAACAAGTGCACTCTTAATTTAGTGTGGGTGGGTGCGTCATTTTAGCTACCATAAGCGTCACAATACCGTTCCTCATCATCCTCTTACTTCAGGTTCAGCGACTTGTGAGTTCATGCTTAGCTTGTGAAGTAACTACCATCTAGTTGAACTCCCCAGTAGGCCTGATTTGTTGATGTTTATCTCATTGTTTGCGTCATTCGTGTCATTGGATGAGGGAATTGGGAGGATTCATGTTGCTTTCAGTAGGAGAGACAAACCAATTATCATTTCATCCATTGTGTTAGTGTCATTGCAGAATTAAATAAAAAGAATGAATAGGGGTGAAAATTCCCGATAACCAAGGATTCTTTGTCATCACCACTTCATTTTTATTTTTACACTACATATACAATACAAAATTAACAAAAGAATGGAAAGATAAATTGAAGTATGACATAATAGATTTGTATTATGTAGATATAAATATTATTCTGATTGATAATTGTTAGCCAGAAATATATTAGGTGGCTGGCAGAAGAATGAGATCACAGTTTTGGCAACAATTGTCAATTTTAAAGAGTAATAATTGAAAGATAAAGAAATAAATTAGAAAAATTTGAATATACCACTGTCAACACTTCAGGTAATATACTAAGACTATATTTTTGAAGGTGGAGGTTTCAGGTTTGCATGGTGGTACTGATAACATGGATGAGGTTTACAGTTCACCATGTGGTAAGTCCTGAAAAATTGTTTTACAATTGTCAAAGAAAGGTAAAAAACTACAACACATCAATTTCTGTGAATGCACACAACTAGCCACACATCCATTTGTGTCCTTCTGCTAGGGACACAGCAATGTATAGAATGTACAGATATCATCTCAACATTGAACATTGCTTGAAGACAGTATGGATTGATGATTGTAAGGCAGAAGTATTGAGACAGAAGGAAAGTCAATGACATTGGGATGAAATATCATGATGGAGTTGCTACCCAATATCCCATCATTTGTGATTGAGACATGACTGAGTTGAGAAGATGAATTTTTATTCCTAGTCCCAGAGGAAAATGAAGATATTGAATGTAATCGTTCTTCGTCTCATCAGTTTTTCTGATTGGAAATAATATTGACCAAGTGTGAGCGTGTCTCTAGACCATAACCTAATGGAGCACACACATTCCAAGTTGGATGCGGTTGCCCAGCAATAACACTTTCTAAGGGATAGTTAATATTGCAATATATCATTTTCTAAGGGTAGTACCTCCTTTTACTTTCATGTCTCAGGAGTTTTCAATTTCATAGTCCAGACAAATTGATCAATCTAGTGAATTGCAGGTGATGAATACTAATCAAAGCTGTAACCTTAATGAAGATTGGTTGCTTGATTGATTCATGTACAGCTTTAAAAGGGTGGGCTGCTAAATATTATTAACCCGTGCATATGGGAACCGGTTGGCCTGTGTATTAAGTCTGTCGGAATGAGAGGATTCAGTAGTCAAAGGGTTAAATGAAAATGACTCAAGATTAAGATTTATTCAGCCATAAAAACAGACAAAATGATATATTGATTATATTAATTATGAACTATATGAATTATGGTAGGGGCCAGTTTAAAAAACTAAAGTTGCTTGTGATGGTGGCCCATTATAACAAAGAAAAAAAAATCCATGAAAATTATGCATCTCTCATGATCTGGAACAAATCTAAAGAAGTACGTGTACATACCAAAAAGTTGGTTGCATTTTGTGAGTCTGCCTATCCAGGCGCGCGCGCGTGCCAAACCTTCTCCACAGACCTGTGTACATTAATTACAAAAATATTGAATTTCTACTTATAGAATTGCCTGTATCTTTAAAATTTATGAATGAATCGAACCAGTTGAAAAAAAATATGAATATTGAATCAACCTCTAAAATACTTTCTATACAATTTCTATCGTATGTTATGTAGAATTCCGGCCTTTTTGGTTTGTAAACACCCTTCTTTTTGTTTTCACAGAAAATAAAGAAGCCCCAAATAACACGTATTTCTATGGGGAAAGATGTCAAACCACAGTGACAAGGTGTTCTTTGTTGATTGGTTAGAAGTGTTTCTTATGGCGGAAATGAACCAGTTGAAATATCTAATAGAAGAGTACGAGTCCATTGTGTGACCTATCTATTCTTCCTTCCTATTGGTTGTATGGAATTCTGGCCTTTTTTTTATTAATATAAGTGCTTATTTTGGTTTGTCATCGCACACATATCAAGAACATACGTGCGTGTGCACTGTACCTACCATAGACATACGTATGCGTCTGACTAGACCAGCGCGCACAGCGAGCAGAGTGTCTTTCTGGTGACCTTCATCTACGCAGATGCAACAAATCAGGCAAAACTTTTTGACATGATATGATACATGTGAAATATTAAGAGAAATATCAAGGTTATTCCTGATTCCTTCCATTCAGTCAGTTACTAAGGCAGCAGTACTACTGAACTGAATGGGAAGAATGAGAATCTGTGCTGACACAGCCAGAGACAAACTTGAAATTACATCTTCTCAGTATAAGGCGTCTACACTTCTACACTTGAGAAAAGAGATGGTTGGAGGACTTGCAAGGATTATTGGATCTTTCCATCATGTTTTCCACTGTCCCTGGTGACCCGTAACTTCACACTTCGGCAAACCGGTCACATCTGCAGTTACTCCAGTCCTAAATCCATCTCATCCATTTTCGCAATTACGCATATTTTGCGGCGCTCAGTGCTGAAATATGTATTTTGAAT
The DNA here is from genome assembly GCA_029962745.1 of Echinometra lucunter. Classification (NCBI taxonomy): domain Eukaryota; kingdom Metazoa; phylum Echinodermata; class Echinoidea; order Camarodonta; family Echinometridae; genus Echinometra; species Echinometra lucunter. The sequence goes on from CM057151.1 coordinate 9,422,777, forward strand.
GAGAGCTCTCCGCATAGCATTCTCTTGGGGGCGCTACAGAGATGCTCCAATCACCCTGCATTAGTAATATGTTCCGAGCTGGTGGACTGCATGCAGCTTAATACTTTTCTCGCACTTTCCTCATGGATGTTAGAATTATCTTGAGGGGAATAAAAACTGTTGTACATATGTATTAACATACCAAGAAGAGTAAACTATTCCAACATGTATTTTAAGCTCCTAGCCTTCTACAAAAGTTAAAACTCAGGACTTAACCTTTCATCCTTTTCTATGGAATATTTCAAGACCCAACCACAGTCCAAGAGATATTTCTGTTTTATCAAGCCTTTCAGATTTATACCATGAATGTTCCTGCCATGGAAGGCCTGTCTTTAGCAAGTTAGAGTAAATTAATAGAAAAAGTTTTTTTAAATGGCATGTAAGTATGAAAAAAACTTATAAACCTATTTATGAGCGTATGTATTGATACTGCAAGTCATTTCTTTTGAGAAATGGTAAAATCGTAATTTGTGATCAGTTGCCTTGAGTGAAAGCTCTAAAAATGAACCATTCTGTTGTCCGTCACTGACTGCATGTCACTTTGTGACAAGCAATTAGTATGAGTGGGACTAAGGGAGAGTCTGTGGGCCAGTGATGAGTGATTTGAAAAGCTGCTAGGATTATCCAGATATGATATGCCCCAACCAAAGGTCCGACGCAATTATCCATGCTACTTCAATAATCGTCTTTGCTACGTTTTCACATATTTTGGGATCATCATGGACTTTGCTGCATGCTAGAAGAAAATTACTAATGACCAAAGAATGTAGATTTCCATTTATCATGCATCCTGCAAAGACAAATCTAAGAAACCATCCTCTGCTGAATACTTCATTATTAATTCTACTTTAATACTGTCTAAGACATGAAGAAATCTCTAACCCCTCAAAATTTATGAAAAACAGATATGACTTTGTTGATGTATCTGAAGAAAATAGATTGAATAGTCTATTTAGGATTCCGAATTTTATCATTAGTCCCAGAATTACTTATCCTTTATTTGCTATGATATATCAAAGAAACTGTACTTTCCTTACTACTTCTATAAAGCCTGTACTCTCTTACTAATCAGTGCATATAGAAATCTTCTTACCCCCAAAAGATCTCTTAAAAGTAATTGTGGCTATGTAATAAGTATGTAAAGAGAATTGAATTATTATATAGTATGTCCATTTCAACCTTAGTCACAGAATTACGAAGATTTTATTTGCTTTGATGCGTATCTCTCAGTATTGATCTTGCATGCACGAAGACACAGAGAATATTTACAAATCAGCTCTTCATTTGAGCAGCGCAAATAGAAGGGGCCTTGAAACTGATTCAAAATCTATGCAAAGTGTAATGTAACATTGCAAGTCAACAAATGAAATGGATGGGTTAGACAAATACTCCTTTTATACCTAGATACAGAAAAAACCTGATCACTGAAGAAACCTTGAATTACAGCTGCAGCAGATGTAATGTAAGACTAATCGGGCTTGTAGCAAATTTGTGTATTGGTGTGTGGGGAGACAGAGAGACAGAGACCGACAGAGAGACAGACCTAGTCTAAGAGAAAGAGAGAGAGAGGGAGAGGGGGGTTGGAAGAATTGAGATTAGATAAAGAAAAACAAGTGAGATAATGACATCTTTATAAAAATACAGACATATCATTTTAGTGCTAAGTGAAATAGAAAGAAAAAAATATATATATAGAATTTGTTACATTAAAGCTGAATGATTTTCTGTGAATACTACCACATAGTCATGTAAAAAGTGTTTTCTTGAAAATTAATCTATTTCTAAATTTACAACAACAAAACATTTGCTATAGGTTGTTGTATTAACATCTATTTCTAGACCATGATTACATGCAAACGTAATTTATTAACATTTTGATGAAAGGTCAGCATCTCTTTGTGCATTATAGCGCCAGAACATAATGTCAGGAGTGATATTGGAAGATAATTTTACAAATCTACTTTTAGTATGTAGGCTAATTGGCTTTATAAAGGAGCAAAACAGAGGGTGATGGAAGACCTGCCTGTCTCTTAAGAATATTACACCTTCAGCATCATTTCAGGGTCTTTTTTCAAAGACGAAGGAGGTAGTTTGCTCATGAAATTACCTTTCTGGGTTAAGGAATTAGGAATGACAACTCTGCTATTCGTCAAGCTGATATCTCGATCTAGGGGGAGGATCTTGGAAGAGAATGTTATCTTTTTCAAGACCTGAGGAACATTTGTAAAGTTGTGAAGGCTTATATTACACACTTTGGTAAGGGATTTACAGTTTATTTCAAAAAAGAAAGATTTGGAGGCCTGTATGATAAGCTTTCTTACTAAATTGAAGGAACTTCCAAAAAATATTTGTTTTGTGATGAAAGATTTTCACATTTCTAAAGTTATTTTAACAAGGGTTTTGTTTCTTAAATGAAATAAATATGACATTTACTAATTCTAGTTCTTTACTCAGCTTAATCTCACAGGCTTGTGGCTGTACACTTAATTCTTTGTGTGTATGTTTGTGTCTCTTATCCTGGGAATGCTCTGTTTGAAGTCTGGCCTCCCTATCTGATCTGTTGTTGAACTGAGTCTCATGATATTTTCATCCTATGATTTTGGGTCAATGCACAACAAATCCATAGACTTACCACCTTTTTATTTTTCATCACAAATTTAGGCATGCCCTAATTAACACAGTCTTTTCCCTTAGCTTTGTGCCCCCTTAGGTGTGATTTCCATCACAATTTCCACTGTCTTTGGTTGTTCTTTTTTGTTTCCATTCTGCCTTCTTGTTACCCCCTTCTCCTTGTTTTACCCCAGACCTAGACCTCTTCATCCCTGTTTTGCCCCCATCCTAGATCAAATCAAATCAACCTCGGGGCTCCTGGTACTTTCCTTCCCTTTTGCTAGAACCAGATTAGAGTATCGACTATAAAACCTGGCTGTTCCCTGGAGCGTGTTTTCACGCGATGACTCAGTGCAATTTAGCTCCAGTTTGTGCGCAATTTGTTGGGGGACGGCTTGGAATCTGAACTTAAGGAGGAGGCCCTGCAGCTTTAGGATGGGTGTTTGAAAATCAGGGAAAGGTTGGTTTGAAAGTCAGTACCCCGGGGCTTGAACCTTATGGTCTTCAAAGTGTCAATTGTAGATGAATGGAGGAAGGAAGTTGTGTATTGCCAGTGAGTGAATACCGGTTAGGCTATGAAGATAAGTACTTCTCAATCTGTCACTGACAGGAATGAGTAGCATTTACAGATGTCTTCCACAAAGGAGATGTTGCCATATTCATTATGCATGTCATTGCCTTTATAGTATACCAATAGACAAAGTCAGAAGTGTTTTACAACACATAATGTATTTGATATTTAGTTTATTAAAGTCATTTACAACTTTTGATAAATAATGAAGATACACCAAATCATTAACAGGTTTGTGGAACAGATATTCCAAGAGGCATTGACATTTTAGAGGTCACTTTGGAATTGAGGAATTTCTTTGAGAAATAATCATTCTTTGACTTGAACCACTAATCTGTAAGGATGATAGATGCGTTCAGCAATTAAATCCCAGCTGCTGTCTACCATAGATATGAGATCACTGTAAAGTGTACTTTTTTTCAAGTGAATTACACTGTATAGCATGTTAAAGGACTTCAGTTGAGACTTCTTCACAAATGAAGCAGCAAACCCTTGCAGTATACTCCTGTGGGTTTTTGCATGTAAAAAAGACCCCCCCCCCTCCAAATTTTTTGCCACCTGGAGGCAAAAAGTGTGGACCAATCAAATTCTTTTTAAGTTACAATATGATGTCATGACTTTTTGCAAATTTTGGCAAAACTGTCTTTTATTTGAGCATGAACACTTGATGTGTTACAGTGTGTCTCATTAAAAAAGGGCATGGTAAAAAAAAAGATGGGGGTTTTCCATGGGGGATTGCCATTGGATTTACTATATGTAGTGACCTTTTACTGACATAAAAACCACTGTATGAAGATTCTGTGTTCCTAGAAAGGAATATTTGAGAACTGGGAATGCTTGCATTTAAGTTTTTAGATGTCTTATCCATGATTTTTTGTTTGTTTGTGATGTTGAAATGTTAATGTTTTTCTTTTACCCAGGATCATCCCAGTACCGCTTCAGCAGTCTTCGCTTTTCCATGGAACCCCGAGATGCTCTGGTAGTGAATGGCTCTGGTCTTACCCTGAATTGCTCCACCCAACTCTCTGATGGTATTGTCATCGAGTGGTACAGAGATGGACAGAAAATCAATGTGGATTCATCGAGGTATTACAACCTTCTACCAACTGGAGCCCTGCAGATCTTGCCAGGTACTCCTGATCGGCTGCTGACAGGAGTCTTCTACTGCACCAGCTCCAAAAGAAATCTTGGACGCATCGAAAGCCGCAAGGCCCATGTCACACTTGCAAGTAGGTTTACTACTGATCAGTATCTTGATCTTTTTTAAAAAAATATACTCTGCACCCATAGCTATAAAAAGGGAAAAAAAAAGGATCATTGCTTCTCTTTACAAGAGGACATCAAATACATGTAAACTGAATTATTTCATTTAGGAACTGTCTCAGTCTGGAGGAAAAAAGAAGTTGATCAGAAAGCTTTTGAAGTGTATGTTTAAGTACTAGGAAGGCATATGAATGTATGCTCATTCAATTTCAGCCAGGTCACTTATTGGTAGGTATACTCATTGTCATGCTATTGCACATGCATGCAGAGCTGTTCTGACATGCTGCTACTCCTCGCTCTTTAGAAAGGTAGCATACATTGATGACTAGCAAGTCTAGTTGCAGGATATTTGAAACACCTCTCCTAGAGCAAAGAGATGCAAATTAAAGCTGTCTGATTCAACCAAATCCTTCTGTAAACTTTTCACAGGATTAAAGTGGCAAAATGTTTACCTCAAATGTCATCCCCATCAAATCCTGCTCCTTAAATTTGTGATTTTCCCATCCCTGAGTTGCCTTGAAGAATCTGCATTCTGCGCTCATGTGTACATTTTCAGGACGGTTGATTTGATCTCCCCTTGCTATAGTTAAAGGCTAGAAAAAGGGAAAAAAGGGAGGAAAACACCAAGGGTGTGATGATGCGAGTGGGATGTATTCCCTTAGCTTTTAGTATGTGTAAAGTTGTTTATGGTTGACATGACATATATACATGTATGCATAAGATGTAGCAGTGCTTACATAATTGATTTCAGAGCCATTTTTGATACTTATGAAGGTGGGAACATTGACGTTTTTGACAATTTTCACATTGTAAAGGTCAAAACGATGTGAGAACTAGGAAAATAACTTGACATCTTCAGATGTCATTATCCTGATTAAAACAGTTCCATATTTACAAAATTATCTTTGGTGTTTTCAATATTTTTATTTGCAGTAGCTAAAAAGGCAAATCGTAATGAAGAGACTGATAGTAATATTTTGATACATTTTTATGCCAAACAGCATTATGTTAAGGCTTATTGAGTTCCCTGAATAACAGTGCATAATGGTAAATTCAAAAGAGACTTGAATTTGCTAGGTACAAATTGAAATTACAAGTTTATTTGTTGACCTTTGAGTTAACATCTCTTCTTCTGACAAGGCAACTTTATTTGCCAAAAATGACTCACTTCTTCTAATGAAGAATGGTAAGAAAGGGTAAACTAAGCAAAAGAAACCAATGCAGTATAGAGATAAATGAAAGGGAGTAAATGAAGAAATATTTAAGAGACAAAGAGATGGTTGAAGATCGAGGGAGAGGGAGAGAGGAAACAAGAGGGAGAGAAATACAAATAAGGAGGGAAAGAAAGTCAAGAGACAGAGGAAAAAAGACAGAGATGGGAGGAGAAAGAGATATAGAGACATACACACATAGTCAGAAGAGAAGTGTAGAGAGAATGTGGGGGGGGGGGGGGGTGCAGAAAGAAAGAGAGACAGAAATTGTTACACATCATTTACAATATGCCAACACATCATTTGCTGGGCACCAAAAATAAACACGGCAAGACTGTCTAACTCAAACAGTGAGAACCCCCTCGATAATAAAACACTACACATCAGTCTCTCATATTCATTCTCCAAGCATGATGAGGAGACAAAATATAGAATTTGTTAGAGCAGCAGCCAGCTTATGGTAGTGGTAATAGGAAGAGGATCTGTCTGTATGTCTGTTGAAGGCCCAATTACTGCGGGATTACTGTCAGCAGAGCTTAGAATGAGTCAGTTATAATGGACCTGCCTGTATTTGATCATTTCCAAGACATGCTGTTTAAAGAGATGATTTGTTCTTTGCTTCACATCCAACATCTAGTGGGATTTTGATGGATGGGAGGGAGATGAGGATTGGGAATATATCGGAATGATGATGTAGCCGTATTTCCTCATCACATTCTCGTGCTGAAGAAAGCGCAATCAAAATTTATTTGAATTCTCAGCTCTTAGTGAAGGTGTACCTGGGCTTGAATGATTTTAATGATGCAAGCCTCAATGCATCCAAGTATTCTTATATTTATACTTGCTTTGAATTTGAATATACAATATAACTTATATAGGGCTACATATTATTTGACTTCTTATTGAGTCAGATAAATGTAAAGAGCTGGGCCCTGTTGCATAAAACTTGCCATTAATCGTAACTCTACCATCAATGGTAAGTACCATGGTAACATTGCTCAACAGCCAATCAAATTCAAGGTTTCCATGGAAGTTACCATTGATAGTAAAGTTACCATTATTGGTTAGTTTTATGTAAAGGGACCCCGAAGATGAAATTTAGCTAATTGCCTTTGAAATAAAAGTTTTTGTTCAATATTGGTAAAAGTGTAGTGTGGTGATCTAAATGGATCTAGTATGTGTTAGTTCTTGACATAGGTAAATTGAATTACCACTTAGAAGAAAGCCATTGAAGATGAATAAGGACTCAAACTATGCAGGACAAAGAAAGGAATATTGTGGAGGAGTTTATGTGGATTTCGAGAACTGAATGCGGTAATTCCATTGTTCGCAGAAGAATTCAGTCCAAGTATGATTCACTGCTCCTCCTCTATTTGCTGAAACATAAGTTCCCATCCAAACCCTGCCACATCCGCCTCAAGTGGCGTAAGAAAATCTGAATATGATCTCAAAGCATCATAATTCCTGCCAAGTGTAACGAAACTAGATGTCCCTCCATTCCCCAGAGTCCACTGCCTTCCTACCTTCACCTGGTAGTCAAAGACATACAGAACATGCCCCTTCATTTCCAAATGGAACCTGAGAAAGAGAGCGGGGGAATCTTGAAGTAGCCCATGCAAATTAACCCCCTTCTTTTTCCATCTTTACGATGTGGGGTAGGACCGGGTTTGATTCGCTTGGCAAACACTGGGCGTCTGGAGTGGGGTTAAACATGGTATCGCGAGAATGACTCACGGTGTATTAGCTATCCCTTCAAAGGCCCACTCCAGATCATCCTTCGATACTGCTGTCCAAAGAAATGGGTCCTGTCACTCAAGATGTGATGTGCAAGAGCTCAACAGAGAGACAGAGACTGAGAGACAAAGCCTGAGAATAAAACAAAGATTGAATAGAAAGAGAATGAGAATGAGGAAGAAAAGATTGAGAGTGAGAATAATAATGATAATGATACTATATTGATTTATAAAGTGTAGAACCTCTTCTGTACTGCAAGAGCTCCTGATATGCTTAACCCCTTGAATATTAGGCCAGAGATAACTCTGGATAGGGTCTATGGAAAATGTGTGTTATACTGAATTAAAATGGTGCTGAATGGGTTAATATGCTTAAGCCATTGGGATAAGTATATATGGAAGAGAGAGAGAGAGAGAGAGAGAGAGAGAGAAAGAGAGAGAGAAAGATAGGATTGAGGGAGAGGTACTTGGAAGAGGTGAATGGATTGCAGGAAAAGAATGCAGTGTGCAGAACAGGTAAAGTCTGAAAAGATGACTCTCCATATACCCTCCCCCCCCCCAAAATAAAGAGATGTATGTTATTTTCTCACTTGAAAGTTAGAGTCATACAGAAGTTAAGGCTAGTTAGCATATCCTTCATACATTTATGATTTATGATTGATTTTGTACTTGATAGAATCCTGTGAAGATCTTAATCCCACAAGCCTTCATCAGGATTAGGTAGGACTCCCATGATTTCAAGCGTGAAATATCATTGCAATGTGCTACTTGTATTCATGATGCACCCAATTTCTAAAGATTTGTTCAACACAGACTTTGCTTAATGTAAAATAGAGCTGTATTTGACATTGAAGTACAAGGTTCAATACATTGTATCTGCCTTGAGGGTATGATGCTTTTACATAGAATTATTCTTGTTAAGGGTAAGAAGTCATGATTTATGCTCAAGGTCATGCTTTCCTGAGTTTGTTCAAAAAGCATGCAACATGGAAGTGAATGCTCCTTCTATGAAAAGAGACCGCAGACCAAACTTCCTCACATTCTGCTAATTATTCTGTTTATTATTCTTGTGCTCTCGTGATTGCGTGCTTGAAGTTTGTTTACTTAGATTTTGACAAAGAAACTAATGGTGTCATAGGTCATCAAAACTGAACAAACCTTTAATCCCATAATTCATTGAATTCTTGTCATTAATTTGATTATATGAATTTGAGGAGTCTTCTGACCTCTGTGCAAGCCAATATTATTGCACACATTTACAAAAATGTGAAGCTTCTAAGTAGTTTATAATGTATTGATTGTATTAAGTGACTTAGTCACAGATAATACATGTAGTTACAGAGAGGTCTAGTAAACATTCCAAAAAGATAAGTATTTAGCTAATTTCTGAAATGATGCTATTCAACTTGAATGTGCTCTATTCACCCATATCCCCACTCCTCTGATTATAATCCCGTGGTACTTTTTGTTTGTAAGAATCAGAGTGGTGCTTCTTCATGAACCTGTCGTGATTGCTTGTAATCCTGCATTTACAAACTTGATTTTGAGAAGAAGATTGGGCATCTGACATACATCGCAGTGACCTTTTCATTAAGGATATTAGTTTCCATATCAAGATCCCATTGTACTTTTTTGTGCTTAATAATTAAAGTAGTGAATCTTCATTAACCTATCTTGATTGCTTGTACGACTGCATTTAAAAACTTGATTTTTAGAAGAAGAATGGGCATCTGACCTACATCGCAGTGACCTTTTCATTAAGGATATTAGTTTCCATAAATCAAGAGAGTAATCAACTATTCAGGTTTTTGAGAAGCGGCACTGAATGGGCTTCATTGAATTTATCCCTTCCACTTACATACAGATACGTAGGAAATTGTGATTGTATTCAGATCTCGACACTCCTGCAACCATTTTATACAAAGCAACTTTCCAAAGCATTGAGAAGCATTGAACCTTGCAGACTTGAATAGACATATCTTCAAAGTTATGACAAGCCAGATTTACTGCCATGAAGAGAATTGATTATATCTGTAATAATCTATTGATTGCCTCCTTATGACGTGTCATATATACACTGCAACTTGCCAATCTGGTAGTAACATGATGTGAGCATGTCAAGGATAGGGTATTATATTTTCTTAAAAGCTCATAGAGACTGCATGCATTGTTGTACAATCATTATGCCACATGACCCATGAAGCCACAAGGTGCGCCAGTCAATAGAGCAAACCAAAGAATTCGATAATGACTTATCTTCTCCCATTCTTCATTGAGCTTTGTTCATTTCAAGTGCAAGTAATTTCTAGGGAATATTACATGCTGTTCTTTGTTCTTTTCATATCTTTGGCTATTAAGTATTGAAGTTTGTTTAAGGTTTCTATAAATCAAAGTAAAGATGTGTCATTTATTGGAGGGAGAAAATAAAACACTGATTTCCTTTATATCTGTTTTCATCTTAGTTTACATAGTTACTCATCAATGTGGTTAGGAATGTAGTGATTACTTTTTATAAAACAACAATGGAATATCGTTGGCATTCCACCTTTCCTGTCTTGGTTGTAAAGTAATGTTAGACAAACATGCAGATGCAGTGGTAGGAAAAGCCTGAAGAATGAAAAACCCTTCTTGTATTGATACACATCTGTGAATGAGTAATAACTTAACATGTATTTTCTTATTGAGGGGAAAGCATGAAATGTCTTTAAATCAGTATGATTGTACCTTAACAGAACTTGATCTTTCCTTCCTGGTAACAAGGTGCTTAAAACAAGAGGGAAGTCTTGAAAACTGTGGTAGATATGAACATACTATCTATCATAGCCAGACAGGCATTAAATCAAAGACTATGACACTGGTGTTCTCACAGAGAATGTTTTATTCAATGATCAATAAATATATCTAAGAGTGCATTTGTATGTTTTTTTCATCAAAATATTAGCTTCCTGTAAAATATACTTCAGAAAAGAATGGGCAGATCACTGACATATGGTTATTTTTATTTGTGATTGTATTTCTCATGTTTAACAAATCTTTATTTCCAGTTTATGATTATAACTTGAAAACCATCCTGTAATGAAAATTTAACATACCAGTTTGAAGTTTTTTGTTTTCTTTTCTACAGTTGTCAGACCTTTGTTATATCTTTCTCGAGCTAGAGTTCTTCAGTTCCCCCATATATTTTCCTCTCTTCCTCTTCTGAAGTATATACAGCACATGTATGCCTATTGTAAGTAACTATTTTAGTCATGACAGATCTAGATCCCTTCCCAGAATTCCTCTGCATAGACTTAAATCAAGCAACAATCAGTCAACCTGATGATAGTGTCAGCACCTCACTGGTCTTCTTGATTGATGTGTTGCTGTTCCTATTGTCGCTTCAGCCATTCCCAAAATCTTGGCTCCCCAGCACAATAGCAAAGTGTTGCATGGTGGTGTTTCGCATGGTGAGAGAGTCAAGTTATCATTCAAGGGTGGGTGACCATTCAAGGACAAGTTTACAATAGGACACTTATCAATCACTGGCTTTAGAATTTGTGTGAAAGTCAGTTTGAACTGTATACTTCACTGGCCCCCATTGTGGCACTTGCAGATATAGGGGGGACAGTTAGAACTGGCCCATATACACCCCTTTTAAGAAGAGCAAGTGGCATACCCTAACCTGTTGAGCATGATTTGATTTCAATATAGCACACATTTTCCATAAACCCTAGCCCAAGTTATCTCGGGCTCAGTCTTTAATGGGTTAAGTGCACAACCCCAAAATGTCCTAACTTCCTTATTTTTGTACCAAAAAGGAGCAAATGTAGAAGGCCTTTATATTCTGCTTGTCAGAGATTTTGTACTGTAAGTACCTAGAGATGCGATGCTCTATGATCTTTTATCTTTTTTTTTCTTAATTGAAAAAAATTGTGCCCCTCCCCATATATATGAAATACTTAATCCACCCTTGATTGTCGTTTGTATATGAAATTGAACTGAATTAAAAACTTATGACCTGGAAAGAGTGTTCATACACCCTTCCAGTGCAACCAAGTTCTACAAATATGCATTCCACATGATATTTCATTAGAAAAATCAATGTGGTACAAGGAATGTGTGATATCAAAACATTACAGTCTATGAAACCATGTTATGATTAAAACTGTTTTCTAAAAGGAGGGTAGAATTATGCACCTTTAAACTTGAATTTTTGTTTCTGTTGACTGCAGATTCTAATCCATTATGCGAGGTGCATTATAGGCACAAGACATATCTGTAGCTGATACTCATGTTTTACATGAAATTTCATATAATAACATGTATTTTTGTGGTTATGATGGGATTGAGAAAGTTATTGCAAAGTGGAAATTTTAGATATACCTCATGTAAAGTGAAACTGTGGGAATATTTCATATGCTTTCATTTTTTATGAAAGGAAGAGGTGTTTTTTCCTGTCTAAATTTAAATGTCCCATGTAACTTTGCTGACGTTTCCCAGAGCAACAAACCACAACCCTCAAAGCAAGCTCAAAATTTGTTATTGCTACTAGCAAAAAGGGAGGTGTTTATTGCGTCTAAGAATAACATCACCATCTTTCATCAGAATGAGTGATGGAGAAAGAATGAAAAAAAGAATTCCTTGGTACCATTTACTTACGAATTCTGAAAGTATACCTATGTACATGTATGGCGTAGATATGGTGAAACCTGCTTTAGCAGCACTCATATAGAAAGACAATCTGTCTGGCCCTACCTGTCTCTAAAGACCATATTCACCTCAAATAGTGTTTCTCTTTTAGATATGTCCTAGAGTAACCTGTAAATAAAGACAACTTGCTTTTCATGATCCCTTTTTTTGCCTCTTTGAAGCATGATTTATGGGACTTTCATTGTTGTAAGTTCATTTAGAACATACTTAAAAATCTTTTTTTTTTTTTCATTTTAAGAATCACACTGTTATACACATGAACTTTAAACCTTGGAAGACTTTTGCTGTTATCATATCAAATTTATGTTGATTTGTTTGTACATTTTTTTTCTTCTATCTTCCATAAACTATTTCATTGTTCACAAACGAGTTTCTGTTCTGATCCTTCCCATTTCACCATAGGTGTAGCATAACATCTGTAATGAGGTCTTGATGAAAAGTCATTGTACATTGTACGGATTCTCACCTATTCAGTAGGCTTTGTTGAAGAGTTTCCTATTTCTTCCTGTTGGCAAACTGGATACTTTAAAGAGCAGTGTTCTATTCTCAGAATCTTTTGTGAATTATTATTTTTAGTCCCAAGATAGCTGTCAGTATGTGGTCAGTCCATATATCTTCATTAACACATCTTTCAAGATTCCTCAGAGAAAGTAACTTTATCTCTGTGGTTTAATGAAGATGATGGCTGCTAGTATCGCATTCTTTCTTTACATGTGCGTTCAAGAATTCCGTGCTGTGCAGTGCACATCCCTTATCATCCTCTAATTGAAGCTTTTCAATACATTGTGAAAGACCAAGAAGACCCCTTCCTTAGAGAATAGTAGAAGTAGTAGGCCTATGTATTGCCACTGCCTGATTTTCTTGTATTACAAAACTTGATACATGAGATTTGAAGATGGAACCCGTTTCCCTTGTGGAAAGGATGTCACTGCTGTCAATGAAATTGAGTTACACTGAGTCTGGAATAGATAAACTAGTCTCTACAAAGAGAAAAAGGAATGTTGGATTAGTCTGCCTATTCCAGACACAGTACCGCAAAGTCCCAATAATAGTAGAGTTAATTCATTCCACTTTTAGAATCGTATGGAGCTTTGGAGGTTGTGCTATCTCATAGAGCATAAAATGATTTGAATGGAGGCAGTGAGTGAGTGGGAACATTCATGGATGAAGTGTTATGACATTTCTTTCTCAGCTGAAGGAACAATGCAGATCCTTTTTCATTTTTCCTCTGGTCATGTATAACATTAATAAAAAATGGATCACATTATTCCTTGAAATTCAGGCTATGTTGAAATGCTTTTCCATTTTTATTCCCATTAATCATTGTTTGACACGACAAACGTAACAGTGAGCATAAAGCCTAATATTCCACTCCTGGGGCCTGATGGTGCTGGTTTCATGGGAGTACGGCAGGTCCCTGACTTGATATCAAAGGTGTTTCAGAATGAGGCTGAACAGTTAAAACTGGAAGACTGACTCACACCTTGTCCATCTGTGTAAAGCAATCTGCCGACATTAAGACAATTTATTGATCTCTCCCAGTTCTTCCTCTCATTGACAAAAGGTCCGTGGAAGAGATGTGTAAGATAGACGAATTACTCAGATCTGCTGATCAGATGTGTTTAATTTGAGGTTGGTTGTATCCAAGGTACAGAATGAAATCGTAGAAAGGGAGGATTCACGTTTCTCTGGCAGTCCTTTTCTCGTAGCGCACGGGTGTAGGGAAATTATCGATGTGCGTGGTAGCTCTATAACGGAGATCCCCGTTGGCATAGAAATCAGAATGCCAGGCATAGTATCCAGTTTCTAGGGCAAATGAAAATTTATTGATTTTTATCTGGCGATGCCAAGTATTGACTTAACAAGCTCTTACAAAGTTAGCTACCTCACGTTGCTGTTTGTATGGTGTGTATACATGGAGTCTTCCTGCTTTTGTAGGCAAGGATGGAAACTGATTTAGATTAGTTGGAAGGTGAAAGAAATTGCATTTCATATTGAAAATATGAGGGCAAAGGGGGGTCGTATTAAAGTCCTGAAGAAAATAATCATTGATTTTGTCAATTGATTACCTGATTTAACATTTGGCTCCATATCCACTGTTCTCATGTTCTCCATTGTAATATTTTACAGTTTTTGTAAACATCAGTATTTATTTATGTACAGCAAGACCAAAAGTAATATTTGATTTTGAATGGAAATGGGTGCTCTTGTTTCATGTAACAAGTGAGATTTTAAATGAAGTAATCATGCTTTAGCTTAGTGGAACATTTGAAATCATATTTCCGCATGATGATGTGATGTGTGATGATGAGTTGTAAGCGATTGCTAAGAAAACAAGTGAATACTTGTAGGGAGTAAGCAAATAACCAATGGCTTGAATTCCTCTCTGAGGGACTTGATAATGAGGATTAATGCCTTACAAAGGGCAACAGCATGTCATCTTGGTTATGAACCTAGGAGATCCTGATTGCAAGATCACTGTTGTATCACTGGCTGTTACACCCCCTATTGTGCTAGATCATTGTGATTTATGCTAGAACATTATATAATTATCAATTCATATTATTTGTTTACATTCTATTTTTATTTTTAAATTTATGCATTAAAAAATAATGCTTTTGAGTAATATCGTCTTTTCTTTCATTTATGAACCAGCTCTGGGAGAGATCCGTTCCCCATTTGGCGTGACAGTTTACCCTGGAGATACAGCTAGATTTGAGTGTGAAGTGAACGGCACAGTACCAAAAGTCACAACGTAAGTGTATGAACTTTTGCATATGATTTATGATCAATTTGATGTTTAAAAACCATCTTTTTTCAAAATTGGGATGCAAAAATTTACTGAAGTCAATATTTGGTTGTAAATCTGATCCACTTTCTGATATCGTACAGTGTATAATGTATAATGTTCTCTGTTGGGTGTAACATATTTTAATTTTGTTGCAGACACCACCCAACGTCTGTCATCAAAGTTTTGAATGCTTTTATAATAACTCTCATCAAGTGAAATGAAGCTAGCTAGATGACACAATAAATCATCGGAAGAACAAAAGATGTGTACATGTATTGTAGAAAATAGATGCTGGAAGACATAGACATTTTGATGTCCCATACATTAGAAAGTATTATGGACTTATAAACGTGTTGTGAGTTTGATTTTAAGAACTGATATGTCCTGTTTTGTAAATTTTGAGATATTTACAAGTTTAGTTGCTAAAATATGAAGAAAATGATAAAATACATGATATGTTAGATCATAATTGCAAACTTTTTCCTTGGTATATAATGAGTGAGGTATCAAACGGAAGGTTTTTTTTTTGGGGGGGGGCCGGGTTGTTTCATACAGTGGTGGTGTTACTTTAAAGATGTAAAAAATAGCCTTTACCGTTTTTTTTGCAATCAAACTCTTCAGAAAGATACCAAATGTATTATTTTACTTTTACTTCGTATTTCAGGGATACTTCAGAGATCCCAGCTCTAGTGGTTATTTTCTGAACACAGTCATAAATGCTAATCAACTTGGAAATGGATGGTGACATATAGGATGAAAATAGCTTGGAGTTGCCCATAAACAACAAACTTATTATATAAAGAAAAATGGCTGCAGAGTTAGAAAACCAGCTCTAAAGCATCAACTCTTTGATTGGTCTATTTCTGCTTTCAGATGGATGAAAGGTCGACAAACGATCGACTTGACTGAAGAGCGGTATGCGTCTCGCTACACTCTGCTTCCCAGCGGGGCACTTGAGATTCGCGATGTGAGGGAGGGAGATGCAGGCAGCTATTGGTGTAAGGTGGAGAGCCCTCTGTTACCGAATCAAAGAAGATTCAGTACGAATGCAGAGCTGGTTGTCAGGGGAGGTAAGTCTCCTCCATGCTGCTGTGTAACCCTAGAAGTATTTTGCAGATAGGGTGTGGAGGGTTAGACATTTATATTCTCTGTTATTAGCTCTGATTAAAAAGAGTTTCTAAAGCAAACTCTGTAAAAACAAAGATTTTTAAAATTAGCTCTGAAGAAGAAAAAAATTTGACAAAAGAGTTTCTTGAATTTTAGCTGTGAAAAAGGGTTCTAAAATGGGCTATAAAAAACTAAGAATGATCCCTGAAAAACTATTGAAGAGTTTCTAAAATGAGCTATGAAGAAAAAAAAACAGTGTCTAAAAGAAACTATGGAAAAAAGGAGTCTCTAAATTGAGCTCTAGAAAACCATAGATATTCTGAAATGAGCTATGAAAAAAAGTTATATATGCAGATAAGGTGCTGAGTTATGGATACATATTTTAATACACGCACGGAAGAAGGGGGGGAAAAAGAGATATGCTTGCAAATAGGGTGCCAAGTCTGTAGCGGATCAATGCGGCCGGAACTGCGAAACGAAAAACAGCCAGAGCTTTGGAATGGATTTCTTTCTTCTTTTTTCTTGATAAGAAGAAAATGCTATGCTTTGGAACGGTTTTCTTTGTTCTTTTTCTCAATAAGATAAAAATGCTATGCTTTGGAACGGAAATTTGAGTGTAAAAATGGGGGTCTTCTCCGCGGCACATACCCACCACGCATTATATACCGAGTGCCCCCATCCCGGGAGGATAAGAAAGTTTTTCCCAGAAATTCTCACTGCTCATCAGCGAAAGTAAACATGAACTCAACTTGTAATGCTAGTAGAGACTTGTTTTCTATTGATACTGAATTAACTAAGATAAATATCAACATAAAGTGTTTTTCATGGAGTAAACTAGACCTACTTGCGTTTTTGAAGGTGTGGGTACGCATGTTTATTTTGTAATCATTAGAGACATATGAATATATCATTCTCGATAGCGTCTGTTTTTCCAACTAGTTGTACTGCATCCTTCAAATTACAAAGGAAAGAGAAACAAATGAGTACAAACTGATATTGTACTGATTTTTGAAGCATTTTTGGCCCAATTATTCAGCAACATATTTATTCTTCCATTATGCACTGTGTCAAATTTTCACCCACACTAAGCATCTGTTTTCATTGATGTGACTCTCTTCCTTTCAAAACTTTTTGTTTAGACCCAGCCCCAGCCCAGCGTCCAGATGATTTGGCCTTCCTCGTAGCTCCAGGACCAGGCAGGATTGAGGCCCTGATAGGTAGTACTATCACCTTAGAAGCAGCAACTACAGAGCCAGCCACACTGGAGTGGTATAAAGGAGAGAAAAAAATCAACATGTTAGTATTTATATAGCAATATTTTTCTCTGCCATACAGAATACACAATATGGCTTACTATAGTACATGATATTTATGGGTACAGTCTGTGAATTGCACCTAATTGATGACTCGGTATTTAAAGTGAAAATGTATTCTCACTGCTCTCAGGTGTAGTAAGGTGAAAATGTATTCTTACTACTACTTGTACTTATCACTTGAATATGCTCCACATTATCATGATGAGGAACAAAGTTTTGTAAAATTGAGAAATATACAAACTGATTAATTTTGCTGGGTTGTGTAAGAAAAAAATATTTCAAATGATAGGTATGCCCCAACCTTGTGTTCACGTAAGATGCTTCAATCAGATTTCTAGGAGTAAATTTCCAGAGTGAAATATTGTTTGTATAGTTGTGTTTGATGTAAGGGACAAACTGATGTAAATGTAAAAAAAAAATGGAAATGCAAATCCCGTATCTCTAAAATGATGTTTATATATTTTTGTGATATCCTTTCTAGAATGTTGATAAATCCCTTTCAGAAGTCATAACCTAGTGTAGGGAGAGAATGGCTGGCAAAGTTTTTAGGTACACAGATTTTCATCACCATGATTATGAGGCATGTTGTATTTATTTCTTTGAAAAGATGGGGGAGGGGTACTACAAAATGGATGCCTTCTATCTTCAAGTTGCTATTAGAGATGAGCGTCAAATGTTTTTGATGTTTGCAAACGTCCATTTAACAAACATTTGTCCGTCATTTTCGTGCATAGCGTGTCACCCTTCCTCCCCAAATGAAAAAGACAAACATTCCCATTTCTCAGTTGAAGCGCTTCTTCAAATACACCTTTCAAATTTTCACAGAGGTGAATTGATTTTCATGTCCCCTGTTGATGAAGGGGAGACAAATGATGGGAGTTTGGAAGGAAGATGCTGAGAGTGTATGTTAGTTTTCACTCTATGTGTGTAGAGAATGTTTGCTTATGGATGCCTATGTTGTCTCTGTATATGATGTGATATGAAGGTGAATGTCAAGAATTTTGATGAGCAGCTATTTTGGTATCGAGTGATAAGGAGACAATGGTGGTATAATCGGTAGGCAAGTGGATATTATTGATATGAAGTATAGTTAGTGTCATCTTAGAGAGAGGAAATAATTTATGATTCATCAACTACTTTTGTGGAGATGCCCTAATAGATAATTTTATCAATAGCTCTTTTCACTCTTTCTTTATTTTTATCTTTTTTGTATCTCTCTGATTTTACCTATTTTTCTTTCCCTTACATGTTCTTCTCCTCTGCTTCCTCTCCATTTGTGTTCACCATTTTCTCTTTCTCCTGTTCTTCCATTTTTGCTTTGTTTTCTGACTGCTGAGTGATTTCTTTTTTCTTAATTACATGTATCTGAACTTTCATGTTTTTTATCATCTTTTTTCATACATATTTTCTCATTGCTGTCCTCTGTATGCTTTTTACATTATTGGCAAATTTTTATGATTGTGATAATTATTACATACTTTTTCTTTACTCTTCTCCCTTTAAAACATTAGTAATTCTATCTGTCATTGAAATGGAATAAAATAAAAGTAATATGTGCAAATTCATCAGACATACTCATTCAGATCCATAATGTTTCTTATTTAGATCTCTTATACAGATGGCTATGTGATGAATTTTCCATTCAATCTTTATTATCAATATATGCTGCTTCATTTTCAAACATCATTCTCTTTGAATGGGTTTTCACATGAGGATTCTCATGCTTGTTCCATGGATTAATTCTCATTGTCATGCACTAGTTAGCTCGGGATGACTCTTTTGGGAGCAACGGGATATTGGATGTATAGCCACTCGTGATATCACATCACAAATTAAATAGTACATCAATCTCATATTCGCATGTCGAGGTGTTGTACTCGAGTGATTTGAACATTTCACTTGAGATAAGTAATTTGTGGTTGAATCCTGCCATGGCGCCAGTGTCTTTTGGCAAGACATTAATCTACATTTGCCACTCTCCATCCATGTGTTAGATGGGTACCTGTAGGACGGAACTGCTTGAATGCTGTGTGCACTTGTAGCCTACGTGAGATGATATTGCAGTGCCACCATGTATGGTGCTCATGAGCATCATAAAAATATGCAATATTATTATTGTTATGTTATCAAATTCAGGGAAATAAAAGAAGATCTATAGATATAGCCATGATAATAACTAGGAAAATCATTTTCTGAAATAAACACTAAGAGCATTTTTTTCTTTATGGCACCGAACTTAAAATATTATCTTTTCTCTCCCTTTGCTATAAGGCTTTACTCAAACATATAAACAAATTTCTTCTTTTTTGTTCTGGAAGAGTTAGATAGTATTCTGAGGACAAAGTTTGCAGGGAAATTTAGTTTGGTACATAAAGAGACATTACTTATGATATAAAGATAAAGCATATTTTGTTTTGTAATTTCTTCGAAATAGGATTTTTTTCTAAAGAACTAGTTTGATAGAGTTGGGCCTTCTTCCCTTCATGTATTTTGTGGTATGATAAGTACTCTTTAAGATTTTGTTCTCTGTTAAGTCTTGATAGATGCATGAATGAGCAAACAAAAATATACATTTGTTGGTGCATTTCAGGCAAGGTGATCATTACAAATGAGAAGTCAGATTTTGTTCTCTGTTTAGCCTAGATAGATGCATGTATCAGCAAACCAAAATATACAATTTTTGGTTGCATTTCAGGCAAGGTGATCATTACAGACGACTGGGTCAGGGGAGCTTGCAGATCACAGACTTGGGAGAAATAGACACAGGTATCTACCAAGTGGTTGCTATCTCAGACCTTGATCAGAGCAGAGTGGAGAGAGGTGTTACTGTTGTTGTACAGGGTAAGTTTATATGAATGTTTAAAAGTTTCAGAGGAGAGATTTCTTTGGAAATGCTTTTGCTGTAATTACCAGTGTGTTAGGGTTAACTTACTATGATTAATTTCTCTCAAGTTTTGTAGCTATTGAACAGTGCACTGAAAAAAAAAGGTTTGTGTGAATTTTCTCTTTGACATACTATAGCTAAAGTGAGAGCAGCTTGCTGTGTATCATTAATGAATTTTTATGTTTTATTTTTTTTTTTTTTACCAGGGCTATCAAAGTTTGCCAAAGCTCTTTTGGTGCATCCCGTAGTTATTGCTCTTTTTGCTTCATTTCTTATTTATCAACTAATCTGAAAAACTGTTTCTGTTTTTTTCATTTGAGTTAGACTTTTCTTTTAAGATTTGCATAAATTGAAGATATTTTGAATTCATTGGTATGGTCTGATCACTAAGATGTTATTCATATAAAATTGGAAGCATCTCTCCACTGAAACAAAATAATGCTCTTAAGAGGTTTTTATATCCAGCAGAATGTAATCATTCTCATAGAAACTATGATTGTGCAATATGATTTTTTGTGAAGAAAGTCCTAAAACTGTACTTATATTCATAGAGATGCAGAAAATAATTGAGAATTGTGATTCTTGTACTGGATGCAAGGGAACTGAATTATGAAAAGTCAGGATATTTGTACAGGAAATGTACCGGTGTGACTCTGTATCTGTAAGGTTAATTTTGCATTTGCTAGGTGTTCTCTTGCATAATTCAGAGAAAATGGAGATGTAATATTACACCGCAAACGACACGTTTCTGCCACACCGTTGGTTAGCTCCGCTTGATTTGAAACAATTTGTGGTGTATCCCGATGTGGAATTGAAGTCATCAATAAACATATTCACCGTCTTAATTCACTGTCATTTTGCATTCTGAGTGCTGCTGGGTTATTATGCTGAGAATAACGCAATTTTTACTTGCCTTAAAAGCCACTTTCTATATTATAGATTAGATTGCAGAATAATTCATGGAAGCTGAATATATGTTGAAAATCCTCATAATATCTAGTCACTATCTTCTTGAGAGACTATGCATTTGTACATGTGTGTTCCCAGACGAGCAAAAGACATTATTTTCCTGAGGTTTTTGTCATGAAATTTTCACAGTTTAAGGAAGGGAGGAGATAGCTATAATATCATGGTGTAAAGTCTGGTGTAAAGGCTGAAAATTGGATGGTTCTAATATCAATTTGTTCTATGTAGAATTAAACATCAATTTGAAATCTGGAAGATATTACATATTTCAATTGATATTTAGTTTATTAACCCCCTTTTTTAAAATTAGGAATGATAACTTTTTTCAGTTGTTTATATTATTTTTGCCGTCATCAAAATTGAATTGATTGGAGGCATTTAAACAAATGTTTCGCTGATTATTAGTTTACATTGATAACATTTAATATGCAATTCTTTTTGAAATACTGAGAGAGTGACTTCCCCCTTTGGCTACTCTTGCATCTTTAACAAATACAGTTAAAACATGGTTGAAGGGGAAAGCAAATAGACTGGAGGCAGTTTAGAATTGCACTCAAAATCAAATTAAGGAGCGTTTGGAGGCTTGCATGTTGTCCAGTAATGCATGCGACATAACATGATTTCCAGCGGATGGCTTAAAGGAGTTTTTCACACAATGTAAGATAATGCAAAGCATCTGAAAATCTGTATGAAGAGGCTACAGAATAAAGCAGAAAATAACAATGTCAGGTTTTTTTGCCCATATGGAGTGTAAAGAGAGAAAGGGGACAGAAAAAGGATAGAGAAACAATGTGTAAAAAGTGAGATATGATTTACATACTCACTTACACCTTTAGAAGTGTTTCTAAAATGTGTTTTGTCAGCAGTATGAAAATTCTTAAAACAATTTGGAACTTTATTTTATTAGTGCCAGAAACCTTAATGGCATATAAAATTCATTTGGAATGCATAAATATTTATTGTACTCTATGTGATGCTGTAATCTATACTCATGTGGTTTACTGTTCTTCTAAATTTCAAGCCTGATGTAGGTCTGTAGTGTTAATTCAATAATGAGAATTGGTTTATTGCAGTGACATTTATTTGAAATATGTACATTGCACTGAGGCATGTTATCTTTATGTCATTGTGCGAAAGAAGATAGTGCCACAAGAAGATAGTATATCAATTTACAAGGTCTACATGCTAACCATGAAATTATCAGTCATTGTTTGAAAAATTTGATTTTCAATAATTTTCCATTTTGTTCTTATTTGTTCTAAACTTCATTTTTCAGCTTTTTTAAAAATGAGATTAACACCCCTCTTTTCTCATGAGCTAAAATATGTTACAGATAATATATTTTTTACAGATATTATCAGGTTGGTATTCTGTCTGCAAGTTAGAAATACATACAAGAATGATGTTGAGAAGCGGACAAATTTATTAGATTGGTGCCTTTTTGTTTTGTCATACATACCTCAAAACTAGATCACATTTTATATTTCACTGCAAGTCATTAAAAAATCCTGTTTCCCTTGCCCAATCAAAAAGTGTATATGTCTGAGATTGCATATTTGTGTAAAAGAAACAGACTTGCTTCATATATTTCTAGTTATTTTTTAAGATTTTCAAAGTGAGATCTTTCAAAAGAGAAAGTATTTCAGGGAAGTATTATTTCAGCAAAACAAAGCACTCACACCATGAGTATGAAATGGCAGGTGCTTTTTGACTTGAGTTGAATTCATGATTGATGAAAATAAGATCTGATTGCTTAATGACATTTCCATTTGCATTAACTCTCTTTTTTTTTTTACTTGTTTATGGGTCAATATCCTGTCCAGGCTCCTACAATTAAAATAAAGAAAACCAACCTGACAGTTATGACATTGTTTCATATCCGAGGCTTTCTATTTTTTAGCTTTTAATTCAACCCCAAATTTTTTATGGAAATTGAAAGATTGTTGGCAAAGAACAAAAGAATTCTCTGTTTTGGTATGAGTTATTTGCTTTTGAAGACATCGAATTGATCCATCAACACATGTAATGTACATTGAAGTGACCATGTGTTACAGTGATTAACATTATGACATTCAATCATGTTTTCAATCTGAAATTTTTGCTGATGTAATAAAAGAATGTGACAAAATGATTAGACACAAGAACAGAGAAGTATTTCGTTCAAAAGTTAGTATGAATACAAAGCATTAATGTTCTAATCTATCTGTTTGTACCTGCAAAAATGATAACGTCTGGTATAGAAGAATCAATGATTTTGCAGTATGATTATGGTTGTCCTTTAAATCTAAAGATCTTGAAGGATTGCTTTCCTTTTATTTTTGTTTTTATCCATAGTTTCTGAGCAAGTTTAAAGCTACGTTGTTACTACCATTTTGCAGAAACTCCATGAAAAAATATTCTTTTACAGGAGCCTATGTTATGGGAATGCTTTGTTTTTGTAGTTCCACCTTACTTTCTGGAGATGCCAAGGAACACATATGCCAGGTTGGGTACAACAGAGACCCTGCCATGTGCTGTTTATGGCATTCCAACTCCAACCACCCGCTGGAAGATGCATGGAAGCGATGTGGATCTACTGACCGACGGGGATTTCCTGAGTGTAGACGACCATGGTGGACTGGTGATCGAAGGCCTGACTGATCAGGAATCTGGGATTTATCAGTGCTTTGCCAGTAACCGTTGGGGAAACATTCAGGCTACTGCCCAGCTTATTGTGCTTCCAGAAAGTAAGTCCATGATTAGAAAATCAAGTTGAAGAACCCCCAAAGGTTCTGTAAGTAGTGGTGATATTGTAATAGAAAATTGAATTGTTTTTTCTTCCTGAAATAATGTAGCTCCAAGAATTTTGACCCCTTTTGTGGCTAAAAGTGCAGTTTAAGTGTTATGTTTTTTTCTAGTTTTTCACTACCTCTGAATTAAAGAAATAAGAAATAAGATTTGAGGGATTTTGTTAATGGGATGAAATATGTTCTGCCATTGATTAGATTTGTAATAAACAATTTCAACTCTTCTTCATTTAGCATGTACTTCGATTTTCTCTCAAACACACAGTTTCTAAAACCTCACTCATCTTGTTCACTCATCTTGACATTTGTAAATTGGATTATTAAACACATGTTACATCAGTACTACAAAGTCAGATAACAATTCTTTGCAAATGCATGGACTCTATTTCATACATGGCTCAAAACTAGCCACAAAATCATTAAGTGAGAGTGACATCTGCTGCCATGACATTCTTACAGTTTATTCCCCTTGTCTTCTATTACATGGTGGCAATAACCATGCGAGAAAAACAAGTATTTCCCCTATAATCCATAATATTAACTGTCCCAGGTGCAAGAGGTTCTTCCTTACCTGTGTAAGGTATTTGAATGCAATGAAGTAAAGTATTAAAGCCCTGAAAATAATGCTATCGATCTAGAAAAATTCAATACGATTACTATTGATTGCTTTTAGGTTGTGCGGTTTCACTGCTTTTGGCACAAAAGCAAATATTAAAACCAAGGCTTTTATTACCTTACCAACATTATACATTGATTGAGAAGTCAATAATGTAATATGTGATGAGAAGAATTTCGTATCAGTCACTAAGAAATAGGTGACGTCAAGAGAAGCTCTGAAAATTAAGTAGAAGAATGCCCTCTGGAGTTTCTTTTATTCAACAATTTACAAACAGGGTCAGGAAAACTATGTGACGTGAATTATAAGAAACTGATAAGAGTAAAAATTACTTTGGAGGCACTGCCTTCATTATTTAAAGTTTTTTTTAATGAATTTTTATACAGTCACAAAACAAAAAGAAGATGTGCAAGAGACAAAGTTTGATTGAAATATAGAGTAAAAGGATTCTAAGGAATCTTTGTGGATAGGAAGTGACATAAATAGCCTCATAAAATTTTGATGTCAAATCGCATATGCATGCACAGGATGTTTTGATTTGAGATAAGACCATGTGTGACAGAAATACATACATAGCTGTAAGGCCTGACGCTAGAATCACCCATCAACTAATGAGATAACAGCTTCTGCATGGTGAAGAAGTAATGAGAATTGTATGGAAACTGGGTCAAATAAATCAGTTTGGTGAGTGAGTTTGACAGAAGCACTACCTGTACTCTCAGTGAGTAAGCTTTAATTGATCATGATGGGAAGCAAGTCTGTGTATCATTGAATAATGGAGTCTATTAGCCAATGGTAATCTGGGTCCTCTTGTGTGGGTCAGGTAGTTGCCTGACCTAGACCCCGTTGCATAAAACTTACCATTAATGGCAACTCTGCATTCAGTAGTAACTAACATGGTAACATTGCTAAATAGCCAATCAAATTCAAGGTTTCCATGGAAGTTACCATCAATGGTGAGTTTTATGCAACGGGGCCCCAAACAACTGATGAAACAAATGTTTTACTTTGTAATCTGTTGAATCCTGTCTTTTTCAATTTGTGTCCATTCTCTAGGACTTCATATAATGTGTGTAAATAGTGAATGAATGGGTAAAAATCATACAGCAAATAAAATGTATTTTCACTCACTCTCCCTGATTTGCCCTTTCTTCATCCTTTTCTCTGTAACAATCATTGAATTCCAGTTGAAAAACACAATGTTTAAATGTTTTGCACTTAAGATTAAAAAGCAACCTGCAATTTGTTGAATATCAGATAGATGACATATTCATACACCAAGTTGTTCAAAGCACTTTGCAATTCCGAGTCACATGGATGACAAACTAATGTAAAGAACAGAATCAGCACACCCCATTCAAAGAGAATTTTGTTACCTTAGTTGGTTGTTAAAATATTATGAATGAAATATTTATCAAACCTTGGATGCCGATAAACTTTTCTGATAAATGCATTAGCTCAATATTGCTTCAGCCATTCAAATGCCTTTTACAAGAGCCCTCTTTGGGAAACTTGGCTGCAGCGGCCGAGTGTTATCTTACCGTGCATTATTCATAGAGAGTGGCAAAGAAACGGGCGAGAATCGTTGCTAATTCAGCACTCGCACGCGTGACTAAAAATTCATGCAGAACCAGGACATGGGGATTAATTCAATCATGCTCCAGCCCTGGACTCTCCCGCAAATATGCAGCTTGTGTTTCTGATATGCTGTTTATGCCTTGAACCAAGACAGGGACGGTGCCAATTTGCAATCGGAGAGACAAAATGGGATCATGTGGAGATCTTTTATTCATTATTTCCACATTCAAATTCATCTCCTTCTAACAAATTGCATCTCTGTCTGGAAATGAGAGGTTAAAACCAAACAAATTATTCAATGAAATGCTGGGGATGGGTGCATATGCCTTTAAGCAATGTTTCATTCCATCCTCCCACAATAACAATAAAAAAAGAAATCTGTTGCAGTTCTCTTTAAAAGGGTGAAAATGTACTTGTGTCTGAAGAAAAGGCAACATTGGAAAGTAATGTTGCACAGATTTTGTAATGGAATATATAAGGCCGCATGAAAGCTTCTAGGCTTTTCAGGTACTTGGAAAAACTGCTGAAATTCTTATTTTCAGTTTCAATCCTTCCACATTTAGAGAAAAAGCCTGTATATAAGATAAAGTTTATGAACATGAAGCAGTTTTTGAAATGTTATCAATATTTCCATGATTTAGTATTTTGATATCTACTTTAGATAGCTAGCTCTGTTAAAAAAAATAGGTGTCATAGTACTTACAGAAATTGTGATGAATTTTTACCAATGTTCATTTCCAGATGCTCACATATAGAACTAAAATAAGTGAAATATATTAAATTCTTACCTAAATGAGTATTCAATTTCTTGCATAGCATATATCACTGAATAAGGTGTGTATGCCAGGTAACAGTGTTGTGGAATTTGTTTATCTAGCTGAAGAATAAATGCTATCAGGTATCAATTTAACTTCCTGGATGAAAATTGCAATATACTGTACCCTGTTTTGTTCTCTTTTGTATTGACTTTTATTCAGACTATTTTTAGTTTTACTATGCATTATTAAAAGTTCTTCAAAAGACAATATCTTCTTAAGAATCAACCGAGGGACTTAATTCTGGATTAGTTTTGTACTGTGCTTATAGGATGTCTCTCAGGCTTTGTTTTGCATCTGTCCTCTGCATTATCTTCTTGTCTACTTTCTTGGAATGGAGTTCCACTTTCTACTGATTCCAATCTCTAGAAAGAAGTCTTCAAGATGGTAAGATTACCAAGGGTTATTCTGTGCAAACATGAAGAGAACGACGGCAAGCGCTGTCACCTGCATCAATCCTCAAAACCGCACTCTCTCCCGTCCCCATGAATAATGCAAGAAAACTGCTCTCTCATCCATTATTCACCAAACATCGTGTTTCTCTTTTGTAACACCATTTTTTTTTTCTACTTTCTACCTTTCCCCCTCACCTGAGCCATTATCATCATTGTTGCCATGGTAATAGAATATCTTTAGGGAGAAATTAACTTGATAGCATCATAAGAAGAGTGTTGTCAAATGAATGTGTGTTAGTTTCTCATGGGAAAGTGTTGATGTGACAGCATAGAAAGTGTGTTTTGTAATAATAGGACCTCATACTGTACACTTAGCAGGTAGACAGACATAATTCCTGTTGTAAGTGCATTCAGATTGATAGAAGTGAATGTTAAGGAGTTTCTTGTTTTGCCCTTATATACATAATAATTAGATACTGAATGTCTGACATCATTTTGTTTTTATACCTCCGCCCACCAAAGGTGGGTGCTGGAGCCATTATTGTATTATGACATCCCTTTTTTATAAAGTCTACTGAAACTCATATCTTCTTCATATGACACAGTGGTTGGATCTTTGTTGCAGTTGAACCCTTAAATGAAACTAGATATTCTAAAAAGCTTTATCTCTCTTAGAAATTCAAATAAGATCTGTATGAAATTATTACTTAGAAGTACAATTAATTACCTATCTAGATTTAGGTTTTGAAAACATCTGAAGTTTGTGTATCACTTCAAAATGGCCCCACATGCCCTCAGAATGTTTACATGCCCGAGAAAAACCCTATCAAGATTTCATCATTTCTCATAAACCCAGATTTTTATTGAAATGGCTGCATAATAATCCAATAATATCTTTCTCAATGGAATAGCATATTACACCCCAGTTACAGATGCTTAATAAAATTCCATGCATATTTTTATAACATTTTTAGTGAGCTCTCATTCGAAATGAGCCAATTCTCTCCACTTTTATTAAATTTCTCATGAGTTTAATAAAAAAGTAAGAATCGTAATAAGATGAAATTAATCCTGAATGTTTCATGACAATTTCTTGGAGACAAAAATTATACTGATATGTTTCTTAAGCTTTTAGGGGTAAATGTTTTCAAGGAAGATTCATCATTATCTTAGTTTGAATAGTAAACAACCTCTACATAGATGTCTTTAAGCAATAATAGGGATTTGAAAGTAGGGAGAATATTGGGCAGATCTAGAAATACTAATTTGATTAATGCCTCCTTACAGTGTCTCTGAGAATTTGATTTTAATCTCTGTAGCAGCTTTATAAGAAGATGTAGAAGATGATCACTGTTTTTAATTAGAAACTTCAACATTTTCAAAGGAAATAACTCAGATCTGCTTATGCAGTAATCTTCTGTATTTCAGAAATTTTTCTTCTTTTGTGTGGTTATGCATTTAGATTTTGTGCCATGTTCCCATGTCTTCTTTCTTTGTACAAAGATTATAGCTGTCCCGAGCAAGAATTGCTGAAAGCTTTTGTGCATATAATCCTCCCTCCCTTCCTGTGTTCTTCCGTCTTCATAACACCAAACACTCGAGCTTAATCAATAGAGATTGCACTGGCGTTGCCCTGGGTGGGCAACTTGATCCTCATCCTAGTTCGCAGTTCTCTTCAGCAAGAAGGCATATCACCTCTCCCTGCTCATCCAGAATCGAGGATTTGGGCGATTACTATGACAACGTGAGCCCGTATTCTTAGTTGCCTGTGGCCTCATGAAAAACCCTTATGTTCCTCCACACGCAACTCCTGCCAGAAATACATCCATCTTTCTAGCTTCGTCTTGTTGTCTTCTTTCCGATTCTTGCTGGAAGGGTGCCTACAATAGGTCAGCAGAACTTGTATATCTGGGGAGAGGGTCGTCCAGGTCCTTTCTTGTCAATAATGCAAGGGTTTTATGTCTCCCGCTCTTGATGTTATCATGCTCCTCGCTATCTTCTCTGTGTTTTGGAAGTGACAGGAAGGTGGCCTGTTCAAGGTAGCATTTCCATGATTTCATGATGTACAAGAAATTGTGATGAGCATTGAATTCATGAAATGAAGCTGTCGGCTATTGTTTACTGCATATTCCTTCTTCTATTGATGTCACACCCTGTGGATATTACCCATATTACACCCTCTCTTTTTCACTGACACCTCTACCTGTCCCCCATTCTCTTGGAATTGATCCTTTCATTCTCAGCTTAACAAAATATCATGTTCTCTTTTTCGTAACCTGCTCTTCTCTCTTGTATATGATGTGGGCACAATTTGCATCTGTGAAATAATCCATTGATAATAAATTGATCAAAAAGTGTGGCAATTGTATACAAGCACATGTAACAAAATGCTCATTGCACTGATTGAGTATGGTTGCATTATTCATGAGTAACCTTCAGTTGCGATTGTATCCTCCCTCTTTGCCCCTTTCCGTTGCCACTTTAGAAATCTCTGGTATGGGTGATTGAAAATAAAGTGGCAAGGTTGTTATCTCTCCCCCATATTTAAATTGCTGAAATATGATCATTTAAGTGAATAGTCCAAATGAATACATGGTAACTGTGACTCAGAATAACTTGTGGCCAAGTGACTGACAGATTAATGTAAGCAAATAGGGAGATGGAGAGATAGAGAGAGAGAAATAGAGACAGAGAGGGGCAAGAGGGAGTGTAGAGAGAGGGCACTTGGGGAGAGAGAGAAAGAGAAAACAAAAGAGAAAGAGGGATAGAGAGGAAGATAATAGTGCAACAGAGAGGAAGAGAGTGGGGAAGGAAAGGGGAGGGAGAGAGGGAGGGAGAGAGAGGAGACAGAGAGAGAAAGAGTTGAAGAGATTTTACTTTCAAAGTTTAAAAAAGCATCCCATCATGGTTTAACCCTGTCACTCTTGTATGTAAGAATCCCCAAGTTAATGTAAATGGCAATCAAAGCTTACAATATCAAGGGGGTTAAATCCTCTTCAGCCAGTGATCGAAGCCACACAGATCAATCCTCATGCATTGAACAACAGTTACCTCAGCTGCCAAGATCTGTCTATAATCGCTTCAAACCTTACCACATTACCAGTTCACACGAGAAAACATTTCCCAAGCTTATCTCCTGAGACTGCTGGAGCTTTTCTTACTGTAGCACCCCCAAGTCAAGGTACCCGAACACTCTCTCTCACCTCTTGCGCACACATTCACATAGACAATCGTGCCTGGGTTGAGTAACAGGTAACAATAACATCACCCGTAGCATTCATGGGGTCTGATTTCACAAATGTTTGCTGTCATACATACCCCCAGGCCCCAAGCCTTCATGGGGAGACCATTGCTATTGAAAGCATTTATCACGCACTTTGCCGAATGTTGCTTTTTTGGACACGCCACATTAGGAGGTATGCTCACAAGGGGCACCCTAGCCCAGGCTTCTCCTTATAGAGAAATACAATCTTTGGTGGTTGTATTCCAATCCTCTCATGGTTGCTAGGATAGATTTAGGCTGGATAGTTTTATATGCACCATAAAACATCTCAAAGGGTGGATTGCTTCCAACCAGAGGAAAAACAGAGGAAGGAGGAAATTGAGGTTGAGAAGGAAGAGTTGAATGACCGTGAAGACAGTGTTCCAGCTGGAAGATTTTAACATGATAATAGAGAGCCATCTGAACAGCAGATGGAAGATTTCCAATTTCTAAATAATTAGATGATGAGGCAAAATCATTACCAACCACCCACAGGAGCTGTTTTTGTGTTGAATGCTACTTTAAGTGATTAAGGAATTGTTGTAATATTTCCATGGTAGCTCACATCTGACGTTTAGATGAAACTAGTAAATTTGTCTTTATTGTTACAACAGCATAAAAAATACTTTAAAAGCGCTTTTGTCATTTGAGAAGAAATTACAATTTTTCGCACAGATTATATAATTTTATATTTCATTCTCATCTGTAATGTATACTCCAAAAACTAAAATGAAAGATAGTAAAAGCTGAGAAAAATATAGTTAAGGTTTAATTCAACCAACCACTTATGAAATATGACATAAAATGATATTTAGGATGCTGGAAAAGGGTATGAAAAGTAAAGCATTGTCATCAAGAACAAGTAAGGAAAAGCAAAATTGCTTTAAGGCCATCTTCAGAAATATGTGATGGTAATTGAAGAAAACATGACCCAGACAGATTCAAGGCTGATACTGAAATAGAATCAGCATTCAGTTCCTATTAGAAATATAGCAGAGCATTATAACAGTTCAGATGAGGTAACCTCTTTGTATAATTTTATAGTTGCTAATGGATTCCAGCCAACGTCACATCCTCATTTATGTTATTAAACCAAGTAGAGTTGTGTTTTCAAAGTGATAGAACTCTTACATGAGGGAAAAGGCCTTTGTACAAAAATAGAAAACAATCGTATTTGACGTTGGGGAGGAGGCCTCCAGAGAAATAGCATTTAGCTTGGTGAGAGCGAGAAAAGGGCATCAAATATGCATTGGTTCTCACTGAGACCTGGATCAATATTTATATCTCATCACCAAGAGTGTGGATAGTGGCCAGTGTGATTGATAGCACTAATCATGGGATTACAGCTTGAAATTTGGGTCTGTTTGGAGTGAAAACATGGTCAGTGGATAAACTTGACCATCGCTCTGTCTGTTCTTACCCCCTCTTGAGTTATACATCATCTATTTATCCTGGAGTTTGATATGTTGATTTGTTGATACAACTAAAACTAATCATGTTGTCTTCTGTCATGGGAGGATTTTCATTCATCATTTCTGCTTGGTCTGGCATACATGACTGCAGCTGTTGGATTAAACAAAGATATTCTCATAAGTGTTGTTCTGTAATCTTGAATCCATTTGCTGTTTGTGCAACTCAGAGGTGAAAGCAGGCTATGAGGGAGTTTACATGATATTTCTAGTTTTATCAGCATTATCAGAGAATACCCTGGTATTTACCCTCTCTTTTTTTATAGTCATTACAGATTCCCATAATTCAATACAAGACAGAAACCTCTACAGCAAAAGAAATATGTGTCATTGTTGAAGTAATAGAAAAAAGATTATTAAGGGATATAGGGAAGTGTAGAGGAAGAGCTTGTTGATAATCAAGCAAGTGGTATAGGTATTCGTTCCACTCTTTGTGAAGTCTTATTGTTGTTTTCACTGTGCAATAATCATGACAGCATTAGAAATGAGGCAAAAGAAAAAAACAGGTATTTTAAGGTATATCTCATGAGATGCAGTAAATATGACTGATAAGAATCGAGATGGAAATACTTGAGATAGAAGATAAGAAATTGGCTGCTCATAGTCAAAGGCAAAATAAGATTCCATACCACACATAGCCCTCAGCTGTATGGCCACCAAGCACAAGATTAATTGCATTGTCAGGCAAAGATGCAGGAGAAGAAATGGGGCAACAGCTCAGGCTGTGTACAACAAGCCAAGGCTTGCTGGGGGCAGATAAACTTAATTTGAGCCATATCTGGAAATCTCTAGACGTAAATATTTCTGGGGCTCAGCCTCAGTGTGACTCTCAGACAGGAGAAAGGCGCTTGATCAAATGTTACCGCTTACGGGGATTCTCTCTCTCTTTTTCTCTCACCCCTTTCTATTTTGTTTCCATTGTATATATCAGGGTGATCTTGTTAAGTAGATGAATATGCCCTCATGACTGTTGGCGGCTTATTTGGGAATCACTTTAGAAGTATAATAGAATTACTGTTTCAGCATGTCTTTCCAATGTGCACATTAGCAGTATCTTTACCCCTCATCTCGTATTTGTTCATTGTATTTCTGAAAGTGCTAATAAAAATGATGAAGATCAGATTATTGAGAGAACTGCAAACATACACCCACTTTCCACCAGGGATATTGTCAAGAAAAGTTATTAGAAACTTAAAGTTACTCTTGCCTTTTTCTCTTTTCTTTTCTTATGTTTTTGCTATGATTGATAAATTGAAATATTATGGATATCATACTTATGTGTACGCAGGAAACAACCACAACAAAGTTCTTTTTATTATTATCATTGTAGATTGTTTGATAGTGAAAAATGAACACATTTCATTCTTCTTACTGCTGCTTGCTTCTTGCTTCATGCTTCTTTTCATCACAGCTGACATACAAGATTGGAAATGAAAATAAACCAATGATTTGCTTAACCCTATTAGCCTTAGATAGCTCAGGCTGGTGTTATACAGAATCAAAATGTCCTGAGAGGTAAAGACACCTACATAAAAGGAACTGTATTGTAGATGTCCATGTCAGTTTGCATAATCAGTGGCAGAACATATTTTCAAACCAGTATAATATCAAGTTTATTGATTTTGTCCTTGAAATTTAAAGTTTAAATGTTTATAAGTTTCTAAACTATTCAACAATTTTATTAACCATTATTTCAGGAAATTGATATTTGTTTTGATGCTTTTAAAAAAAGTAGTTATGAGGAAATGAAATCCAGTAATTTAAGAATATGACTGTATGAAAACAGTTTGATTTTATTAATAAATGAAATGATAGAATGATAATAACATTTCTCTTAATATGTGACATGTGATGCAAGTGACCTCCCTTTCCATTGTCCCTTTGCCATATTTTGTGCATGGTTTTATATATACATGTACGTGTATCTTTATTTTGATAATTATTGATTTGTTTTGTAATTTGCGTTATGTTTTGTTAGACAGCACCATAGTCATTTTTTTTTTAGATTTGCATTTTCTTATGAATATGCGCTTCATTATTGTGCTTTCTATGTAGCTGAGTTGGCAAACAGTACATAGTGTGTTTATAGAATTAAACAAACTGACAGCAGATTCTTTCACTTTATATCTGTAAGTAGAGACATACATAAAAGTGTAGCAGAAGTACATGTACTGTACACATTATCTTTATTTGATAATCATACTATTTAACATTTTGTTGATCTTTATAAACAACCCTCTTTCATTATCTAAGACCATTAGTTTTGACTTCATACACCATTCTTTACTTTGTCTGGATTCACTGCACTTTATTTTTGAAATTGTATTTTTTTTTACATTCTCAATCAGCAAACCTAATCCTTATTGAGTTATTAATTTTTGTGATATTACAGTAGGTGTATGACATTGACCTGTATGCTTTAATCAATAGTGAGGATGAAAGAACTTTTGAGAAGAAATCAAACTGTTAACAAATTATTGAGCATTGCCTTGTGCAATATTGTTAAAGTTCTCTTTGTGATATAGTGATATACCATGTATTGCCTTGCTTTGTTATGTTTTACCAGATTTATTTTGCATTCTCTCATGAAGTATTTGTACACTGCATGTCCCATGAGCAGTCTCAGTCTGCATGTATATACTTATATTGATGTCAAATCCTGATAGGTAAGTATGGAATGCTTTGTTTATATTACTATTATTGTGATACCATTTTTGACTTGCATGATTGCATGTGTTTATATATAGCATTTGTGTTTGTGTCTTTGTGTTTGCATGCCTTTCCCCACACCCTCCCATGATCCATCTCCCCACCCCTCCACATACCCCCACTGCCAACCAAACCTTCCCCCTGATCAGATGTTGATCCCCCAGTAGAGCCATCACCCACAGTTATTGTACCCCTACCCCCTGATGAGCCAGACCCCTTACCTACTGAGTCACCTGTTCCTCTCGATGAAGGAATTCCTACTGGACCTGTGGCCACTGCACCCCTGGATCTGAGAGCCATCGACGTCCAACCTCAGAGTATCACATTGTCCTGGAGACCACCAACCCTTGTCCCAGGCTCACTTCTTCGATATCAGCTGTATCTTCAGAAAGATGAAGAGGGTGCTAGGTAAGTGATCCAAATCCAACCCTTTCTCCATCTTATATAAAACATTTCACCTTTATATTTACCAAAGTAAGGAAACTTTCAACATGTCGAATTTATGGTCATTTCTTTTATTCAATATATTGGAAGATCAGGATGATGTTGTACATAAGAGACATTTTGGAGAGTCTCTGATATCAGGTTATTTGGATGGAAAAGGGACCTTCAAATTGACTAGTCAAAAAGAAAAAAATAAATAATTATTGTTCATCAAATTGTGGATGATAATCTGAGTATAGAATGCTCAAAATATTTTAAATTTAATGTGATATAGAGACTATAATAGTGCTCTGTTAATGAAAACAAACATGATGTTTTAGCTCACTGGAAGTTAATAAGTTTCTAAAACTTGCAGGGATATTTTATTGCTGTTTGATATGTATACATAAAGCATTTTGACTAATATTGTGATCATGTTAAAATTTTAAATGTTACTCTAAGTATAATTTACTGTGGTCACAAATCCAAACACTCTCTCTGTCTCTTTCTCTCTCTCTCTCTCTCTGTTCTGCCAAGGGCAGGTCCACACTCCAGAGCTGCCTAGTTGTACTCTTCTCCATCTCTCTCGGTCCTTAGCTATCTTTTTCATTACGTCTTGTATTTTTGTCACCTATGAACCATTCATCTGTTTCAATGAGAGATATATTTTGTTTTGTCTGTATCCATGTAGGAAGAGGCTTGTGGATGTCAACAAGGATACCTTGTCAAAGATGGTGACAGATCTCTTACCCAACCAAGCTTATCGTATCTGGGTGGTAGCTGAGAATAACAATGGGCTAGGAGCATCTTCTGAAGTTATCATTGTCACCACACCTGATGATACTAGTGAGTCTGTTATAGCTCTTAAACACATCCATCATTGATGGTACTGACATTTTGGTCAATGCAGACTTGACCTGATAAATGATATACACAGTTTTATTCTATTGAAAATGTATGTTCAAACAGAATCAAATTGTACCTGGTGTTTAGGTTAAGGCCTGGGTCTCAATTGACTGGTGACTATGAAAATGATCACATCTGAATGATAAAATTGACAGGCTTGTGTTAGTCAACTATGACAGTCACTGCCCTTGTGATTGCTTCTGAAGTAACATAGTATGGAAGACACAAAAATGATTGGCTCACAGATGTCATTGGTGGGTTCTGGCCTATAAAAAAATCAGCCGAGTGAATCCCTGTATGTAAATAATTGTAATTTAGATATATCTGTTATAAAGTAGCAACCATTTTGGCCATGGTATATTTTATTTGGGGCTTATGTATGGAATGAAGCATGTGAAATTGTTTTTTATGACATCCTGTTTTGAAATAATCATTTCTATAAATTTTTAGGAGTGACACCTGATGAAGTTACAGACCTGCGAGCCATCCCCCTCTCCTCGACCTCCATGGAGTTGTCATGGCGACCACCCTTTGACACCCATGGTGACCTTGTGAACTACATCATCAGGGTGACCGATGAGATGATGGGGAGTACCATGGAAAGAGAGGTGGGGCCTATGGAGAATAGCTTTGTTCTTGATAACCTGGATGTATACACACTGTATGAGATGACTGTTATCCCGTACAATGCGAATGGAGCAGGTGGTACCAGTACTATTAATGTCAGGACACCTGGGGCAGGCAAGTCTTTGTAGAAAGGAGAACTGATTCAGTTATATCTGATGTTATTTAAAGAGTAATGGCAATCTAATCAGTGTTACATTGTTTAGGTAGCTTAGCGACTTGTAGTGGCACAAAAGGATGTTTCCGTATGCAAAATGGATGGATATTTATATAATATTGACTGGCCTTGAGGGAGATACCACATATATTTCCCAAACTAGTCTCATATTGTCCCGAGTCGAAGATGAGGGCAATATGGGTCTAGTGAGGGAAATTTATGTGGTATCTCCCAAAAGTTACGCCAGTCACTATTATTATTATTACCTGTTCACCCCTATCAGGTGCATTTAATTTAAAGTTTAAACTTTAAAGTTCAAAGAAAAACTCAAAACAAGTTGTAGAGTCTTAACACTAACACTAACACTAAACAGCTATTTACAGTTTGCTCACGTTTACTAATTGGCGCACTAAAATTGTCGATAACTTCAGTTTGTATGAGCTTGCGCAAACAGAGGTTTTCCCCATAGAAAAGCACAGGAATCGCCCACCCTCCAGCGAACTATCTTACGCGTGTTTAACGTAACTGAAGTAAGCGACATTATTTTGCCTATACGTACGTACACAAGCTAGTGAACAAATTTGCTCGTTTGTGCGCATGCGCTTGGGTGTGATCAGGGTGGAATATGGATATATGGACCGATAATTAAGTACAGAGGCGCAATAGGAAAATGACAAATTTCGCGGAGGAGGGTGTATGAATATTATTACCCTAGTCATACAGCTGAGCCCTGGCTGAACCATTGTGACGTATTTTGTGTTGAGTTAATCAATTAGAGAGACAAAATACGTGCTTATATCTTGTCTCCAAAATGCCTCATTCAGGTAATGATCTTGCTTTTATTGTTTTTGTTCCAAACATGCCTTTTTATGCCACTCCATTTGGCTAAGTTCCCCTATGATCATATTTTTTTGTTTCATATTGTTAACTTAATATTATATTTTGAGGTTAAATTTTTAAGAAAAAATTATATTTAATGTTTGATAATAATAGCAGACCCTTGTTCCCCTCCCTATATGAAATCAAATTTTCTAATAAATAGTTTTACCTGATTGATTGATTGATTTGCTTATTTATTCTGTATTTATTCAGTATGAATGACAGGGGAGCCTTGTCAGTACTGAAGATACTACTGCATTGGGGACCTGTGAAACATTAAGCATTACAAAGTATACATAAACACATTTCATATGCTTATCAGGTAGACTCTTAGATTTGCTCTATATCTACCTCAGATATCTGAAATTGATGTTACTTTCCACATAAAAGAGATGCAAATACAGCAATCATATTTTACTGGAAGGTGTATATTGTTATCTTTTTGTAGATCCAACTGGAACGCCAACTAACGTAAGTGTAAATCCTGCCCCGGCAGTGCCCAATGCCCTGGATATTTCCTGGGTGCCACCCCCTATCCATGAGCGCAATGGAGAGATCACTCAATACAAGTTACGTTACCGAGTACGAGGAGGAGAGGCAGTACCTGTCAATGTACCTGGAAGAGCTACATCTTACAGAATAGAAGGTGATTATTGTTTCTTTGAGGTTTTCATTAGAGAACCTTATGAATAAACTTGAAAGGATATACACATAATGTATTTCTGCCTTAAGTGTTCTATATTTCAAAATATGTGAACCGTAGATATGTTTAGTATTGAACATGTTAGCCTACTGTTTGAGAGAGATAGACACTCACCCAGAAAAGTTGATTTATTTTGAGGGAAAACGGAAGATTTTCAAATGATTTGTGTATTTCCATATAATATCTAATAATGATTACATCATAATTGCATCTACTGTGTACAGATTTTGTTGCTGTTAAGTCAGGAAAGTAGAACGTGAAGTCTAAAATCTGTAGTTATTATTTCATGACAATGGAATGACAGACAATTCTGAAAAAAAAAAAGGCCTGAAAATGGAACTGTACAATGTGTGTAATATACTGTAACTTATATCTAAAGCAATTTATCTTCACTTTAAGCAGTTTAGCGGCAAAATAGACGCAGGTAGGATTCAACTCCCATATACCAGAACACATGTGCATTTTGGGCTTTCATGAATAGTTGTATGAAAATGACACTGAAGTGGCATATTATTTCTTTGCTTTAGCACCCATCCTTCTTTCAAATTGTGCAAATTTGCCAGAGAAGTTTAGCGTAATTGATAGATCAAAGAAATTTTAAATAGGATGGTTGGGATCAGCATGCCTCATGTTTATGCTGCTGCTGGGTGGTTAATGCGAAGGCTTACAATAACAAAGTTTTGCACCTAATATTGCATTCAACCTTGACTTAATGACAAAGGCCATTGTCCTTTGTGTTTATTTTTTCACCTTTTGAAATTTATTCCCTTTTTGTGACTCTTTCATGCAAGAAACATGGTGTGAATTGAGTTCAGAATCACTTTGAAGTTGAGTGTCATATTAAAGCCAGTTGAAGAAAAGAAAAATAGAATGTGTGTGATATGCAGAATCTCACCTTTTCCAAAGATCCTCTGCAATTAAGTGTTGTTGAATTGAAAATGTGTCATAAATATTTCTGAGTGAGTGAAGATATCTGGTCATCAAGGGGAATGTTTTAGCATGGTTCATGTGATTATCAACTAGATTCGCAACCAGTTTTTGACAGAATGTAATTGGATGATATATCCTATTCAGAATCACTTTTTAAACATTCAATCTAGGATCATGCATTTGAACCTGGTGTGAAATTCTGTTTTTTTTAAAGTATGTTGAATATTCATGTCAACTCTAATAAAAGTTCAAAGTGATTATTGTTATATATTAGTGATACAGAGGATAACTCCCATAAGGATAAGTCCCATAACTCATGTAACAGAATTTGACTTTTTGGTCTCTTTTGGAATAAAGTCAACTGACAAATAGGCTATGTTTAGGCACCTTATCAAAAGTCAGAGCCAATTTGGAATGCAGTCTTTAGCGTCTTTCCCGCTCAGCGTCTTTTCCCCTCCGATCCTCTGATTTCTCGAATGTTTCTCCAAAACGTAGACCACACATTGGGGGATCGGTAAAAGAACGGTTATGGAGAAGATGATCAAAGATGCGGGATGAGACTTTTGATAAGCGGCCTTAATCAAGATGGAGTAATTACAAATTTTCTATTTCCATCAATTTTATTATGATTGTAGGTCTGGAAAGGGAAACAGATTATGAAGTGAGGATAGCCATGGTAAATGTTAATGGGACTGGACCATTCACTGATTGGATACCCGGTAGAACAGAGGTCCTTGCACCAAATGGTAAGATGACAATCTCTTTTGTCCATTTTCTATAAGAAAATCAACCATTGTTTTCTGTTTTACTTTCCTATTGATGGCCTTGTAGAAATTCTGTAGATCTTAAGTCCGTCTTGAACTAATAACTTCCTTTCTCATGACATGATTAAATTTTCTTATGGATAAAAAGAATAAAGAATAATAATATTTCTGGTGTTGGTTCTGTAGAAGAACTTAGGGTGAGTCAAATGTATTGCTTATACGCACATTTACAACCCAGAAAAAAAATGAAAAGGGAAGTTTTTTGCCAGTTAAGATGCTTGATGTCAGTAAACGCATATAGTTGTCAACTAGGATATGTTTGTTGAGTCTAGGGCATACTTTTGAGGGATTCATACTTGTTCAGGGGTAAATTTTATAAGAAAAAGAAAGTGAAAAAGTGAAAAGGGTGTGATTTTGACTGATGCTTGAAACTTGTTTAGGGGGTCAAGTGTGTGTAGAGTAATATATTCTGATTGCCCCCTCCACTTAATAGGGTGTATGTTAGTTAGCCTTCTTGATGCATTCTACTCTTCATTTTTCTAAATGTGTGCAATAATGCAGTTCTCTTTGGGAAAAATCAACACTTCCTTACTTATTCACATGCTAACAGTAACAGCTATCTTATATAACTCAGTGACATATAAATTCTTTATGTCCACATGGAAAAAAATATATATATAGTTTAGAATTTGCAGCGTCAGCAATTTCAATTAGTTGACATAAAAATCAGAACAAGCTATCTGTAGTGTGACCATGCATCCCCTGGTCAATATGTAAGTATAGACTGGGATGAAAATGTGTCCCCTCAAGTTTAAGGTGCTGTGAAATCATTAAAAAATTTCTTAATGCACTTTTAAAGCCAAGGATCTTGGATTCTAATACCTATTTATCTTTATTTTTCACTTCTTCCTCATTATTACATTCACCTCTAATCACTCCTTTCTGTAACACATTGATTGCATACCTATCATGAATGACATCCCACCCTTACTCTCCTGTTCCTGTGACTTCTCCTTGATTCATTTTGGCCATGAATACCCAATAGAAAACATCCCCCCTCCCCCTCCTACTATGATTGAAGTAAGAACCTTTGCCCACCAAATCACGATGCACTGGAGGCACCCAGAGGCTGCCATAGTTCTGGTGGAGGGGTACATTTTGGGTTACGGGGAGAACATTCCTGACATTGTGAGGCTTGAGCTAGACGGGTCCACACGTTACGTTGAGTTAGATAACCTAGAAGTCAACACAAACTATGTGATCAAGCTTAGGGCTTATAACAAGGCTGGAGAGGGCCAGTCAGTCTACGAGAATGTGAGGACGAGCACTGATGGCAGTAAGTTGGCAACAGTTTGGTTTACGCATGGTCATATCTGTTTGTAGAAGATTTGGAGTGGTTACGGCATGATGTTGTCTTCATCTTTTCGTGATCTGTGCATCTTGTTGCATGCACTATGAAATAGGGTTTGTTAGTCTGCATGGTTTGACTTCAGTCTTTAGTATTTCATAGAATAGTTTTAGTTTAGTCAATTTTTCAGAATTGATTGTACAAATAGAGCCATATTTTAAGGATATATGATATATGATAAATTGAAGAGGGGTTGTGATATTGAATTCATAGAAAGAAGTTGATAAGAAACAGGACCCAATTTTATCCTCTTGTATAATTGTGACAGACTTGAAATAAGAAAATATATATATTGACAAATGTATCATATTCTTTATATTTCCAATTGAAGAATGAAAATATGTCGGGAACTTTTTGACATTTATCATATTTGTTCAAAATTTTAAGCTCATGAATGTTTATCTATGTATCCTCATATGTATGTTTTGAGAATTTGATATTTATGTGCATGCTGTAGTGCATGTTTTCCTCCCTTTCTATAAATGCATCATGTTTGTACTTTAGAATAAATATTTTTTGATTGTGATGTAAAGGAAATATATCATTGATGAAAAAGAAAAATTTACTAGTAAATGTAATTACATTCTCATGAATATGTTACTATCTTTAAAGAGTTGCTGTTAGCAACAATTCTGTGTTGCAGGATAACAAAACATATTATTTTTAATCAGTAATAAGTAATGACTATTTTTACTATAGGTGTTTAGATTTGCTAGGTAGCTTAACATAATGGGGTGGCATGAGAAGATGAATCCACAACGCAATCAATACAGACAATGATGTGCATTTTGCCTTCCAGGGCCTCGTAACACAAAGCTTAGCAATTGATCTTTGCGATTGATTGCATTGACAACTATGTGCAATCAATCGCAAAAAAATATCGTACAATCAATCGCTAAGCTTTGTGTTACGGGCCCAGATGTTTCTTTTTGTGCCACTGCCTTTTGTTAAGCTACTTCATCAACTTCCTGTTGCATGCCTTTAGTAGATTGTCTGTGTAGTAGTATTATCAGTTGTTAGATGTTGGTTGTTGTCATGGTATCTAGAACTATTTTTATTCACTAACATCAAACTAACCAATTCTCGGTATATTTTCTCAGAATTTTTGTCACTTTAATTTACTTGAACTTGTTTGATCCAGACAACATAAAAAGATGTTTTATAGAAATGTAAGTGACGTGCAAGCAAAAATATTTTTTTTGAAATGAACCCTTATAGTTTTGGGTTGAATCATTTTTAAAAGATACATATTTTTATCAATATTTTCTGTCTTGATCAAAATAATCTTCAGTCTAAAACACTCTGCATTTTAAAGTCAGATTCAGTTGTACAAAGTAAGTTTTAATACCATAGTGATGTCCAAATTGCTGCCATTTTATTCAGCTGTAAAAATGCCTGTTTTGGATATAAAAGAAGCTATTTTTGAAAGAATGGTATATGGTATTTGTTTACACAAGAAAGCTACGAAGTTAGAGTGACAAAGATTCTACATCAATTTTCATGTTGTAAATGTATCTATCTTCTTTCTTTTAGCGGTTCGTGTGGGTCACTCTGTGTTTGCTCTCTGAAAACATTCTCTTATTCCATATCTTCAGTATCTTTTCCAATCTTCCAGCCTCTTTTTGAAGCTTTCCAGATTCTTCTTTCATTTTACCAACATCTATGCCTGACATTTGTATTATACATCATCACATTACAGGCAGTATTCCCTATATCGGAATGGGCCTTCCCCCAAGTAAGATAATTCAGTTCTTTCTTCAAGAACGTGATGTTACATTTTCCTTCTTTGTTTTCTTTTCAATGGCCCTTTTATTTACGCCCCTGTCATCATTCATCATCATCACCATTGCCATCAGCTTTATCATCATTTTCTTCACCTTGCTACATGTCTCGTGAAAAAGGGCTGATTTCATCAATCATTTTCTCCCTGACCATGATTAATTTCTTTTGTTTGTTTCATTTGTTTTCCTTCATTTTCCACTTACTGCTACTGGTTGAGCATTTATGATTTAAACATCTTCAAATGAACATTTCATGATAATGCATGGATGTATTTTTAACAACGATCTTGTATCTCTCCCATTATGCATGGACTTGATGTCTGCATAAGAATGCACTGTTTATATATTGCATGCTTTACCTGCACATTTGAATATTAGCATGATAGGTAAGTTTGGTATATTTAGAGGTGTTTAAGATTACCAGGTTTCACATAGAAGCCATGCACAAAATATCAAACAAGTAACTAACCTTTTTTCCTCTATTTCCTGTTAAAAGTTTGCTGATATGTTCAGTTTGAATTTCATTCCATTTTTCCAGCAAATAAAAAAATGGGGGTAAACGGTAAATGGGCAACTAATTTGGCACTTGCCTTTATCTTTGTTGCAGTTAGTGTATTTATCTTTGG
Organism: Echinometra lucunter; assembly: GCA_029962745.1. Lineage (NCBI taxonomy): Eukaryota > Metazoa > Echinodermata > Echinoidea > Camarodonta > Echinometridae > Echinometra > Echinometra lucunter. Next base: position 9,466,788 of record CM057151.1, read on the forward strand.
CTTGAAATTGAAAATTAAAAACAATCGAGGAAGGAGGAGAAGATGGAGAAGAAGAAAAGGAGGAAGAAGAAATAGGAGAAGGATCAGAGGAGAAAAAGAAGAAAGAATCAGAAAATGAAGAAGAAGAAGAAGAGAAGGGATGATTTGAAATGATATGTAAAGCACAGGGATCTACAGGCTTAAGCTTGGAAAATAACAACTTTGTTGTGTATTGTGTTCTTTGTTGGCTCAAAGAAGTTGCACATTGCCACTAAATTTTGCATTTCTGTGTCTGCAGAACACTTGACAGGCCGTTTTGACATGTTGATGCCTTTGTGATATCTGTGCCACTGGCTGAATCTGCATTACGTGGCTTTATTTGTCCTCTGCAGTTAGTCTGTGTCAGAACCATTGTGATTTTAGTATTTCTTATCAAAATGACTCTAAAATACAGAATGAAGAATGAAAACTTCCCTTGAAATACATTCTCAGTTGCTAAAAATACTCACTTCAGTAGTGAGTGTAATAATAGTTTTAATAGATTTTTTGTTGTTGTTGATAACTGTGGGAGACTGCAGATGTAATGAATTCATTGGATTATGAAGTTGTGACAGATCTTTATTTCTGTTCTTCATTTCACACGCATAAATATATGAAATCTAGACAAAGTGTTATCAAAATTTATGTTTTTGCAGGTTTTCCATTATTTTTGAATTTCATAAGCACAAAAAGTCTAGACCAAAGTTAACCCAGAAAGAAAACTTCAGTGTTCAGTATCCTTTATTGCACCATGTGAAACCCTAAAACACTGTAAGCGCACAGTATCAGATATATGTTTATGTACGTGTAAGTGTCAATAAAACGAATTTCATGTTCTTAAAATGGTTGTGCACCCTACAGTTATTTGTCTCTTGGTGTAATGGCTTATATCCGAAGAATGTACTGCTAAAAACCTTAACTTGATGAGCATTTTTGTGCTATCCTAATGCACAGTACACACATTGTGAGTCTTCAGAATGCTTTTGAGTTGTTATGTCAAAATTCATTAAAAATCAAAGTGAACATTGTCTACCGGTATTCAAATTACAAAAATACTTAGTGGAAACAACTTTTCTTTAAATTTTTTCTTCACTTTATTGAAAAATTGATGCTTAGTGATATTTATGCAATCTAGAGACTGTTTTCTGACTCCAATTTTACATCCTAGTCTGAAAGATTCATGTAATGATTGTAATTGCTTTGTTAATAATATTTGCTTTCAGAGACAGTCTGTTCAGTTGTGCTTGTCAAGATATTTGTTGATCAGTTTGTAAAAGTTTACTTTTTGAACCAAATTTGCAAGAAGTCTTCTGACGGTAGTGGAAAGTTCTTCTTTATTAATGTATTGCACTTTGCAGAAATGTGATTTTAAATTATTGTCATGATTATAGGCACAATATATGAAAAGACTATGATGACACCTACTGAACTGGTTGCAACACCGGAGTCGTCTCGGGCAATCATGCTGACTTGGTATGACCCTAACCCTCCAAATCTAGATGAAGGAGTCGTCAGATATTATTCTTTGGTGTATAGCAGGAACAACGGGTAAGAATTTAGTAATACAATTTGCAGATCATAGGGGAAAGGTAGGCTTACTAAGTAAAAGATATTGTTTAAGCACTATGAAATGGTTGATGTGTTTTTTCTTACTCATTTTCTTGTCATTGCTCTGACGAACATCACTATATTAAAAAAAAAAACTGTTATAGGGATGTAGATATCCTGAGAAAAGTTGCCTCTTAAAGAATAAAAGATCAATCATCCAGGAAGGCTAGGGGAATAGGGGCACACATCATAGGTGTATTTTAAAGGAGTAACATATTCTTTGTCTGTAAAATATTGGTTAATTGCAAAGTGAATTATGAATGAAAATATATGATGAAGGCTATTTTAGGCTCATGTTTAATACAGAGCATTTAATTTCATTCATACTGATCACTATATAGATCTGTATTTTCATTATTTTTTAGTATATTTTCCCTTTTCTCATGATAGTCTAATGTAATAAGCCAAGACATTGCAGCCCCAGTTTTTGGTAACAGGACGTAGACCAGCCACCTGATATAATTTCAAAGTGATAGGTACACAGGCTAATGATTCAGTGACTGTAGAAGTGTAACCTGAGGATGTTTCATGAAGCTTTTCATAAAGTTACGCATGACTTTACAAACGACTTGAATATGAAGTGTCAAATGGAATGCCCAAAGTTTTTCCTGACGTTTTAACAAAGTGTGACTGCATGCATTTCCCATGATATCAATTAAATTTGTAAGCAATTAATCTACATCTGTATATTTTGCCTTTAGCTGATGAGATTTATGATTGAGAATCCCATTTGGCTGGCCATATTCAAGTCATTTGTAAAGTCATTTGTAACTTTATCGACAGCTTTATGAAACACTCCCCTGTATGAAATCAGAAGTAATTATAAATGATACGAGGTACTGAGGTTCCAGTGGCTGTAGAATTGTTGAATCAGAACTAATCATAGATCAGTGTTTTTTTCTCATTTTCAGTGACAGACAAATTTACTCTGCCTGCCATTCAGCCTCAATTCCTTGTCCTGAGTAGTATTAGTCTACATCTGTATATTTTGCCTTTAGCTGATGAGATTTATGATTGAGAATTCCGTTTGGCTGGCCATATTCAAGTCTTTTGTAAAGTCATTTGTAACTTTATCGACAGCTTTATGAAACACGCCCCTGTATGAAATCAGACGTAATTATAAATGATATGAGGTACTGAGGTAGAAGTGTTGAAGCAGAACTAATCATAGATCTGCATTCTTTCTTTTTGTCTCGCCCACCGGAGGTGAAGGCGAGACTAAGGGATCCAAATGTCGTCCGTCCGTCGTCCGTCCGTCGTCCGTCCGTCCGTCACAAACGTTATGAAAGATAACTTGGCAACCGTGACTCACTTTTCAACCAAACTTGGGTTGTAGATGCACTAAGGGGACCTGCATGTTATGGTCCAGTCAGAGGTCACATGGTAAGGTCAAAGGTCATTTCAGGTCAAACGTTAAAGTTTACGTGCAAGACTCTCTTATGACACAAAACTCTGCAACCGTGACTCACTTTTCAACCAAACTTGGGTTGTAGATGCCCTAAGCGGACCTGCATGTTATGCTCTAGTCAGAGGTCACATGGTAAGGTCAAAGGTCATTTTAGGTCAAACGTTAAAATTTACGTGCAAGACTCTCTTATGACACAAAACTCTGCAACTGTGTGACACTGTTCAATCAAACTTGGGTTGTAGATGCACTAAGGGGACCTGCATCTTATTGTCCAGTCAGAGGTCACATGGTAAGGTCAAAGGTCATTTCAGGTCAAATGTTAAAGTTGACGTGCAAGACTCTCTTATCACACATAACTTTGCAACCGTGACTCACTTTTCAACCAAACTTGGGTTGTAGATGCACTGAGGGGACCTGCATGTTATGGTCCAGTCAGAGGTCACATGGTAAGGTCAAAGGTCATTTCAGGTCAAACGTTGAAGTTTACGTGCAAGACTCTCTTATGACTCAAAACTCTGCAACCGTGTGACACTTATCTATCAAACTTGGGTTGTCGATGCACTAAGGGGACCTGCATGTTATGGTCCAGTCATAGGTCACATGGTAAGGTCAAAGGTCATTTCAGGTCAAACATTAAAGTTTACGTGCAAGACTCTCTTATGACACAAAACTCTGCAACCGTGTGACACTTATCTATCAAACTTGGGTTGTAGATGCACTAAGGGGACCTGCATGTTATGGTCCAGTCAGAGGTCACATGGTCAGGTCAAAGGTCATTACAGGTCAAACGTTGAACGGTTAAAGTTTACGTGCAAGACTCTCTTATGACACAAAACTTTGCAACCGTGTCACACTTTTCAGTCAAACTTGGGTTGCAGATCACTAAGGGGAAGTGCATGTTATCATTCTGTTGGACTTCACATGATAAGGTGAAAGGTCATTGGAGGTCATATGTTACAGATGTTTTCAAATTCTTGAATTTGCTTTTCCTCTGTCATTTCTTGTATTTCAAACGTTAAAGTTTACCTGCAAGACTCTCTTATGACGCATAACTTGGCACATGTTGCTGCAATAGCAACCAAATTTGGGTGATAGATGCACTAGGGGTACATTCATGCTATTGTGCTGTCAGGTCACATGGTAAGGTGAAAGGTCATTTTAGGTCAAACTTTACGACCTGCAAGACTTTCTTGTGACATCAAACTTGGTTAGGGCAAGGGATGTACTTGGGGAAACTTTCGTGTTATTTAGCCACGGGTGGGCGAGACACAATCTTCCTATTGGCTTGTTTTTACTGACAGACAAATTTACTACGCCAATGCCACTCAGCCTCAGTTCCTTGTGACAGGACTCAGACCGGCCACCATGTATGACTTCAAAGTGATGGTTACAGAGGGCCAGAAAGTCAGCGAGTTCTCAATTATTACTTCTGCAGAGACCATGACTGCAGGTAAGGATTTTCCTTGAAATTTTTGTGCTTATAAGGCGATTCATTTCTGATAAATCTGCTGCTATTTGCGATTCATTTTATGATACTGTAAGTTATGACAATAAATTGGCATTGATGAAAAATACGGAGCCTGGCTTTATTAAAGCTAATATGATTTTTTTTTTGCTGTTTAAAAGTTTTGATAGCAATATGAAAACTGAATGATTAGCTGCCTTATCACTTTGCACAAACTGGAGTGTTGGAAAAAAGAACCAGCAACAACCATGATGGCTCATTATAATTCCAGAAAACATATTTGACTGTGCTTAATCTATGTATAGAGGCCCCTATTTGACAATTTTCAGTCAGCAACAAGCCCGGGGGGTCACTTCCATTGAAGAGTGGACAGCATCCGCGAGAAAAAAAACGCGGAAAAAGGGTATTTTTTCAGGGGTAGGCGCGGAACGCGAATAGAGTGTCAAAAACGCCAAAAATTGAAAAAAAGCCCCCTAAATCACGATAATCTAAAATGCAAAAAGGGTATGCAATTTGCACCGACTGCGGGACCGACTGTAACAAGACCCGTGCCACGGAAAATCCTATAACGCCTGTGTAAAACATAATAAGACGGTGAATTATCTCGAGATAAAAACGGCCCAAACTTTCAGTGGACCCCACTATCACTCTCAAGGTATGAAAATAGGAATATCCTCGTTTAGAGTGTAGGATGTGGAAATATGGGACATCTGCACAAAATCTGTGTTTAGGGTGTCCTAGCAGCCTGCCCTTGAATCGTCGTTTAGGGTGCTTTTTGAAGGACGGTTCTCGCGGATGCTGTCCACTCTTCAATGGAAGTGACCCCCCCCCCCCCTCCCGGGGCAACAAGGCATTTGGTTTAGCAAGATATCTCAAAGATTACTTAAAGAAGATAGCTGCAAAACCAGAAATGTGTAATAATGTGGACAGTGAATACTTATAGTGAATACTTATTTCCCTACAAAAAAAACTTTTTCAGTGTACTCTATAAATATTTCTATTAATTTCTCATGGTGCATACATATTGGTACTGGGAAAATGTGCATAGGATCGTTGTTATGTGTATATATAGTGAGTTGCTTCCCCAAGCTTCAAAGGCTTTCCAACGATGATGCTTTAAAAAGTATGCTATTTATCTTTACATTTCTAGATATTATCAACCGACACCCTTATCAAGGTACTCTATCAAATGCATATATGTTAGGAATGCTGCATGGTGATTAACAATGGTGCCCATCTATGAAATTAGTAGATTCCTATCTTTAAAGTTGATATTTCGATGTGTAACATTTGTGCCCTATCTAGAATTTTGTAAAATGATAATTTGATTGTATTAGTGTATTATAAAGTTAACCCGTTACCTACTGGAACCAAGTGGTCCCTGTACAAAACCTATGGGTATTGTAAGAATTCAGTGGTCAACGGGGTAACTATCAAGATAATATTCCTTCCCATATTGTCTGCTGAATGCCAGAAGGTCTTAACTCATTTCATTTAAAGTGTACCACTCACCAGAAAGAAAAAGCATGTACACATTTAGTTCATATGAAATAACCTCCAGAAAACACTTCCTTACCTTGCATTTGACGGGTTAATGATAAAGGAGTTTGAAAAACAATAAAGGATGACATAAGACCACAATGCACAGAAATTAACTGGCAGTTTGATTCCATAAACTTCCTATTTCATTTGCACTTACATTTACAACTTTGGTATCTTTTTTTATGGAAGTAACTTTTAAAAGTCATATTTTGAATGTAGTATGGTGACATAGAACCTGGGCAACTTACAGAGCAAAATGTTTTTTTGGTGCTTGGTACACATTAATGCAGAGTTAACCCTCCTCTGGCTCTCAGCAGACCATATAAATGTTTTGTTGCATCTGTTTGATTATTAAAAAAGTGTAAATGTGATTTTGTGTTTTATGTTACCTGTGGCTCATCAGCAAAAACATTTCTGCTTTGTTTTGCTTTATCCGTTTAAGATGCCAGTTTCTTTGTAAAGATATAAAATCTGGCATAATAACATGTCAGTTAAATTTGTGCCATTTCCCCCATATTCTTTTACAGATAGTTGTATATCTCAAATGATGACTACCTTTATCCTTTATTCATCTTTGTTGTAAACTTGAAACATTGTATTTTCTTGCATAATTTCTATCCTTGAACATCATCTCAATGTATAATTCATCATCTGTGTGTAGTAGCTCTCACAGTAAATCAGAAATGCTGTTAGTTTTCAGAAAGCATGATTTCAGGACCTTTCTGCATACCAATAATCAGTGAAAGAACTTTGTGCAAATGCCTTGCATTCTTAAAAATCTGGGGGGTGTTTCACAAAGACTAAGACTGACTCAAATCACACTTAACTATAGCTGGCCATTCATGCCACAGTTTGTTTTCACTATTGGTCTTTCAAGGGATATGAAAATCATGGGCACAAATTTGCAGAATTCACCTTTCTTGTTTTCTTCATCAATGAAGTATAAATAATGTCAATTCTGCCGATTCTATGCGAGACCCGTGGTGAAAACAAATGTGGCATGAATGGCCAGCCATAATTAAGTGCGATTTCAGTCACTCTTAGTCTTTGTGAAACACCCCCTTGTGCATTGTAGACCTAGCAAAAAAAGATTGTATCAAGATATTGTATTGCTTGACAGCAGGGAAGATTTTGACCATTTATAGTAAATCACAAGGTTATGATTATGAATTGTTCTGAAAAATTCAAGGAGGTGAAATAACTGTTCATTATAATGCCTGGAATTCCTCATATTTCAGTAGTCTTCTTGCTAATGGAAGAGAAAAAGTATCCCCCACCGAAGACTGCGACTCAGATGTTTAAACTTGGATTTTTGGAAAATACATGTAGAGTCAATTGGTTGAAGTTCCTTGGAATTACATATCTGTTATCTCAAACCTTACACTTTCTATCCAGACATTCTTTAGTTCTGCCAGTGAATATATTTCAACTAAGAATATACAGCTGACATCTTTGAATGATTAAGTGACCTCATAGTTGCAAAGACGTGTTGCCAAATTGTTGTGGTGTGTTTTTAAGTGTTGCAGTATTAAATTTTTTTTTGACTGATTTTGATTACTCATTTTTGATCTGTTAAAGTCAATTTTTGGATAACACAGGTGTGTTTTCTCTGTGTTGTATCTACGAGATTGTTTTAATGTTGTGATTATGATGTTAAATGCAGATCTTCTGTGATTGTTTCTTAGTTCCAGATTCAGCCCCCCAGGAGCTGACAGTGAGTGATTTTGCCAATACCTCCACCTCTCTGGTCGTTAGCTGGCAACCTCCTCGTCATCCAAATGGAGCAATCACACGTAAGCTTATATAGACAAATTAAATGTGAATATCATCACAGTAGGATAAAAGCCCTTACCCCTTCTGTCAAAAGTTGTATTGCCATAATATTCCAAGTACTGTGGGATAAGTCATTTGAGTAAATGATTTTTTACAGTTCCACATGCTCTTGTAATGCTCTTCCTTGTTTCCTTATATGTCCCGTTATATGTTTACTCCCTTGGATTGGCATGCATATCACTCTCCTGCATACATCTATTGAAGTATTATACCCCTGAACAGTTTTTGTTCTGAGACCATACAACTTGAATATATTTTCAACCTGTAGTGAAAAAGATATTGTTTAAGTGTTGGATTAACATTTGGTGGTTATGTCTGAGAGAAGGGATATGATTTTTGAACTTTGGTCATTTGATAGAAAAATTTTAGAGCTGATCAATATACCATTAGAAATCTGCATGGAATTTTGACAAAGATATTACCTTAAATTAATTTGAAATTTCAAAGAAAAAGGAGCAAAACTAAAGATTGAATAATAAATTCCTGTCAACTCATTGCAAACAAAATTTCACAGAAAATTTCAAAATTTCCCCATGCAGCTACCATATGGCTCCATGCTAATTCCAGTGACCCATTTTAATAGTATGGGATAATAAGTCCTTCCTTTCGCTAATCTGTACTTACATTTATACAATTGAATCCCAACAGGCTATGTACTCTTCTATGGACCCAAGGGTACATCCAACCCATCAGAGATAGTAAGGAAAGAGGTTGGAGGAGAGACACTCACCACCTTTGTTCATGATCTTAGCCCAAACTCTGAATATGACTTCTCAATCCAAGCAATCAATGCTGCTGGCACAGGACCTATATCTGATGTCGTCACTCATAGAACTAAAGGTAAAACTACCATTTTGATGTTTGTTGACAGATTCCATGGTGTAAATTACAGATTGTCTATTATTTGTGTCCATGTGGGAGCATCGCAGTATAGAGGTGAAGGCTCTTGGCTCTTGTATAGGGAAGTCCTGCGTTCGGTGCTTACATCTTTGGACACGGTGTCCCTCTCGACCCAGGTGTATTATGTGGATACCTGGGAATGCTGGGGTGATAATTACAGGGTCTGCAGGAAGAGCAGTATTTATACTAAAGTGCTACCCTGGGTAAAATAAAACCAAATAATTATTATATCTCCATCTTTTTCCATGTCTTTGCAGTTCTTAAAAAGTGATGTTAATTGTTTGAGAGGGGAGGCATCAATAGAAGTCTTTTTAGTCTGAGTTAGATATGAATCAGTAAATGCAGTTTTAGACTAAGTTTAAAAATCTGTAAGAATTGAATATAATATATTAATGTAATATCCCTTGATGTGCGAAGAGATTAGAAATGTAGGTAATGATAGCGATCAATATACTACACTGCATTTTAGGTGGGGCTAAATTTTTTACCTTATAATCACTGTTCAATCACTGTTCCATTTCCTTTTTATATTGTATAATCCTCTATGACCAACAAATAACTTGTTGATACAAAATCTTTTTTGAAAGGGCTATCTTCTTTCATAAACCACTGATAAAGTCACTTTCAGTTTTGGTAAGAAATTGGCACTTGATTCACAAACTCTCATTTCTTTTACACTTTAGCTGGAGATACAGCAGCATACCCTGTCTCTGATGTAGAGTTCCCTTGGTGGCTGTGGTTGGCTATCGCTCTAGCCTGTCTCTTTCTCATAGCTCTAGCCATCGCCCTTCTCTTCTGCATCGCCTGTGGCTGCTGTCGTTGCTGCCTCAGATGCTGCCCAGGCTGTGCTTCCATCTGTGATGACATCTACGCATGCATGGAACCGTGTGGGGCATGTTTTGCAGCGTGTGCATCGGGATGTTGCCCATGTTGCTGCGAAGATGAAGATGACTGTGCCAAATGCTGGACAAAGTGCTGCTGTGGTGTGCCTTGTTGTGTATGCTGTGGAAAAGCTTATAAGGAGAGGAGAGCAAAAGCGTAAGTTCTACAGCATTTTCTATTTAAAAAACAACAACAAAAATACATAAAAATGCCCTTTCCATTGAAAAATTAGGCTTTGGATAACTGAGAATTAACCCCAAATGCTACTGGTGAAGCAATATGAGATAGCAAAACTAATGAATTTTATGCAATAAGAGAAAATGAACGTAAATACCACCTGCTTCTGAAGACCACTTTTATTGTTTTCCTTGACATTCAGTTTTCACTGTGTAATGGTCTCCATCTTGTTCTTATTACAGAGAGCTGACAGGTTATAAAGCTGTAGCCAATGGTAAAACTATTAATGCTACCAATACCTCTCAAGTAGAGGGGAACCCCCCAGATCTGTGGGCTGATGAACTCATCATGAAACAGATGGGAAAGAATATGGTAGCGACACCCTCCGAGATGGAGTCACTTAATAAATCTGAAAGTAAGTAAAAAAAAATCATGCGAGAATAGTGGATTGAGAGAGATTGTGGGAACATCTGTAGGCAAGTGCAGTCGTAGGTCACATCATGGAGCCTCAAATAGTTCTATCCAGATGATTCATCACAGAGATACTACTCATGATGTATATTAAACATGCTTATTTGTACACTGAAACACAACTTTTTTCTTCTTCTCCCTCTTTCCGTCTGGTTTGCCATTTGTACTTGTCAAGTGCGGGGTGTACAGTACAAGTAAAGAGGCTCTTTATTTTTTATTCCATGAAACCTTCCTGTAATACCATATAATTGTCTAAAATTGATGATTCTAATAAAAATGGATTAAAACAATCTCGGGACTTGCTTGCCATAGAAAACACATGGGTATAAAGTCATTTTCTATTTGAGGCTTTTTGAGGTGACCCATCCAGTCAGGACCAATTTACGAAGACCTAACTGTCTCTCTCAATTAGCTATGCATTTAATTTTTTGTATGTTTGCCCTCTTTAATCCAGTATGCTTGCTCTGTAGAAATCAGTATAACATTTCAGCATCTTCATTTAACAGACCTTTCATGCTAGACATTTTGAAGAAAGGTTGTGTTGGGGATTCATAACTACATGTACTGAATAGGTCTTTAGAAACTTTCTGTAGCACAGAAAATTCTGTCGAAGTGTGAAAAAATTCCAGTGGAAAGTCTTCCTTGTTTTCCAGGTTCATATACCATAGAATGTCTATTGTATAAGCGTCCCCTAGAGTAGAGCTTTATTAATTCATAGTATTAAAGGTCTAATAATGCATAAATGTAGATATCATACCCAGTCTTTGTGATGAAGCCTTTCCTGTGTCCATTAGTGTGAGATATTATTGTCTTTCTCATACTTGCATTGAACATTGAACTCACATACCATTAACTCTTTGCTTGGAGATCATTCATCCGTTGATCTGAGGTGTCCTCTGATATCTATGTACTCCTTTGCCCATCTGCATGGCTAGGTGCTCCTGCATTTGTTTTTACAACTACCATTTTGTCTCATTTCATCAAGGATATAAAGTCAAGTTTAGGATTGCAATGAAGTTTTTGGATTTTGGGGGTTTTATGGATAGGTATATTGTTTGGTTGAAGGTTTAAGTTTGAATTCAGTTATGGTAGGATACTGACTGTGACATAATCATCGCTGGAGCTATTGCTTGCTTTTAACAGCCCTGTCATATTAATGCTTTGCTATTCTCTTTCTCTCTTTGCTTTGTTGTCCTTTACAGTTGAAAGTGAAACACACTTTTCAAATCATGCACAGCACCAGCAAGGTAAGAATAGAATAAAATCTGACATGTCCCTTTGTGTGCGTTTGTTTGAATACAAAAGGTTTCATCACCTTTTCAAAGATATACATTGTTTGATGCTTTAGTTTGAGCAACTTTGAAGCTGTTTTATGCCTAATGCAGAATGATAGTGGATGGATTTTATGCGTGTAAATGTGTTTCTAACAGGAAACAAGAAAGGTTTCTTCAGATTTTGTATTGTATGCTGTATGGTGTATACCTCTCACAAGGTGGTCATAGGATACTGCAGTTTATGACCAGTAGGTACCTCTTCTGTCAAAGGGCCACATTGCTGTCTTGTCCAGAAAGCATCTTGACAAGTTGTCATAACAACCAACATCTTCATAAGGATATTTTCTCTTCTAGAACACTTTTAGTTAACCTTTTTTCTGAAAAGTTGTCTTTATTCTGCAAAAAAATGATTTGGCCATTGTTGTGATGTTTCACTCACCTTGTGGCTGTCTTACAGTGCCATCAATGAATGCCATCCCTTCCCTTTTTAGTGCAGATCTTTCTAGAGAAAACCAGGAGCAGAAATAGTACTTTCACTGGAGCAAGCATAATTCTATGCATTCATTATCATCTGCTTTATATCATCATTGGTGTGTGTATGTTTGTGTTCATTATGTCATCATCCCATATGTTGCCATTGTTAATCTTTTAAAAATCTTAAATATCATACTAATAATATTGGGAGTGTTCATGACTTGCTCATTTCAGATGATGATTTTGAAATCATTTAACTTTATCCCCTAAAACTGCCACCTTCCCTTCTTTATTTTCACAACATTGTGTAAATTCATTTAAATACCTGTTGAAGGTCAGTGATTGCGCATGGAATTCATGCTCTGAATATCAGAAGACCTTAGTTTAATTAATTTCATTACAGTGAATAACAAGGCATCCCTAGTTTCCCTGTCATCATCATTTATCGTCATTCATCATCATCATCATCATCATCATCATCATCATCATCATCATCATTATCATCATAATCATCATAATCATCATCATTGCTATTATTGTCATCACCACCACTATCATAATCATTATCACCATTATCATCACCATCATCATCACCATCATTATCATCATCATCATCATCATCATCATTATCATCATCATCATCATCATCATCATCATTGTCATTGTCATTGGTGCCTCCATTATCATTATCATCACTATCATTATCATCTACTTAATGCTTCATTACCACTTGTGTCATCTTCCATTTCCCACTTGACACCCTAACCACCCATTCCATCTGTACCTTCCAAATCATCCCATACCCTCTGGTGCATGGTATCTTTCATTTGCAGTGGCTAATGGTAACTTCCGGCTTACCACCTTGGCTGATAAAGTCAAAAGTGCTGCAGATGCTGTTGTTCATAAAACCGTTAAGGAAGAGGAGATCTTGAAAGGTAGTGCCAGTATGCCAAACTCCCCTCACCCTGGAAGAAAACAACCAGTGTATGAAGCAGGTATCATCCATGGTGGATTTTTGTCTTATGCTACAACATCTGAAATACTGCAAATCTGTCGAAGAGCTGTACTCTTCTGCCTCATTAAATTGGACCTAAAGAATTACAGAATGGATTAATAGTAATAGTAGAGGTCTATTCTTAAATGCGATGCTTAGATAAGTCTTCTTTTTTTCTTGCCAGCAAATTTCTTTTCTTTCCAGCAAAACTAGAAAAGAAGAGTAGCAAATACTGTGCAGCTAAGAACCAGTAGGTCAGATGTAGATGAACTCAATAGCCATCAGACGTAGAAGGACTTGGGACGCCGCAGCTGAACTTTATTTCCATAATTTTGAATCTCTGTCTATTTCTCTTTAGGAACTAGTGAAGCTCATATAATGCTGATGAAGTAGAAATCGAACAGTTTCAGCTCCTGTCAAGAAGTCATCTGTAGAAGAAACCATGTTAGAAGAAAATTCTTACTAAACCTTTTTTCTTTCTTGTTTCAACTGACCCTACAAAAATATGCAGAGACAGACATGGTTTACAAGCAGGAGTGATATTTTGTTGCATTAGGTAAAAGTTCTTAAGAGTATTAATATTTGCTACAGGGAATAAAATGTGGAGTGGACATTCAAATAGCCCTTGTTGAGTTGAAAAGGTCACTTACCAGTAACCAGGCACTTACATAACTGCAATGTCATACCAGGATGAATTTCTGCTTATTTCTTCTGTTAGAAAACTACTCTGTACTATTAGAGTTTTTAATCAAAGTATTTTTCTTCATAATATTTGTCGTGCAGTAGGTTGCTAGTATGATGAGTAATGCAATGCTGATATTTTAGTCAAGCTTCCTGTAGTTCTTTTAAAGCTTTCATTTTCCCATTTTGGATCGCTTAGTGCATTCTTCAGGTATCAGCCCTCGACGTGTGTCCTTTGCTGAGCTAAAACCCATAAATGAAATCAGAGGTATATAATAGAGTTGTTTTTGTTGTAATGACTAATAATTGTATATGACATCACATGCACCATGTAGAATTATCACCATTAATCTAGCATTTTAATAGAGGAAAGGTCTCATCACATTTAGTTTATATGTATATATCAACATCTTTATTTTTAAAACCTTTATGAGTGTTCATAGGAATAAGATTGGTGTACCATTAGTTTTCATTTTATGTAATTTGAACCATGACATGACATGATACTCCAGCTATAAGTACTTTTTTTATTGAACTAGTGTTTCAAATGCTGAATTGTCCAAACTTTTAGTGAAATTTGACACAGTTTTTTTGTTTCATTTGTCTTGTCCATCCATTTTTTAAAACCTGGAAGCCCCACTGAAGCACATTGATAAACCAGCTTCCCCAATATATTCATCACCAATGTGTCCCTACGCTGCTGTACCATGCAAGAAAAAGAGAAAACCAGGTACTTTATGGTTCCCGTCGCTACCCCCTGTTGTTTTGATAAAAGCCCTTTCCTGTACCTCCTTATACCTCCTTATTCATATACAACCTTTAACACATCACCAGTGTCTTCATACTGTGCTGTACTACAGAAGAAAAAAAGACTGTCCACCTGTCGGAACTCTCTCTAGGCGCATTCACACACAAGAGGGATCAAAATTTGAATCGCGATTCAAATCGGGATCGAAGTTTCAATTTTCCTGCGACCATTCACGCACAGGGAAAGATCGAAATTTGGATCGCAATTCTAATCGCGATTCAAATTTCGATTTTGTTTTTTGACCATTCACACACACGAGGAAGCAACGAAAGCAGGCAGGAGAGCCCACAAACTTCTCCGCTTAAACTTCTGTTAAACACGATCTCAACGGGGGAAAATGTATGGACAGTAGAAGGGCTACGAAAAGTACTGCAACAAACTCAATATTTGAATACTAACTAATACGCACTATTATAAAAAACATTTGTTTACTATACAAGATCAACGGCCCCAAGATAGTGCAGTGCATCCATGCTTATGCATACAGCGCATACATCCCGTAACGTAACATACACTGCATACACTGCAAACTGCATGCACAGCGCATCGGTTGCACACGTGCAAAGAATGATGGGACAGATAAAACCGATTTTCTAATCGCGATTTTCGTTCACACACACAGCGCATGGCAAATAATTGCGATAATTCTGAAAAATCGCATTCTTATTTCGAGTTGAATTGCGATTCTATTATTAGTGAGATTATTCTGTCCACACACAAAATAAAATTGATTTTCTAATCGCGATTGGAAAATTGATTTTTGAATCTCACTTTTTACCTTGTGTGTGAACGCCCCTTCTGTTGGCTACTAAAATCGGGTGGCCCCTATATTGAGCCTAAAGAAGCGAAAGAAATTCAGTAGTTTTGCGTTAGTGATACCCCACCCCCTTGTACCCTCTACCCCCTTGTCAAATTGATATTACATTATGAAAAATGTACCTGATACAGATGTGCCTATTTGATCCACATCTTTACCTGTCTGCGAAATTTAACCACTGTATTAAATTTTTGGAATGAAATATTGATCTTGATTAATCAGACAAAGACACACTCACGTCATACCTTATATAAACCCCACATTGGAAATATTTTGCCAATATTCTGTTTAATCATATTTCTTCTTTTCATGAAAATAATGAACCTTACTTACGTTTGACGAATTATGAAGGCAAAAGGATAAGTGAGAAAAACCTTAAATAAAAACCTGTATGTGTCCATTTGTTACTAGCTAGAGTTATTGTTCACTCTATTCATTAATACTCACTTGTTATCACCTATTGAACGTGTATTACCACTTGACCAGTGTTAAGTATAATAATGCATAATCATACTAGATCTTTAACGGTACACTGATCTAAGACCATCATCACTGTAATTGTTCATGTATAATTGATTTCATTGTAATTCATATTGTTGAGAATTGTTGGAGTATATTAGACTATGTACCTGACATGATCCAGATAAATGCTAGATGTCACGCTCTTGAAACAAGGATGAATAAATGGTGAAAAAGCATCTGCTGAAATGTTTACTCATTCTGAATTTTTTGAAAATTGGAAGAGAAGAAAAATAGTGTTTTCCAATTTACTGCATTGCTTTCTTCTTTTAGAGGTCATCATTATAAGGCACACCTGTAATTCCAAATATCATCTGTAAAAGGAGGAACATAATGCAGTAACAGATAAAACAATATGTTCATCATTTCATTTGATGATCATTTGTACTTTTGGGTAGGAAGACCAAAGACTGAATCCTTCTTCCATAATCTTGACTTTATCTTCTATTGATCTCTCCATACTCCCCCCCCCCCCCCCTCTCATACTGCTATCCCCTGAAGAAACCCTTACTTTGAGTGGTAAGATTTCCCCTGTGGCTCTTGGGGCATCTGCCACTAGCCCCAGTGCAGAGATGCCTTGCAAACCAGGTAGAAAAATTGTGAATAAGCCAACAAGTCTTGTTTCAATCACACCTACCAATTAAAGATGTATTCCATCATTCCTAGTGAATTGTATAGTTATAAGAAATGTATATCTACCTTTGGAATATTAATACCATCACAAGTGTACTTTCTAGTCATATAGATGTATGGTTACTTTTGCATTTACTTTTAGTGTACACAGTTTGTATTAACTGTAAGCAATTAGAATACTAGAGTTGCTGTTTTTAACATTCTAACATATTTGTACCATTTTTGCTAATCAGCACATACTGTAGACAGCAACATACATACATCATTAAAGCTGTCTATTTAAATTCTTGAAAACATAGGAATCTAGTTTGCTTTTTTTTTTTTAATGAAGCTTGAATTATGTAAAGAATATCAGACATGTTGAAAATTTTGTTGAACAGAATCCTTTTTTCTTTTTTAAAATGTGACATTTATCTTGTTTGCAGAAAGATTCACACAGTAACTGTTGTGAAAAACAGTTTGTCTCTTGGACTTTTATCTTCTCATGCTGTTTGTAGATGGTGCGATTGCATATTATTTTGAGGCTGGAAGTAGCTAAATCTGACCATTATTTAGGGCTTTTTAACATGCTAAAAGGAAACCAAAACCCTCAGGTCAAGTAGTTTCTTAAATCAAAGCCAAGGCAGAATAAAACAGATCAGGGAAAATTTGAACAAAACCAGACACGGAATAGGAAAGTTATGCCTATATGAAATTTTCTGTTTTTGACACTACCATAGCTATTAGTGATATGAGTTGTGGACAACTCTCAGTATCTTTTGTATACAAAATTTCACATATTCTTTCTTTTCTTGAAGACCACATGTTTTCATCATCCTTATCCCAAATATGTTGTGGAGAAAACACTCGTACATGATATATCTTGGGTTTGGCTTAAGAAAGTGTGCAAATCTTAAGCAAAATGAAATCGTTAAATTATGTGTGTACAAAACATACTGAGAGTTGTCCACAAATGATGTCATCAATAGCTATGGTAGTGTCAAAAAATATCAAATAGAAAATATTATATAGCCATAACTTTCTCATTTGGTGTCTGATTTTTTTTCAAATTTTCACCAATGTGTTTTATTCCATCTCAGCTTTGATTTAAAAACTACTTGAGTTAAGGGTATTGGCTTCATTTAAATTTGACAATGTAGCTATGCAACCAATATGCCTCCATCAAATGCAATCTTAATAATCAGTGAATAGAATAGCAATATATAAATAAGGAAAATTTCCTTTTTTATTCAGTCATTCAGAATTTCTTCTTCAAGTTGGTATTGCAACAAGTTTGAAGTATATTCTGGATTATACTCCATTCCATATTGTTACTCCAAGCCATATCCTTTATTTTGTATGTTTATATATTCATATACTAGTATTTTATTTTATTCCACTTAACCCTTTAATCAAATAGGAAAATGAAAATTCTTAGTTACTTATTGACTGAGCTTCAAGAGCAGTATACCGATAATCTTTGTTTTCTGCCACCCACACTTGACTTGCTGTTAATGATTGTTCTGCTATTTCAAATTCCACTTCAGTCTGAAGTTTCATTATTTTGTAGTTCACTTGCATGTATACTCCACTTCGTTTTGATTGTTCTGATCTACCATTATCCATTATCATTTTGTGATGCAAGTTATTATTGTGCAAGTGCTTGTGTAGTTTTTTTTGTTTTTGTTTTGCATGCATGATTATTTTTGTTTGCTTTGTCTTGCCTTGTGTATATGTATCTATAGTGTCTGAGAGCTATATACCATCACAGAAGGGCAAAGTTGAAGAATCTGTTCAAAGAAGTGAACGAGCAGGTAATATTCATATTGCTTGATTAAAGGAATATGTAAAAGCTATTTAAGTTTGGATTTTGATTTCATTTTTTTCTATTAAGAAGTGGGCATCAATTTGAGATTTATTTTTGTTCTATTTGCCTTCATACATGTAGTTTGAAGAAATATTGAGATTAATGAAATGCATATTGAATTAAATGAAGTATTTAATGATGTTCTTTTATTAATTGGTTATTTTATTAGTGATAGTTCAGTGTATTGCATAGATATTAGACAATATATTGGACCAGAATGACTGATCATATAATTGTAAGAAAAATAGGCATATTAAAGATGCACACCTTTTTTCAGTGAAATGTCTAGCCATCTGACCTAAAGGACAATCAAAAACACAGTCCATACTTATAACAGGAATAAGTCATTTATATTGATTTTTTTTGCCAAGGGTAAGTAGCAGCAATTCCTCAGAATCATGAATATCATACTGCTTTCAGATGACCACAATACATGTACATGTCTGTATTTAGATATATCCTTGATATTTTCGTTTGCATGTTTTATGTTGCACTGCATGTTTGATATCAGTTGCATGGTTGTTATTTGCATGTTTTATGTTTTGTACCCCCTTCCCCCTCCCCACCATCCAATCCTAGCTAACTATGCTAATGTCAAGAAGGGTGAGAAACCTAATGTCAACATCAACACCACTAACGTTCGCATTGAGGAGGTCAAGAATGAATACCAAGGAAACGATGCTTACTCCACCCTTGGCAGCATGCACTCTGAGATTCCGGAGACCCGAACACGCGAGAACTCGGACTCCCAACAGTCTGCTGTGGGCTATCACAATGGTCAGATCGTGACCTTCCCAGATGGTCACATTGTGGCAAACAGTGGACTAAGGCCGAACCCACTGACCATCACCTTTGAGGAGACAACTACCACGCATTCAGTGGAGAAGATGGTGCCTCAGGCTGATGGAAGCAATGTGAAGACACTCTCCAGTCATCAAACCTTTGCCAAGTCATACTCCACATCGGATGCAGCAAGGGATCGTAATCTACAGACAATACTCCAGGATGGCCTGGATAAGGGACCACTAGCCATCGACATTCCTCAGAACTCTGAACAGCCTCTTAGAGGTAAGTTCTACCTTTGATCAAACACCATTTCCCATAGTCTCATTCCAGCATGATGCAGTGGTAAACCTTGAAGATTCTTGTTCTGATTTTTCAGTGACTGCTTATCATTCATCATATACTGTAATGATAATTATTTTCTAAATGATCTTGTTATCTGTCAATATCCACATGTATAATTTGATTTGAATTAAATTCTGATGTGGATGTATTATACGACATTCTGTCTCTTCCGAGATTTTATTCCAGTTTTCTCCAATCTTTGTTCTTCAACAGCCATCACTGCTCCAACTGTCAGCAGCCTTAATGAACAATCAAGCTACCATAACAAGTACAGTACATCACAGGACGGAAGCAATGCCTCTACTGGTTTTAGTCCTGGACTCCGAGACTACAACTACAGCTCCAGTGATAGTACCCACAAAGAATACAACTACAATACTCTGGATAGCGGCATCGATACTGGACGGCGTGACTACCAGACTGGTAGCCTGAGGATGAACCCGAGAGGAGGGGTCGTCGAGAACAGCAGCTATGAAGAGACTCAACATTTCATTGTTCCTGAGCACTCTGCAGCTAGCCCTCCTCTAGGTCACAGTGCCATATCCCCAACCTTCAATGATGGTCCTAGGATTGCAAGTCCCGTTGACATGGGTTCCAGTCCTCCTCCTCTGTCACCCATGATGTCCTCCAGGGGTCTCTCCGGGGACACCCATCTCTCCGCCAGTGCTATGACCTTACCAACCTCAAGCAGTCGTGGTCTCAGCACAGACAGTGGTAACTATAAGAGCAACTCCAGCTACCAGTTCCGAAGCACCTCCAATATCAGTGACATGAATCGTGGAGGAGATTCCTACCATTCAGGAAGTGGACGTAATAAGTGGTATATGGGTGAAGGTAGAGGCACTGGTGGTAGTGCCTTCTCCCCAAATCTCTCCACTAGTAGGGACATCGACAGAGAGACCAGCTTTGCTAACAGTGTCTATTCGGGAAGCAAGAGCCATACTGGGACTACTGACTTTGCTGCTGACTCTGGAGGTATATTGTAATCAAATGAGTTTCTTCCGATAATCGAGAGAAATGACTAAAAAATGAAATTACATGAAGATTGACATATGAATTGATATATGTATATGTTTTGTTATGTAATTCTTATGAAATCCAAATATTCTCAACCAAAATACATGATGTATAAGAATGTATAAAAATCATCTTTGTACTTCCAAGGGAATTTTCTATCTTCTGTAACCATATTGATGTGCATATACCTTTCATTTATCTATGATACTGAGGTGAAAAATGGGATATAGCTCGATGAAGATTAGAAACTGGTATCATCAGAGTAGTCAGATGCATGTGCAAATATTTCCTGCTGTTTTATCCCATTTTAGCAAATTCATGCATGATGTTCTGTTATCCTGTAGACTGGTAGATGCATGTTATGTCACCTGTCATCATTCTCCATTTCCCTCCTCTCCTAGTGCATGCAACCCTCTCCACCAATCACCAAGATGACCTCTCCTCCGCCCCCATTTCCAATGGCTCTGCCCCCTTGGGTAGCTCCTACAAGTCCAGCTCCTCCTACCGCTATGACTCCAGTAGCTCTACCAACAAGGGGGGCTTGGGTGGCACATCCGCGGGATACACTAGTTCCGGCCTGTCAGCTGGAATGGGCGGGGCCTCATCAGGAGTAGGTGGTGGCTTGTCATATGGAGGATCCAGTCTGTCCAATGGGATGTCGGCTGATGCGGGGCGTTACTCCTCAAGCCACTCCATGTCTGGAAGTCACTACTCTTCCAATAATAATAACTCTACGGGTGATATCTTCTCTGATACTGATGCAGAGGTGGCTAGTACTCTCAGTCGAGCTAGGAGCCAGGAAGGTACGGCAAAACCTTGGCTACAAAGAAGAATAGAAACTTCATTATAACTCCTTTTACACAGCTTCTTGGGGAAAAATTGGTAGAAATATTTGAAGTGCAATCCAGCTATGGAATGAAATAAAGAAAATGAGATATTAAGCAAGCCTGTTTATTAAAAACAAAACAATAAGAAACTGACAAAAACTCTGTGCTTTAAATACTTTTTTTTTTTTAGTTCAGGTAATGCTTACAGTTTTTTGCCAGAGCAATATCTTCTTTTTTTATTGATTTTATATCAGATATCTCAACCAGGTACCACTCTTTCTTATGATTGATGGTAGATATGTAGGCATATCAAAACCTTTTTTATAAATGCAAAATGTAGTGACACAAGCTTTTACTGAAAAGAATATGCAAACCAATATATTCTTGCTTTGGTAATTTGCATTGCTTGGGTGTAGATAGAAATATTCCATATATCTTTCTTTAGATTTTCTCTCCCTTTTGAATATGCTTCATGTATTTTCAAATACTTTTGTGAGTTTTGTAGTAACTCAAAACACTAACAAAATAGTGAGTTTTTATAATTCCATTGTCAAGTATTGTTCCTGTTCCCAAATCCTGGAAGTTATTACTCAATACCAATGGATTTCATTTTGCCAATCTTATTCGACATTGTCTTGCCACATCTTTTTGTGCTTTGGGGCTTGAGGAATATAATGAAAATAATTTGAAGCTAACCATGGGTAAAATCATTTAGAACATGCCAGTTTGTTAATGACATACAATTATATTCTAAATTCAGATTTATTGCCCCTAATTTCTTCAACCCTTATAAAGATTAATGCCTGCTAACAATTCCTCCTGTTCAAATTTTTCATGCTACTTTTCCTAAATAATTTTCTATTCATTCCCCTTCCTCCTTTCCTTCCCATAAGTCTTACACCACAGTCCTCACATTCCCCACTCCTCCTACCTTCAACCTCCTCCCCACCTTCATCAACAACCACCAGCACAAGAGGGCTTCCTCCGTCGTGCACACTCTGTCAATCTTACCCGTGAAACAAACTACCCATTGATGGAACAGGAGCACCCCTTTGCGATGGAAGATGACACGGTGTCCGAGATAGGGATGTCAGAGTATGCAAGGCGGCAGGCTAGGGTCATGGCCAGGGTCAATCAGACGTACAAACAGCACATCATTTCTAAGGCTATGTCGCTAGATCATGTCGCACTTCATCAGTTGGTTGATAGAAAAAGAGGTAGAATACTCTCTGATCAATCCTGATTTTTCACATCATATATAGTTTATTCAGTAGTATTATGTCGTTATAAGATCATCATTAAATCACCGTTTAAGTATTTTCCCATTTCATCCAGAATTTTAGGTCACCGGTATTCTTGGGAAACATTGTAATCTAATGATAATAATAATCAAATATTATGATATCATTATAAAGTAATCATTGAATTAATATTCAAGTATTATTCTTAGTATTTAAGAGATCTTGTTCTTGTAGTGAGGCATTTAAATACTATGTATTATTATCTAATTTACCAAAGTTTTTAATGCAATATCTGACAACAAATAAAATAGTAAGATTATTTTTTAACTCATGAGGGGGGTAAATTTGTACTTTTGGTAACTTTTTAATCACAAATGTGGTCTTTTTAACTAGCCAAACATAAGGCAATTTCACATTGCAAGAGAATTACTGCTGTGATGTAGTTAAGCTCCTGTATGGATTAACTGTTAGGAGTTTGTGTATGTGGAATCATTACACTGCGTATTTCTAATACAGCGTTGCAATGCCGTTACTGCCGTGTTTGTGTGAGTTAGAATTAGTGAAACAAAGTTTGCGTGCGATTGATAACCACTGGAGCACTGTTTAGAGTGAAAAGCACCATTTGGGGAGATCATGGGATAATGCAGACTATTATATAATCATTGTTTCTTTGAATTCTAAGCACCTTTTATACTGCAAAGCTTGCAAATATCCATGTCCTTGAACTTTACAAATTTTAACCAGCGATGAAGAATTTGTGGTGATAATGCTTCCAAATGTTTGCAGAGAAATTATTTGATACTGAGATATAATATAGTCATATAATTCTTCTTGTTACGATTAAGAAAACCGTGATAATCGGAATAAAAAATGAAGAATACTTATGTGACATAATGCAGCATAATCTGTCTTTGAAATTATCAGATACTTTTATGTTAAAGAAACTAGGTGGATTTTTTTTTCATTATTCATTTGCCCTTCCTTTTGCTTTTTATATCAGGGTAAAGAAAGGAATCCTAACAAGCCATTGGTGTAAGCAATGTATCCCCATCTTTTCCTATTCTGTTCTTGTTTCTTTTTACCATTTCTCACACTTGGTCCAGAGGGAATAGCCTTTTCACATGTATGTACACAATGTATTTGTAACCAACACAGGTACCCGTATATGGTATTGTTAAGCTTTTGTTCAGACTTCTCAATCACTGGCTGTTAGAAAGCTTTCCTTCAAGCTATTCAATCATCAATCACTGAAGGTTTTATCAAGCTGTTAAACGGATGTGGCTATTTCCCCTAATGTCTGTAATTTTCAAAAGAGAAAATGGTTTAAATGTCAGTGATTTTTAATAACAAACAATAATTCATTAAGTGTGGATTAACTGATTTTGCCATTATTTAGTAAAGCTATGCACATTATTGGGTTTACTGGAGATAACTAATACTTTCATATTTTTTTCTTCTACTTTCATCTTGTATACATATAATGACTACTTCTTTTTGTCTCTCTATATATTTCTTCACAGGTGTTTCATCATTATATATTACTAACTGAAGCTTTCTTTTCCCCCAAATGTCTTTCAATGTTTTATTTGGAAATCAGTTGATATTAACCTCTTCTCTCCCTTTTAATCCTCGCATTCCCTTTTTGTTTTTAAAAATAACCTTAGGTTTACTAATGCTTTGTGATTGCTGTGCTATTGAATTCTTTTGGGTGATACTCACTATTGTTAATAATGAGTACTATTAAGTACTGTCATTCTGTTAATTGTACAGTTTGTATTTAACTTTGTCTTATAAAGTACACTATGTAAGTCATACAGGTCATTATATGTTTCCATTCTTTCAATTCAACTGTCATGTTTTTACATAATGTGCCTTCATGATGTTTGAGTTCTTGGTTTGTTTTTGGCAAGAAGGAAATGATACAATTGGCATATTGCTGTCATTTTTATGACTAATTTACAGATATCATGGTCTTTGAATGGTTTAGACAAAGGAACACAAAATCACTGCTGTGATGTGCTAATTATACGCAGAACCTTAACCGTGATATGTAGATTAAAAATGATGGCTGTTCGAAAACACAGTTCTGCATGAAACTTGGCTGTAAATTCCATGTGAGCGTGCTCAGAAGCAAATTAAGCAAGAGGAACAAAAGAAATCCAGACTACATATTCATTGTTGGATAATTTGTAAAATTACGGCACTCGATTATCTATATATCAGCACTTCACTCAAAAATAGATATATGGTGCATGTTTTTTTATTTTCTCTTTTCTTTTTCAAACATTTTCACCTGACGTGTGTCTTGTCTTTTTTTCCCCCTGCGGAAATCAGATAATTTGGTTAACACACAGACCTATGACTTCATGTCTAATGCTTCAACACGCTCTGCTATGTCCGACAGACCTCCATATGTATATAGCTCAGGTATTGTCAAGGGAAAATTTCACTAACATCTTATGCAAAAGCATGCATGATATGGCAATTGCAACATAAATGTAAATTCTTTTTTGCACCATTATGCTTTTTTCTGTACTTAAAAAACAAATGTACTGTAAGCAAGTTGCTCTTTTTTATGTATAGTTGATTACACTAAATGATAGCATGCACTACCTTGCATTTGAAATATAGTCATAGACATTTATGCACCATAAAACCCCTTTTTTTTTTAATACCTAAAAGAATGTGCTGTAATAATTTTTCTCAGTGGGCTATGAATAATTGATATGAACAACTACTGCATTTATTAAGGATGAAAGATTTGTTCAGAAGTTCACAAAAAAGTTTGTCTTCATTATTTTCTCTTTTTTTGCCATTTCAATGAAAATTGAAATTAAACATTCAAATTGAAAATGCATAGAACACATAGAAAATAATGCATTCTCTAGCTCTGCAACTCTGGGTAAAATTGAAAAAGCAAAACGTAAGAAAATGACTGCATTGAGCCACTCATTTAATTGGGATGTCATAGTATGTTATATCTGTATTTGTAGGTTTATGGTAAGAAATTACTTGAACAGCTGAATGACGTTATAAAAACAATAACCATTCACCATTAGTGATACCTTACACTTTCAGGTACCATTTTAAAATACAACAGTCACATATTTCATAATGATGCATTTTCCCTTGTTTTCCTTTTTCATCTTTTTCAAATGTTCTTCATCTTTCTGCTCTTTTTATACTATTTTTACTACTTTAATGACAGAGGTCCACATTTTGTGGTTTGGCCTAATATCTTTTGATGCAAAGCCCTAAAAATCATACCAAATACATGAGCAGAAAGAGCAAAATATTCTACACAAACTGTGCCAATTTTGGTTGCGTCAATATTTGTTGTTTGATGCTGAAATTTTTTTAAAGGAAAATAAGCATTAAAATCCTTAAATTGGCAATGTGATAGAAAGTTTAAAATCACTGTTTTCCCCTGCAAATTGGCAACTTTTTGACTTCTCATCATAGTTTCTGTCAATTTATATTCATTTCAGATACATGACGTTTTATAAGAAAAATGTAGCAATAAAATAAAAATGTTGGTGTTGCCAATTTGAAAAATAAAAGCTGATCAAATTAGGCTTTAAATAATTCCTGTCACGAATGGGTTAGAAAAAATTTCTACATGTATTTCTATTCCTCTTTATTCTTAAATGCCCAAATTCATGCTCACATAGAAATTCATGCTCATAATTTGAATTCATTATAATGACATTGAACTCCTATATACAAAACATGATTTTTTTTTTTTTTTTTGTGATCGGTACACTTTAAACGAGCTATTTGCCCAGTAGAATGTTATATTTCATCTCTTTTGCAAACTGAGTGGTTGAGGCAATTTTAGCTTCGAAAGTAAGAATGAAAGATTACGTATCCTGCTTAATCCAGTTCATTGTATTTCGATTCAGTGCTAATCTACAAGAGTTTCAATTGTCTCATATAGCAACATCTATCTCTTTCATCATTTTACCTTGTAAATTTTACCATGTGTAATTGTTTTTTGTCAAATGAAAATTGAATTTTCAGGAAATAATCAAAAATAAAGTGCATTTTGTATGTAGAAGTCATCAGTGAATTTATTACATTGTTCAGTTTTTCACAGGCTACGGTAGGATCTCCATCTATTTTTGGGGGGGGTTCTTTTCTGAAATTGAAATAACCAGTTCATTATTATAATCATGGAATTTCCCTCAAGTAAAACTGGTAATTTGTTGGTAATTTTGGTATCTTGCTTTACAGAAGACTATAAGTAAAAATAAACTATTTTACTGATATAAAGCTTAAAACATTTTTCCCCCGGAAGTGCTAACATTTTTGAGAGAGTGGACACATTCTTTCCCATTTTTCACTTAAAAATGGAATACCTTTTATTTTACATGCTTCATGTCAAATAACTAGACTTAACAATGAACAATGGTTGAATATATTCACTCTTGTTTGCTACACTACATTAAATATTTTATCACACACATTTTTATTTTCATTTCGTTTTCTTTGACATTTTTGCTTTGCAAATATTTGCTCAGCTTTTGCATTTGCACATTTATCATCTTTGTGTTTTTTTATTAATCTGACTAATGATTCATTACTCAACCATTTTTTTAGCTAATGCAAATTTATCAAACTCTTGCATAGATATGCTATATCTTTATTCTTGTGATTATGTTATTGCCATTTCATTGATGGTTTGTATGCCCTTCCATTTGTTTGAGCTTTGTAGTTCAGCTTTGCTCATTAGATTCACTGATTGATTTCTTTGAATTTTGTCTGTCTGTCTATTAAGACTAATACATATAATTTGCTGTTATTCTTTTCAATAGTACATTTTAATCTAAATCCAATTTTGCAAACTGACATTTGTTAATGTGATTCAATTTATATACTGTGATTTATGTGGAAGCTATTTTTTGGATAGGATACAAAATAATCTCATTTTGTTCTATGAGATTACAGAAGCTTACCTTTAGTAACATTCATGTACTAAAGCTTGAACATATGTCTCATGAACTGATACAAAAGGAAACAAAAAAAACGGACAGTAATGTCATTTTGGAAATGCTCTTTTGAGTGTTTAAGCTGACAGAATGAGATTTGCTGGGACCAAAAGTCTATAAATTTCATTTAACTTCACAGGCCATATGCCATCTTATATATGAACACATCTGTTATTCTATATTTCATTACTAAAATTGTGAGGTATTACCAAGTAATTTATTTTCATTTCAAACTGCATTAGAGGGAAATGGGATTTATAAATATACATGCATTGTAATAAGAAGGAGTTGGCCTGTCTCTGCTCATACACACTTTACTGATCTTTGCAGATATTTTCTTTTCAAAGTTTGTATTATGATGGAATTTTAAATTTACAATTAATGATATGATTGGTGTTAAATCACAGTGAAGTGTACATTCTGTGCTTGTGGTTATAGTTTAATGAAATCATGATTCTAAAAGTCTGTCAGAAAAGAATTTTCGAAAAATGATTAGCGAGAAAGTAGATTTTCTTAAATCAATTTGTAGTGCAAAATGCATGCTTCATAATTCATCTATTTTTCTCAGCATAAGCCTAAGCAAGGTGAATTTGGTATTTGTGAGCCATTTCATTTTACATGAGACATACAGGATTAAAAATATTTGTAATATCACAGTTCCTCTTAGTCTAAAAATGTAGATGATATGGTGTCACATTTGCACTAATTCTTATCTTTTATGTCTAGCAGGTTACCATAGTGATACCAATGCTAGCTCTCAAGATGAGTCTGGTAGTCAAAACAGTGGTACTGCACCCCGCAACAATCCCCTCTCCAGTTTCACTGTACCGGCTCCTCCTCCTCACTACCAACATCCACAGGCTAAGGGTATGTATATGTGATGGTCATATGGAGATGATGATATACAATGTATATATTGATGATTGGGATGGGGACCGGGATAATGATGAAGTTGATGATGATGATGATGGTGGTGGGGATTATATTAATGTGATGATGGTGGTGGTATTGATCATGATGATGCTTATGACATGGATTATCATAATGATGATAATAGTGGTGATGGTGATGATGATGATGGTGGTGGTGGTGGTGGTGGTGGTGGTTATGATAAGATGATGGTGGTGTTATTGATCATGATGATGCTTATGACATGTATTATCATAATGATGATAATAGTGGTGATATTGATGGTGGTGATCCATTCCAATCCAATCCAAACAGCAGTTGATATATAGGGCCTGATGATGATAATGATAATGAGTAAGATGGTGATGAGGAGGAGGATGTTGATGATTGTGGTAATAATGGTGATAATGGTGATGGTAATGGAGGATGTTGATGATTGTGGTAATAATGGTGATAATGGTGATGATTAGGCTGATGACAGTGGAAAATGGATGTTGATCATAATTATAGAGATGATGATGATGATTAACATAAGATAAAGATGCTGATTAAGAGTATGCTGGGGAGGATGATAACCAGTAAAGATTGTGATGGTGAAATAATTTGACAATTTTGTTGACAGCGTATGACAATAACCATAATGTTGACATGATTATTAATCTGATCATACTGAAATCCATCATTCATCACAACCTCTTCTTTCTGCTACAGTGAGGATAACTGCTCCAACATACAGTCCATTGAAGAGGGGTCAGCCCGGTCCTGGTAGAGGACGTGCCCAACCCATGGCTGTCATTACACCCAAAGCACCTGATGTTACATACAGAGGAGTAGGTGATGGCAACAGCCCAGGGGTAAGTTCAAGACACCTACTGGGTCAATCAAATGATATGCCACAGTATACTTCCAATGGGCTAGATTTACCAGTGTCCTCTGGTTTATTTTAGAAATTTGGATGTAGAATTAGTACATATAGGTGATCAAAGTGTTATTAAGTAACAATTTATGATCAGAAGTTTGTTACCATGCAAAATTTTGTACTGCACAAAGCAAATCCCTTTGTTAATAGGTTCCCATTATTGTGCTAATTGGCACTTATGACACCTGTGATATGCCTGTGATATTACCCATTGGCACTTGCGAACACCATGTTCCTTGACAGCTGTCTCAAATGACGTTCCAGGAGTGTGATTTCAACTTTAAGTGTTTTATTTAATTGATAAATTACATGAAAGGATGAAAAATCTTTCATGTATGGAAACTTCACAATAGAGTTACCGTTTCTATTCTTGAATATTGAGCTCCTTATTTCAGACCATTGTTTGTCTCTTACTTTCTTGGGTAGAATTTGCTGCCTAAGATCAGAAGGGGTTAATTTTAGTTGTATCAATTTATTTTCTTGCTCAATCATGTAAATACTTCTATGTATCCATCCAGCCATCCATTTATCCATCAGTTCAGCTCATCCTCACCTGTCTTTTCATTCACTTATTCTCTCATTCATCCACCTATCAATTCATTGATTCATATCATTCATCTGTTCATCAATTCATTGATTCATACCATTCATCTGTTCATCAATGCATCGATTCATACCATTCATCTGTTCATCAATTCATTGATTCATACCATTCATCTGTTCATCAATGCATCGATTCATACCATTCATCTGTTCATCAATTCATTGATTCATACCATTCATCTGTTCATCAATTCATTCATTCATATCATTCATCTGTTCATCACTTAATTGAATCATGTCATTCATCTCTTCATCAATTCATTGATTCATACCATTCATCTGTTCAACAATTCATTGATTCATATCATCCATCTGTTCATCAATTCATCGATTCATATCATTCATCTGTTCATTAGTTCATTGATTCATAACATTCATCTGTTCATCAATTCATACCATTCCTCTGTTCATCAATTCATTGATTCATATCATCCATCTGTTCAACAATTCATTGATTCATATCATCCATCTGTTCATCAATTCATCGATTCATATCATTCATCTGTTCATCAATTCATTGATTCATATCATCCATCTGTTCATCACTTCATTGATTCATACCATTCATCTGTTCATCAATTCATCGATTCATACCATCCATCTGTTCATCAATTCATTGATTCATATCATTCATCTGTTCATCAATTCATTGATTCATACCATCCATCTGTTCATCAATTCATTGATTCATGTCATCCATCTATCTGTTCATCAATTCTTTGTTTCATCATCATACATGTAGCATTCAGATTAAAAAAACCCAATAATAATTCTGTGTGGAGTTAGAATTTTAAAAATTTTCAAATTCTAATTTTCTGTACATCGTTTGCATTTTTCATTCTGATTACAGTCAACTGTGCGCACCTTCAGTGCAGAGGACCTCAATGCCGAAATGATGCACTTGGAGGGACTGATGAAAGATCTTAATGAAATCACACAGTCAGAACTACAAAACTGATCACCCCAGTGATCATGTAGAATCATCCATATTCTAAGTGCCAGTTAATATGCTGTTGTAGGGAAGGACTGTACCATGTTTGGAGAGGTAGTAACAGACAGAAAGAGCTATTTTGTATATAATGTTTAAATAATGGGCAGTAGGAGTGGTGAGAATTTGTAACATAAATGCTTTTTGTCCAGTACAATAATGAATGGAATTGCAATTGAATTGTAGAGTTTGTTTATATGCTTTACAGAATTAGGTTGTGCAAATGTTTCCAAAACAAATCATAAGATGGGGCCAAAATTATAGAACCTGTTTGTCTTTTACAAAGTAAAGGATAAACTATTACAGGTAGTAAGAGTTAATAATCTCTTTTTGAAAATGATACTAAAATTATGAACAAATGAATGTGTCCAGCAAAACATGGAAATGTAGTAACTCCAGTTTGTCTGTTCCTTTTTTGTGTGTTTCAAAAGCATAGTACATATTTGTTATTTCCCAGGTTTTTCCTCACACTCATTTTTCAACTTATGCCAGTAACTATACAACTCAGTGAACATTTCTTGATTGCAGGTATCACTGATACATATTAGCACATCCTAACAATACTTACCTTCAACTTAATATACTTGTTGTAATTTTCTATGAATATGCAAGTGAAGATAATCATGAACAATTTAAAAAAAACCTGATGAAAGGAATTTTGACAAGCATAACTCTAATGATTTATGTGAAGACTATTGCTTTTGCACAAGTTTCGTTCTTTTGTATGAATGCTGTATCTATCAAATAAAGTCTTAAAATGAACATGTGCCTATAATGAAAAGAGTGAATTATAGCTGTCAAAAATATAAAACAGTGTTAGCTGGAAATAAGAAAAGGTACATTTTTATGTCATGTAAAAAATGTGTAAAAGTAGAATATTTTGTTATGAAGATGTTAAATGTAAAGTTGTAACAGGGTGCTTTCTTTTAATTTCTTTGTAAACTTTAAGTAACCAGTGTTTATAAAGCAGGTTGAGCATAGAATCATCGCTTAGACCAATTGATGTGTGTAAACCCCTCCTCATTTTCTACAGTTCTTTCAGAAATATACCAATGATATTGTCCAAATATAGAATGAAATTTGGATTTGAAATCAGGCTGTTTTGTTACTTATTAATCCATCCATTGGCAAGGTATGAAATGTAGGAATTATGTAAATGATTTTCAAGTAAGTTAAAAATGAAGGTGACTTTCAAGCTTAGGAAGTTGGAATACCCAGTATAATCTGAACATGTCCTAATTTTGACCAGATATTTACAGAAGTTATTAAATATATCAATGAATATCTTGTACTGCAATTGGCTTTTCTTTGTCGTTTTGCATTACCATTGCATTATTTGTAATACATTTAGTTCATCATACTTCTTCCATATTTAGACATATTTATGCACAAATCAACAGTAGGGACATCTTTAGAAAATTCTGGTTTTACATTAGAAATTGGATTGCTTTGCCTCTTTTTAATTTTGGGGGGTATTTAGTTTTTTGCAATATTCTGACCAGTGCATATTGACAGATTGTTTTGTTGTTGTTTTTTTCACACAAAAAGAAGTCAGATTAAATTATAGTATTACAATGACAATGTTTGGATATAAGATAGGTGTTTTTCATTATGCTATTAGATTCTTAAAAGCACTTTATTTTTTGTCTCGGATGTATGTAATGTTTACTTTTTATGCTGAAAGATAAAGCTGTTTGTTGAGTTACCTCTTGCCATCAAAAAGCAAGTGTTTCTTTAACAAGAATCTGGAGAATAGGAGCCTGTAAAAATGACTTATATCATCAGTACTACTCTTAAACTCTTATTTACTCAAATTGTTAGCCCTTTGCCATAGTTATTGATCTAATTTTGTAACGAGCTTGTAAGAGGATTTTTGTAGGATGTGAATGCCTGTAGTTAACAAATGGTGCTGTAAGTTGCTAGCTTGTTAGATCACGGTGAATATTTGCCTACATTTTCTGCTTTTCTTTTTGAAGTAGTGATTCTAGTTTTTAATATATGTTTTGGTTGATAAGTATTCTTTCTTATTGAAAGGAACCAAGCAACTATTGTAGGAGTACTGCTTCTTAGTATTACATTGCCCATGTGACAAAAAAAAGTTAATCAGATTTTTCTGAAGTATGAATTTCTAAGACCTTTTGAGATAAAATGGTATTAAGTCATGTACAGTATCCTCTTAGTAGAATGCTTTTATAATGACAGATACTTGCATTTATAGCTTTCTATATATGAGTGAACTGTGATGTAAAGTTACTGCTTGAAGTAAATCACAAAATTAAAATAGATGAGTGAAGGACCACTTACTGCTTTACTGATCTGCACTTAAAGACTTTCACAGATATATATTTGAAGTATTTGAATGTATATGATTGTGAGGAATGCTGCATAATTTATTTTACTTGATATATCTGCAATGAAGCCTTGCAGTAACAGAAAATGGGATTTTGATATTATTATCTAAATGCATAAACAACACGGCAGTGAATTTATTTCAGCTTCAGTTAAGTACATATTTAGGATAGGTGAATAGTATTGGAATTATCAAAAGCTGGTTTAATATCAGATATTGATTTGTTTGATTTCAAAAGTAGCTTTTCAGTTAATAGACCTGTTTACTGATTTTATGCATAGTTGTTGAGCAAAAGTTTCTCTTGACAACTAAGAAACTTGCCAGAGACTTGCCCGAAATAGCAACAACTTTTGTATGCAGTCTGGATTCCTTCTATTCAGAAACCATTATGCATAACAGGTGAACTGAATAGTTGGTAACCAAGGGTTCTGGAGATAAACGAGCATAAATTTGAATGTATTAGTAAACAGGTCTATTTACTATGTAGTGATTTTATGATTAGATTACATCACACTATTGTTCATCATTCAGGTTTAAGCAAAATTTACAAATTGATTTGAATTCTGTCTAGAATGATATCATTTTAGCCTTTAATTGGAAAAAAGCAGAAGTTGCTCCTGTTATCATAAGGGTATATAAATGGTGTTCCTGTACTTCCGGGTGGACTGGAGAAAACAGAGACCTTTCATGTGAATGTGTATATATGTCTTCTATTTTTATACAGTAAGGTACTGACAGCTGTAAAGTTTCTCACAGTGGTTCTTGAGAGGAAAAGTAATTATTGTAGATTTTTAAGATGAGCATTTGAAAATAGGTAAAGAGGTAGGCCATGTTGTTGTGTGTCCAATCAGCATAGAATATTTATGTAAATGTATGTAAAATCAATAGATATGTTATGCTTAATATATGTATTTTGTAAAAGAAATGCAATTTCTTGTGATTCAGTCATAACTGTACTTCCTTGTAAATGTATTTAAGTGGATATATTGTTCTTTTATGTCGCTGTTCTCTCGCTAATATTTCATTTACTAGGCATAGACCTCTGCATTCAGAATAATGAAGTTTCTTTGTAGCAGTAACATCAACATTCTTTTCCAAAGAATTGTAAAATTAGTACTTGTAACATCACTTCAGCCTATACAACAATATAGAAATACATTATAAACACTAACAGATACATATGTATTTTTATTACGAAATTATCCCAAAGCAACTTGAGTTTTAATAATCATTCCTGTGCATGTGAAACGTTCAAAAATAAAGAAACTACCATGGACTTTATCCTTTTTTTAATCAGACATTTGAAAAGTTGTGAAGTGCTTTTCAGATGTACTCCCGGTAAACATTATTTTTCACAGTACAGGATGTGAAGAACAAGAACACTCACCATACTCACATGGCCACTCATACGAGGACTCATTCTTCATCCATCAAAACAAAAACAAAAACACACTTGTTCAAGAATCTCTAAGACAGTTTACTTTTTATTGAGACCAAGCCAGAACATGAGTTTACAAACCAAAGAAAAATAATTCTTTTTCGTCTTATATGTACAAGATTAGTATAAAGAAACGAGTCTAAATCCCACGTAAACCTAACTTTGAAAACACAGTCTACACTTTTGAGATGTATTTCTTTAGGATGTTAAATCATGACTTGTTGATGGTACATACGTAAGATTAGAATGTCACATAACAGGCCGATTTTATACGCTTCGAGTATCGTCTTTCATTTTTCCCATTAATACGCTGAATGTTATTCAAAGTCTTCCCCGCTAATGTTTACACTCCCATAAATGATTAATTTCTTGGAAAATTCACTGCATAGAATAGTAAAATTGTAAATCATAACGGCTAGTTTGTATAATAAAGTCATGACGAGATTCGTTCTTGGTGCTTTGGACAAAATCATACTAGCAATGATAAATGATGCTATGAATAACGATGAACAAATAATGGCAAAAGAAGTAATGCACATAATCATACGAATTTATCAATTTATAAGGATATTCTCAGTTATCACACTTTGGATTTCAAGACAATCTGACTGCATGTTTGTTGGCCTTTGTTTCATTTTTCTTTTTTCTTTCTTTAATTTTCTTTTCAATGTCTTGAGACTCGTGACGAATCTTGTGGAATAATGATAAAGATACACCAATGGTTGTATCGATTTTTCTCAAAAATATGTTAAAGTGAAAAATTGTAGAATGTGCTAATAAAGATATGATAGTAAATAATTATTAGGCTATAAATTGATATATTGCGTAATTTGTCTGAGTCAGCAGAAAGTCAGATTGATATTCAAGAAGGATTTGTGAGGGTAAAACCCGTGGAACATCTTATTTGAACTACTGTCGCTGTAAAATTCTTCAAGGGAGAATCTTAAAGTGACCAAAGTATGTGTTCCCATTACATGCAAAGAAAATAACTACTCGCTATATTTATGTCTTATGCATTTGTTGACTGTTAATTTTACTTTTTTATATATTAGGTATCCTCTTTTTGTCGCAATTACATGCTTTTAATAAAAACGGAGTCATGATATTTTGGCTGAGAAATATTATTCCTGTACATTGCAATGTGTTTGTTTGGACTGCTAATGTTTTCTGGTTGTGGGCTTGCGAAATGAGGTTTCTGTCGTACAGATTAAATACACGAGTCATTGAATTTCATGCACTCGTTTTTTTATTTCAAGGAAATATCAAAAGCCGGACTCACTTTTTCAAGACACCATGTCCTTTCCAAATAACATGCTTCCACTTAAAAACTGTAAGACACCCTTCTTCTCCCCCTTGTCAACACTCTGAAAAGTCGAGTCTTTTAGGTGGCAAAGCCAATAGTTCACTCCGAGCAAGACAATCTGAATAAGCGAGAAAAGGCCCCGAGGCCTTGCTTCCTCTTTACCTTTATCATTAAACACAAGCAAGATGCGAAGGAGATTAAAATCACGCTTCGACAGCGTCCTTGCATAATTGAACATTTATTAAGCAGTCAAATCACTCCATTCTGAATCTTTATGTTTATTTTATTGGTCATCGTAATTTGCCAACCTGCTTTCCCCATCGACAAATCAATCATATCTAAATTTGCCTTGGAGATGAGCACGAGTATATGCTCTTTATACTTGCGATTTCCATTATGCATATAGTTAGGGGGAAAGGTAGAAGAAGATTTCATTCACCTTGTGTTACAATTTTATTCAAGCGAAATTCCGAAGTCCTGCTGACTAAAAGTTTTTGCAGGTGCCTAGATTAAAGCACTATTTGTTGACGCTGTTTCAACAATGACGCGATCTCATGGTAATTGATATTTAGAAGTGAGGGAACGATACGCCGAAAGGCTTTCTGCAGCATCAAGTCAAATTTAGCAAAATTCAATATGGATCCTACGACAACGGAATCTTTCTTTTCAGATGAATAAGCAAACATCTTTAAATTGGAACTGCCCTTCAGCGCAGTGAAGGTTTATGCTTTAGAAACAAACCATCTCAAACCTGCACAAACTAGATCGTGATACCTTGCTTAACGTCAAGGAATGAGAATGCCCCAACATCTGGAAGTCAGATTTTCTAAACGTTTTCTTTGTCCTCCCTTAAATGTGTAAAATCATATACCACATAGTTTTCCAACTAAATTTCAGAAATACACTACTTTGAAATACATTAACGTGATAAGTTTTTCGGCCCTTTTTGGAGTTAAGCTAAGATGACAGCAAGTCATGAAATACTATATGCGATAAATTTTACTGCAGTAAAAACAGAAAGAAATCAAATTTATTCCTATGTAGTAATACAGTATATATACATAACCTGTACAGATAATGTGCTAAGAAAAATGTATGATTCCATCTACTCATTCTAATGCACTCATTTCATACTTTGAACCTCGAATCCAAACTAAATTACCTGTGAACTACATCCTGTGGGTCAGTCTAATTATTCACGGTAACCGATGTGCGCAACTAATAGAAATGGGAGACTTCGGTATTTATATCCTTTTGTTTACACGATGGTGATATTGGGCTAGAGTGATTGGTGTAGAAATTAAAAATATAAACAGTTGACGGGGTTATTTACAAAGCAAAAAATCGAATTTATTGAGGTGAGAACTATGTTGTTTACATCACGAGTGCTTCTAACGAAGATCCAAACCATTCCTCTCGCCAAAGTCTTCGATGATCTGCAGAGAGAGAGAGGGGGGTGGGGTGGGGTAAGGTGTGAAGGAGGGAGGGGAGATGGGATGTAGACAGAGAGAGGGGCAATGTGAATAAATGAAAACGACGAAGAGAGGAGGAGAGAGAGAGTCGGGATAGGAAATGGGAAAGAGAAGAAAACGTATTACTTTATAAATAGAATAAATCTATACCATCCCTTCCAAATATACTTTCTGAACCTTTAGCTACATGTTATAGAGTACTTCAAAGCATTATACAAAATACTTTTTCCCCCATTTTTCATTTTATTCACGGTTAACAAAAACTGTATACAAATTATTGTGCCCGCTTTCAGCTAAAAGCAGTTTTCAGCGAGGCCACGATAAAACATTGAACAGTAGATATAAACAAGGAAAATGCAATTCACAAACAACAGATATGCAAGTTACAGATGAACATATTAACAGAAGTAGAAAAGAACAAAATCGAATCAATAGTGACGAAATTTTACCCCAAAATGAAAAGAAAGTTAAAAGAGTGAGGACAGAGAAAAGACAGACAGCTAGGGAGGTAGAGGAAGCTTTAATAACCCCGCATTCCGGCAAAGAACTAGCCAATCTCCAAAATCATTTTGATAATATCTTATTTTACACATTCGACTGAATAGGATTGAATGGAACTGTATTCCATTGCATTAGAAATCAGCATGTGTTACACTTAATTTTACATTCACTACCCCTATACAGTACTGTGAAATAGATGATAAAAACTTATTCACTGTAAGTGACACTCCGTTGCAGTAATTTTTGCGACTCGAACTTAACATTATTTATGAAATTCTAGTTCAACGTGAAGACTCATGTTATCTTTTTCAATATTGATGAGTGGTGACGCATATTAAAAACGTCGCCATTCAAAATCTCCGAATATTTACTCACATATTCCAAACCTCCACGTTTGTCTAGAATGAAAGTGACTAGATTCCACCAAATCTATCTAGAGTATTAAAGATTAATTGCTTGAAATCTCTTAAGAAAGTAGGAATTTTTATCAAAATGGAAATCAAGACAGCAAATGTGAAAAAATGTCTAACAAAGGCGTATTTTGTTTGGTTGTGCAAATTCCCAGTATTATCGTTTACAAAAATAAATCGAGTCCTACCTGTTCAACCCTTTAATCAGTTCAATGTGGAAATGTATTCAGCCAGTATCAAATTAGATAAACACTATTCTCAGGTCCTTCCTCTATACTTGATTGGAAATTTTAGGACTGTAAGACGAAACGGTGCAATTGAAAAAAGGCTTTATAGTACCAACAAACCTGAAACTAGCTATTCCACTTTCAATCGTTAACATTTTCTCACTTTTTGCTACTTCATATCGTCTATTTTTTTAACTTGCGGGGGAAATGTGAGTTAGGAAACACATGGGAGGGTGTGAGAGATTACGCTTGAAGAGGGTGTGGGAGGAGATGCAAGGCAGGTGACACCCTCCGCCCCGCAACTACGCTCCTGCATGAAGAGACCTCCATATCGTAAATTATTTTTGTGTGCTTGGAAAAATTTGAACTGAAATTAATGTCTATTATCCTCTCCTCGCAGTCATGTGGCTCAAGTGAAAAAGGTTTACAATATGAAAAACATATACAGATATTAAAAAGAAAATGAACGTACACTCAAATCACACGAATTGAAGACATGGGTATGACAGACAATACACTTCAAAATCATCCATAAACAGATGCTTTTTGAACTGACAAATGTGTTTTTCGAATTAGAAATTTCTACTTGAACAGAAATATCAACCATTTTTTAATTATGTCGGATGGGATACGGAAGGTGATACAATCAAAATGAACAAAGCCTTCCAACCTTTGTAAAGTGCCATTTCATTCCTTTCAACTCTTCAAGCATCGCTCTTCATTATTACTTCCACATATCCTCTTTATTTTAATAATAACCGTGAAAAAAGCATGAAAATAATCATAGCATATACCACTGAACATATCTAAATGCTACATTGTTACGTGCTAGACACTTAGTATATGCCGCAGGGCGGTATAAGTCCGATATATCTTTTTGTTTCAATGGTAGGCGTAATAACCCGTCCTTGGTATGAAGTATCAACTATGACGTACGATGTAGAGGGCAGTTCGATAGTAACAAAGAATCGCATTTGATGCGAGAATTTTATATGGAATTTACGCAATTATTAGTATTCAGACTGTAAGATGTCAAGTGGTATCGCCTTTTCATAAATGAATGAAAAATGTGAATATATCTCATTTCCAACATGACTGTTGGAAATGAGATATTCTTATATCCAACAAAATTCCTTACAAAATACATTCGTAGACAGAAGCGTGACTGGCTATCATTGCATGGGGGGGGGGGGGGTAGCCCGATCAAATTTTATGTGAATATGAATATTTCAGTAATGAAAACATAATTCTAAGAATCTTGAAATGCGAAGGTCCTTAAATATTCGAATTTTCCGAGGGGGATATTAAATCACCCAGAGAAAGGATAAAAAAAATGTAATTTTTAGATCTTAATTGCCACCTTAGGGTTCCAAAAGTAAAAGTCGAAAATCAAATTTTTTCGATAGGAAATTCTAAACAATGATCCCAAAGCAGCTTTGCAAACTTTTTCCTCAAACTGTATATTCTGAATAAACGTAAGTAACTCACTCAAGTAACAACCAAATATATAGATTCTGCATCTATAACATTTTAGTATCATTTTGTACTTGAGCCTACATCGACCAAGATACGAAAGTGTACAAGGTAATTCTGTTGATTTTTTGAGAATTCCAAGTAGCCACCCCATTATGTACATATTTTGCAAGCTTAATTTTAAACATGTTTGTCGTAAGACCTATGGTAAAATCTGTGGGTGCAATTCAATACATCATTCTATTTTCCGGTTGCCATTAAAGAAAACAGGCTTTTTTTTTTTTTTTTACAAAAGTACCCCCGAAAACCTGACCAAGACAGAAACCATGACTCTTTTCCCTATATTCGTCTTTGTGATCTTTTGACTTGTTGTGTTCAATGAAAACAGTACATCCCGACAGGGACTAAATTTAGATGAAATGGGTTCTTCTTATTTCATGATCATTGTTGCTTGTTGATTCGACCGCGGTCATGAGCGGGGTCAAGACCACGAGTGTGGCCGAAGCTCTGCCCGTCCATTGCCTGTCAACGGACGGTGGTTCAAAGCAAACAGTGTAGACATGTCGCAGGAAGGGGTTTGATAGTGTCAAGAGAGTGGTCTGACGTAGAAACACTCTCAACTTAACACCAACAAACCATTCTTTGCCCTCAGATATCTTCCTTTTTCCCCACAAAATAATGAAAACGTGAAAAGAACTCCAGTATTACTTATTTCATCATACAAAAAATGTATGAAAATAATTACTCAATACACAACATCAAACGCGATAGACGTAAACTCAAAGGTATGTCACGCGAAGTTAGAGAGATAAAACTCCTGCAAGATATAAGTAGCCCTACATAAATATAGAAGTTGATAAGTCACTGTATAGTGTTGCTTACGCCAGCGACGAATCCAGGATATGGACTGCTTAAAATCAGTCCTTTTCGTGGCTGCACAGAAGTTTTTACTGTAAATGTTAAATTCGAGGCGCATTCACTCTAAATTTCTTAGAAATCGATCCAAGAAATTGTGATAAGGGATAAATCCAAAATTAAATTAAGAAATTATAACCTTCAAAGTTGATTTATAAATCTATTAGATCAAGAATCTAATTGAATTTTTGATTTTGGTTCGCAATTTTTAAATGTATTGGATTTGGTCAAATTATGAATGGGATTGGGCTATGGATCCAGGACCGGGCACAACGGTAGACATAACCCCTTCTTCTATGTGCATAAAATGTTCATTTATTGCTTATAAGTCAGAGTCACGTAATGAAAATTTTACTTTATTTTAGTGATGAATTAAGAATTTAAATCAAAACAACAAATGAAAATACCTATGAAGTGTTTAAGGACAGACAATATTATATATGAAGAGGTCATACAAAAGGACATTTATAACTGGGAAAATTTTCGATATATATTTGTTAAAAGTTGACTCCACCTGTAAGGAAATTGATGTTTCCTTCAAAAATCTCCTCACCACATTGAATGTATATAAGACAGTCTTTTAATAACTTTACCGGCTGCAATATTGAGGGAAAAAATGGGATTTCAATGTAAAGTTTAAAAATATGGACGTGCTAAGTTGCCGACATTCATTTGATATTTTGCGCGTTTTAAGTACGAAATTGAATTTTGAAAGTTTTAATATGGCCGAAAGTATCTAATTCTTCTTCAATTTGTCTTTCTTTGCCTCTGTTTTCCGTCTATCGTTGGCTGGTAATTGTATCGTTACTGACTGTTTACACAATAACAATCTTACATGCACAGTTTAGAATTATCTCATCTTCAGCCATTCTCTCCTACTGTAGCTTTATGATTTGATATTGAGTTGTTGCATTCAAGTCAATCTTGCAGTTTGTTCGAAACTGCTTACTAGAATCGTTGAAAAGAGCGAGCTACCGAGAAGCCCCCCCCCCCCCCCCCCTCCCTCATCACGTTGCCATACACCTGTACCTTAACTCTGGACAACTGGGTGAGATGAATGCGTGTGAATAAGAGTCCTTTCAAAAATCTCGTCCAATTATTACCTTACACATGTTACGAGGTCAAATATGAATGTCAATCAATGTGAGTACAGATCGTACACTACGGAAAGACGAGTTTTATACACCACCCGGCTTTTTCTACTCAATGCGTTGTTTGAGAATCAAAAATCTTACGGCGTTGGTGGATTTGAGCATGGTGCCTTTGAAATTAGGTAATAAAAACATCGCCATACTCTGCACACCAAGGCCATTACGACTAGAAAGCTGCAATAATTTGAAAACATGACGTGTAAAGAAATCATGCTTCATCAACGACCAGTGGAGGTAATAGAATTGTGGAAGCGTTTACGGGGATTTGCAAAAGATTTAAATGTAGACCTGGTAAATGTACACATTTTGTTAAGACCACCTGTAAACAACTGGCCTGCATTTAGAAATTGAAATAGGATGGAATATGGAATATTAAGAATATGAATTTAGGTCCCAGCTTTTCAGAATGATTGCAGGGTGTTATCAGCATCTTATGAAATAAAGATCTTATCGACTGCGAATCGTAACGACGAATCGTTAAGCTCGGCGCACACTGTACGATCCGACTGCGATCCGATTTTCGAACAAATGGCATATTGCATTAAACATGGAAGTTTAAACAAGTAAAACTGTCTTATTTGAAGTCCGGAATAATGATAGGAATACTAAAATCGAAATTTTGGTTAACTGCAAGCCTTGTGGTCGGAGTAAAGGCCAAATCGGCTTCAAATCTTAGCCGATTGCAAGATTGCTATGACGTCACTACGATTTGGAATTGAATTCGCTTTTATTCCTTCATACGACTATTTGGAGCTTTGATCATGTGGATTTTATGTTTGAATATTCATATCAACTGCTATAACAAAATTTCCCCAAATCGGATCGCAGTCGCATCGTGCAGTGTGACGATTTATCCAACGTTTATGGGATGAAAATCCCGGGGGGGGGGGGGCTGTCCCTAACAACGTTGTCAGGGTGACACAATATCGAATGC
This sequence comes from Echinometra lucunter, assembly GCA_029962745.1. Classification (NCBI taxonomy): domain Eukaryota; kingdom Metazoa; phylum Echinodermata; class Echinoidea; order Camarodonta; family Echinometridae; genus Echinometra; species Echinometra lucunter. The sequence goes on from CM057151.1 coordinate 9,509,932, forward strand.
ATCCTTGCCCTTTCGCTCGTAGGCTTGTCAAACATCCCTAACTAAATGAGATGACTTTTTCTCTCTCTCTCTCTCTCTTGTCAGAGAATTTCGAATGTGTCCCCTTCATATTTCCAATTCTCACTATAGCGTTTTTTGATGTAAACTGTCATTATAACCGTTTCGAACCTCAATCACTCTATATTCTTTAGAAATATTTAAAACTTTAGAAAATCATTATTTAATCACAATTTGCAATACCTTTCGGAATTCAGTCGTAGTCTGGTCGAAAGGTAGGCGGTGGCACTAGATAGATATTACCATTTTGGAATGCGTAATAATGACAATCAACCCTACCTTTTGTGTAAAAAATAAGTAGGAAGATGCTAATGTTTAAAAGCACGCAATATGACGCTCTGCCCCTGGTGATAAAATGGTCTTGGTTATGGCATCATAACAATGAACCCTTGTAAATGCATTTCTGAAAAGTCAAGGCACTTTAATTCTAGTGATTAGACGACTGATGTTTGAGTTGAAATAAGATTTGACGACGTTTGTGCAATGAAATGTGTCTAAGCTTTCCAGGCAAATGTTGTAATTGAGTATAAACTGGAACGGAGTTTGTGTGGTTGTATAGCAGACGGATGCAATGCCATTCTAGTTCTAGAAATTTAATCTTCTCCAAATAAGTCTTCAAATTCGTAACATGTAATGTCGCCATTTAATTCTAACCCAATGAAAATTTTCATTCATTTCAATTTGTAAATTTATTCCGGACGCTGCTGCAATTGGTATATCAAAATGAATAGTTTTAGAATCCCTTCCACGTTTCGCAATAATTCATCGTTACCCAAAGAAACCTTACCCCATTTGAAACGTCTGCGTTTCCTTCTTACAATGAATCATTCTTGTAGTACAATTTCGACGAAGTTCTGCAGGGTACACCAAATCTCCTCCAATCGCGAATCCGCCCCCTCCCAAAATTAGAAAAAAGGAGACTGTAAAAAGTATTGGGTTACAAATTTCTCACAAAGATATTTCGCCGTTTTACGGTCTACTAAAAATAGTTACATTAGAATATGTCAGGGATTATCTTTGTCGGGCATAGGAAAGGTCCAAAAATGGGTGGACACATTTCGACTTGGGAAATATTTCGACCAATACTTCAAGGGGGAATTTTATCTACTTTAATAGAAAGCGCAGTGCCTCAAATCCAGGTCACTGTCTCTTATCGACTTGCCCCATCCAATGTCACTGCCAACGTATTGCCAAAATTGATATTAATAGTATCAATATTTTCTGTCAAAATGTCTTGTGAACATACTTCCCGATGTCTATCATGCATTTAGTTATCGAATTTAATTGTATGTAACTCCTTCGTCCTATATTCCCTATACCTCTCACTTATACCTCTGTCCTGTCCCAACCAAAACAAACATCGTCCCTATACTACCCCTTTCTCGTCTGATCTCAGCGTTCACAACGGTAACATGTCGTTTGTTTCCTTGAGGCTCATAATTCTGAAAAAATTCAATTTCCCGAGGGTTCGTAATCGCAAAAATAAAATAGGATTCATGATCCCCAAAATAAGTTACGGTTCATAATTCAGAAAATAAAATGGGGTTCATAATTCCGGAAATAAAGCAGGATTTATAGTTCAAAAATAAAAGCGGGCTCGCACTTCCGATGGTTTATAGCTCCGAAAATAAAATAGAATCCTGTGTCGTCTTCGGAGTTACGAACCTCTGAAATATTGATCTCTATTGTCTTCGGAATTATAAACCACGGTATAGGAAATATGTGTTTGCAATATACACCTTCGTTTTTCAACGTAGGAGAAAATAAAAACCTTCGGGGAAAAAAAAAAAACACGAATATCTTCCTTTGCTATTGGTCTTTCTTTTGTTTACATCTTCACTATTATTTCCTTCTCTGTCATTCGAGAAGTGATTGAGTATTTCTATTGTCACACTGAACAGTTTCAGATCTAATAAAATGACAGCTCTTAATGCGCTCTTAACTCATTATGTCCAGGTGACATGTCCACTCTGTCCAGCTGGGCGCCAAATCACAAAGAAAATAACCTAGCTTCGACGAAAATTTCTCATGATCTAGTTTACAGCAACAGGGACCTTTGAAGGAGAATGCTGAAAGTATAATAACCCCATATGATTGAAACGTTTTCGGAGATATCAGAAGGGTAAACGGTTTCTCAGGAATGACGTTCAAAATGTTCTACATCATGGACATGCATTGCGTCTGTCAAATACCGTTTCCGCGTCCATTCGCATTTCGGGTCGATTGATTTTATAGTCAAAATGTTATAACTTGGAAATTTTTTTGTGGAAAAGTTATGTAAAATCTAAATGGAAAACGGAACGAAGATCGAAATGAAATGAAGTAACGTTCGTCTCGCAGTATTTCCTTGCTGTAAATGGATAGGAGTGTCTATAGAATTTACAATTAAAAATTGGGTTAATCTTTATGACCCATACATAATTTCGCCAATGGTGTTATGATACACCCGTGTTATTATTTTGTCTCTTTTCGTTTTTCTTGTTGGTTTGTTTGTTTGTTTGTTTGTTGTTGTTTCATACGAATGTTTGTGTATTTTTATCAGAGCAAGGTAATATGCAGTAGAGCCAATTATTCTTCCAAACATAAGTATATCACAAACAAAAATCTTGTTACGAATCATGCACGTTTTGTTACAAGAAGACTCCTCTTCACCGTATCACCTCTCCTCATCCATTTAGCAGTACCCCCCCCCCTCCTCTATCCCGTGGTTCTTAGTCGGCTCCTAAAAAGAGAGCAGTAGTGATTTAGGCATGTACTTTGCTAAACAAAGACCTCATTTCCTGTCATAATTACGGTCATGATCTTAAACTGTTTTCATCATATAGTCTCACATGATAATATACATAAAATGCTTTCTTCAACCTCAACATGCAGAGATCGGAACCTTGCTTCACCATCGTCTGGTTTATTACCTCCTTTCTCCTTCATTGTTTATTTTCCCTCTCTGTGGATGTCTTTTCTATAGTGGGTCTATAACCAATAATGACATTTCCGCACTTTAAGAAACATGACGGTGGTTATTCTGCCTTGGCAGTAATGCGCTAGGACCTGGACTCTAATGCTCTGAACCACTATGTTTGTGAATGTGTAACTGTAACGTTTGGTACTATGTTCCTTATTGAAGATTGACAATAAAGTGATACAATACCAATACATATTTCTCTTTGTAATCTTCAAAGGCCTTCATCAAAATGTCTTATTCCAGTAGGCTATACTAGGCCAACAAGAAGACTAATCTCGAACCCAACTATCTTTTGTTCATTTCATGTCAACTCAGATTGCTAACAAAAATACACAAAATTTTCGTACAAAACAGCAAACAAACAAACAAACCTAAACACAACATTGGTGTGACATCATTGCGGACATTGTGTATGGATCTTTTCTCTTTTTTTCAGTCATCTTCAGACATGAGCTATAGTTATGAAAGTCGTACGATCGTCTTTTTTCAACCTTGTAGTTCAAACAACAGTACTAATCTTTTTATATAAACAACAAGCAGACAGCCCCAAAACTACGGTTATAAATTATTCTATCATTTCTTCCTCTTGCGTATAAAAATGTGGAATTTACCAATAAAAGATTCTGGGGATGGGTGTCGAGCAGTAACACCCTTCTAGGGAGCCCCTAAAGATATGAGGAATAGATCGCGGGCGCTGGTAGGGGTCACTGATCAGATGTATAAAGGCTTGTTCACATTTGTTGCGGTAAACCCATAGACATAATTATCAAAATGTATACAAAATAAATCTAATAGCGCGGGCTGCCCACTTTGTATACGTGGCAGCAGCGTGATCATTCGGTCAGGGTAAAAGACAAAAAACAAAAAAACAAAAAAAAACAAAAAAAAGAGAGAGAGAGAGAAAGAAAGAAAGAAGGAACCGCATGGGTGTTTCACTTTTGTTGTTTGCTTTCAAATCTTACTAAGAAAAAAGGTGCACTGGGAGCTCCTTTTTGGGTGCAACTATGCACATTAATAAGCCTTTTGCACCTTTAAGGGTGCAGTTAGCTACATTTTGCACCCTAAAGGGTGCAGAATTGTACCCTTTTAGGAAAGGTGCAAATTTGCACCTTTTTGTACCCAAAAATTTATGCACCCTAAAAGGTGCAAAGTTGCACCTTTTAGGATGCAAACGGGCATTTCCGGGTGCAAACGAGAACAAAAAGGTGCATTTTTGATGTAGGGTGCAAGATTGCACCCAAAAAGGTGCTGCCAGTGTTGCAAACTTGCACCTTTTTTCCTAATGTGTACAACACGCAGAGGTAAGAAATGAGGTCCTTTGTCGCGTCCCTCAACGCCACCTGCCACTCATCAACGATCATTTTAGTAAAAAAAAAATAAAAAAAATAAAAAAAATATATATATGTATATATATAATAATTCATATATATCATATGTTTATATATATATATATATATATATATATATATATATATACATATATATTTATATTTATATATAAGTGAGAGGATAAGATGAGGCGAAACACGGACGTAGCTGAACTTCAAAACTTTAATAACAAGCTTTCGGCCTACCCGGCCTTCTTCAGGTTTCTGAAGATACAAACATATGATATATATGCCTTATTACACATGTCATTGTGAGCGTGCCGTAGGCAACTTACAGCAAAACACACAATTTATAACAGTGCTTTATATCACGAGCATACATATTCATGGCTACGCTTAATAAGGCATATATACCATATGTTTGTATCTTCAGAAACCTGAAGAAGGCAGGGTAGGCCGAAAGCTTATTATTAAAGTTTTGAAGTTCAGCTACGTCCGTGTTTCGCCTCATCTTATCCTCTCACTTGCATATCTATCCGAGACGCCGTCGAAATGTTGAAGTTGGGTATCTTCTCAATTATATATGTATATATATATATAAATCGCCGCGGTTTTTGACGCTGTTTACCCCAGCACGTCAAAATGAGCCTTAACTTTAAATAGGAGCCGCGGATTTGCATTTTAAGTATGGTGCTTTAAAATAATGCAACGGTTAGGGGATTGTCAAATGGCGTACAGCTATAGGGTCAAGACATGGGGGTCATTCCATTTGAAATAATGGAATAGGGATTCATGAACGTCACTTGACCATTTTTTTCCCACGGGGGCGGGGTGCAATCATTATGTCCGGAAAATGAAATTCGCTTCACGTTACATATCCATCCTATTTAAAGTTAAGGCTCATTTTGACGTGCTGGGGTGAACAGCGTCAAAAACCGCGGCGATTTATAGGGTTTCAAGATGATAGTTGATAAAAGAAAAAAATTCTATCTGACCATTGTCAAAATAGTATTTAAATGAACATAGTGGTATTGAAAAAAAAGAAGAAGTTTACATTTAACCATCTTGGTTACTGTGTTGAAATGATGTAGGTGCATTTTGCACATGAACTTTGTTTATGCGTGATTATCAGCTTAGTGAGATCATGAAACTTATCAAACGTGTCGGTAGACAAAATACGTCATTCTAACTTGAATACAAAATATATCATGATCTCGTTCTCATAAGCGACCCCCCCCCCCCTCCCCTTTTCGTCGCACACTAAGAAGAGACCCATACTTCCTATCGACCTATATTAGAGGTGTTGTGGTCTGGTGGATAAGACTCCGGACTATGAACCACAAGATACGGGGTTCGAATATCTGTGATGTATCTTTTTTTTTCTCGGTGATATGACAACCTTGATCCGAAAGTGCTACCTGACATTATGTTTCTCTTATTATGCAAGCGAAATTTAAATAAATTGAATTTTATTTATGAACATGACTTCTTCCGCTTGATTTAGTTTTCTAGGTTCCTTTGCAAAGAAGATGCACAAAACAAGACGTCTTTTTCCCCCAAACTTTAGTTCTATAAAGAACAGCAACTGAATAAGTTATCTCCTAAGAATCTTGCTGCCTGCAGCAATTTGGAATGTTTTTCATAATGTAATTTAAATTGTAAATTGTACTTATATTGTCTAATTTTAGTTTCTATTACCACTTATCTTTAATACAAATGAAATAAGAGAAGAAATCGTTGGTAATTGCCCGAAGCTTAATTTGGTAATAAATGTAACATTCAAAGAACCCATGCCCGATCTAAAGATACAGAAATCTTTTCACGGAATATAAACATCCTTCCCCTGATTAGGAAAAAGAATATTGGATATTCACTCGGCAGATTTTTATTCATGATGATCTTCTCTTCCTTGAGTACCTTATAAGCAGCTTAGTTTAAGACTCGATTTGCCATGGTTATACATAACCAGAATTCATGAAAATGCATCATTTAAAAGTGCATCAAAAAAAGCTAAGTTCTATATAAAATGCATTCACACACTTTTTTGTAACTAAGAAAAGAAGTCGTCATGAATTAGAGAGAGAGAGAGAGAAAAAAAAAACATCAGTGAAAGTTAGTTAATATACATAATGTAATCCCCCTTTTTTAAACTGAGAAAAAGAGTCATCATTATGGTTAGGCATTTAAAAAGCACAACTACAAAATAATAAAAATGCAGTGTCATCTACACTGGTACATAGGGGCCGACTTGGGCTGAAATTCAGATTGGGAATTTTGATGTGACGCAGTCTATTTTGACCGGCCCGACCGGCCAACATATCAAGTGTATGATGGCCCTGAAGTACGCTCGACAAAAGCTCATGTGCGACGTGAATTTCGCGGCCAATTTTGCGTTCCCAGTCGCCAAATTCGCGACTCGTGACGTGAACTTTGCGTCCCAGTCGCGAATTTCGCATGCCAGGTCATGTATTTCGCATCCCTGGGTGCCGTTGCATAAAAACTTGCTATTATAGTAATTTTGCCATCAGTGGTAACTACCATGGTAACGTTGCTCAACAGCCAATCAAAATCCAGTATTCCATGGTATTTACCATTGATGGCAAAGTTACGATAATACCAAGTTTTATGCAACAGCACCCGGTTCATGAATTTCTCGTCATTGTTCATGAATTTCGCTTCTTACCGGGTCATGAAATTCGAATCCCAGGTCATGAATTTAGCATCCTGGGTCATGAATTTCGCGACTGGGACTCAAAATTCGCGTCACGGGTCGCGAATTTGGCGACTGGGTCGCAAAGTTGGCCACGAAATTCACGTCGCACATGACCTGTTGTCGAGCGTACTTCAGCGCCACCATACAATCGGCATGTGGGGCGTACTCCCAAACTCCCAGTTGCCAGTCCCCTCCTTTTGTAACATGTAAGTTTCGATGATAGCTGTAAATGTTGCACATTTTTAGCCTACTAGCTAGAGGTCTTACCTGCCATAGTTCTAATTGTTGTTCCCTTGAGAACTGTTCAATGACTGAATCAAACGGGCATACTGTCTGTCGGAATCCTTCCAGCGAATCCAGCAAAAACTCTTTCCTAAATGTCTGCAATATAAAACAGAAGAGAGCTTTAAATATTCCTTTCAAAACTGATTCTCAAATATTGATATGAGGCCGATAGATTATCTTTTCATATTCTAGGCATGCTAGCAGGCAAACATAAAGTAAAAAATACAGTATTCAAATGTCTTAATAACCATATAATATATATATATATATATATATATATATATATACCAACAAAAGTCAATGAGAAGAGTTGACTCATAATGCAATGTTAATTGCCAATAAGAATTTATTTAATCCTAATTTTCCTCATTTTAATATATATATATATGTATGTATGTATGTATGTATGTATGTATGTATGTGTGTATGTATGTATGCGTGGGCGCATGCATGCATGTATGTATGTATGTATATTAGATTAACACGAAGGCAAATAAATACCTGTGAAAAATCAACTCAAGGAAGTTTCGATAGCATTGTCTATCACCTTTTTCAATGTTACACATTACGCAATCCGAAAATGAATTTTATTGTATAATATTATGTGCCTCTTTACTTTGTTGCATCATTTTCTCCTTCATCCCTCTACACGCTGTTTCGCAAGGCTCCTGATTTACATCCTCGCAATTATCACATAACACAGTCAATTTGAACTTCCGAGTCATGTTCCACAAAAACGGGTCATAAATATTCTAAACTGGGGATGAGCGTGTGGTCACATGTTGTTCAAAGCATTGCAATCTATATTTATGAGGGAACAGCGTCTTGAGAAGGGGCATTGTTACCCCATCGTGAATTTCCGATTGATTTTCTGATCAGCAAAAAGAAAATAATAACAAAAGAATAACAACATTATAGGGTCATCCACTTTGGTGAATGCGGACAAGGTTTTGAAATATTCAAAAGTCGTCAACCGAAAAATGTGAATGGGGAAGGGTTTTCTCCTCCCTCCTCCCTATGCCTTCTATAGGAAAGCTGAACCACCATAGAGCATCATATTATGCTTGGTGGATGTTCTCCTCGTAGTGTCAGCCCTCATTCGTTTTGTAACCTATAGGATCCTATTTCCTCTCATGATGTGATTTAACGGACAAACGCTTAGATTTACGAATCAATTAACCTTTAGCAGGTACATTCGGCAAAAAAAAACCCCAAACTCAGTCCCAAATACGGCTAACATGTTTTTCCCTACTTCTGGAATGGACAAAAACTGCACATGTTCTTGCACTTTTCCTCATCTCCTCCGTCTATAAGTCGGGAGGAGAGCGCTTGATAATTGTCGCATCTTAAACCAGGTACTTAAACGGAGTGACAGCCCGTTCTCTAGCAGTAATTAGCCCCACCGTGTTCAGTCCCACTCCTTAAGAACAAAGGGCGATGGGAGAGAAAACATTAACCCCAGCGCACGTACAGGAAACCAGATTGGTGTAGTCCTATAAACCTTAGAACCCTACGTCGAGTGGACGCGCAGTTATTCTACCCGATCAACGCACTTCATATTGCTATTCAATTTAGCGTCACTCAAGAAAAGAAGTCGACTACATACAGAATCAGAAAGGATGAAAATGAAGGAAGTGAGCATCACTGGAGAGAATGAGCGAGAGAGAAATGAAGCGATGAGAGATAAAGATGGTGATCATCATAATTATGATGATAGGTCTACAAGATGGGAAGGAGAAATTATATATAAAAAAGGGACATCATAGAGTATAGGTATTGATTTGCATTTGGATGTGTGTGGATGGGTGGGTGTGCGTGTGTGTGTGTGTGTGTGTGAATGTATTCTGCATGTCTGGAGGTGACGTGGTCCAGTGGTTTAAGGTGCTTGATTGGAGACGCGAGAATCGGGGGTTCGATTCCCGGCACAGCACTTGTGCCCTTGAACAAGGCATTTTTAAAAAAAATCTGCATTGCTCTTTTATTGTACATCAAATAAATAAACGTGCTATAATTGTTACCAACGTGTGCATGTGTGTTTGAAAAAATACAAGAGAAAGAGGGAAAGAGAATGAGAGGGAAGAGAATAAGATTAGCATGAAGAAAGGAGACAAATTGAAAGGACATGTGCCTGCACGACAAAAGAAGGATATTAATAGAGAAAGAGACGAAGTTTCAAGGCAGGGATTATTCATAGAACACTTCTGCACAATAATTTGATTCTAATGAAACTTAATTTGAATGCAGAAGGAACAGCTGCCAATCACCTTAAATTCTACATGAATTCTACCCTACAATTCTGACTTTTTTAATGACAAAGAAAAAAAAAACGGTTCATAATTTGTGCGTGCTTGATGAGCATTATACGCAATAATGAGTTTTTGAGAGGGGTGATTCAAGTGTAAATAATATCATTGAGTTTAGGTAGCCGGAAAGCTAAATTACAGCAATTCTAGCTGCCCGTCCAATCTGTAGATATGTACTAACAGTGAGAATATAAAGAATTTCACATTTGTTTTCATTTAAGCGGTACATCATTACTTGGCACCATGTAGTAAAATGGCAATGCGAGGAATACTAGTTGGACATCATGATTCATCATTGTAAAATTTGGTTGTTATATTTACTATTCATTTACTTAAAATCATAAAAACATCTTTAGTAGAAATTTATTTTGTGTTGCTAATAAGCAATGTACCTTATAATCATGGCAATGCTGCCCGCTTCCACTTTAATCCACTTCACATTTTGTTTTTGTGTTCAAAGTTGATAGGTCAAGCAACCATCTCCAGTATAGTATTTCAATCTACAGGCTGCGTTGCATCATTCACCTGACACCCCCCCCCCCCCCCAAACATCAAGCTTCTGGATATTTATTATAATGCAAGTTGTTGAAGATTTCTAGGTTTCTAGCCATCACCTTTTCCACCAATGTAAATGAAATGCATGCATCTTGCATTTTTTTAAAGATCACATTTTGTTTGGAATGCTTCCCAGGGAGTGGGTAATGTGTACAGTAAGTTTTGTGGAATTGTATAATTTTTAATCTAGTGACCGGGTAATAATACTACTGTATATAAGCGTATTGTTCACCTTATACTACATGTTTGTATAGCTGTTAAAGAGCGTTACAAGAAACCATTGTTATCATTATCATTATCATTATTATCATAATTATTGTTTTTGTTATTATTATCATCATCATCATCATCATTTTATTATTATTATTATTATCATTATCATTATTATTATCATTATTATTATTATTATTTTTATTATTATTATCATTATTATTATTGTTATTATTATTATTATCATCATCATCATCATCATCATTATATTATTATTATTATCATTATTATTATTATTATTATTATTGTTGTTGTTGTTGTTGTTGTTATTATTATTATTATTATCACTATTACTATTACTATTACCATTTTCTCTTCGGATTTTAAGTTGTTTGATAAGTCCTTCTGATTTTATTAGCCTCTCAACGATTTTTAAAAAATTACGACAACACAATATCTTTGCCCCCTTGCCCAAGTAGGGATTGTGCTTTGAAAAAAAAAAAAACCACCCCAAAACATTGGCACCTAGTTAATAGGAATGACAAAATCACCAAGAGGAGACAGGAGTGAGAAATAAGAGTTGATACTGGTATACAAAGAGAGAGAGAGAGAGAGAGAGAGAGAGAGAGAGAGAGAGAGAGAGAGAGAGAGAGAGGATGAGAAAGAGAAAGATCGATATATCCCTAAGAAGAAAAAAATGACAATAAATGGCACATTAACATATCTGAAATCAATGAAGGGAAAGAAATCAAACAGAGTGGAGAAAATTTCCATGAAATCCAACTTAAAGAAAAGATTTTACGGGCAATTACCCCAGTGTATACCGATTCCGTCACGTGATCCTTTAGACGCCACAGCGCACAATAGGATGACGATCGACCGAACGAATATAATTGTTTCATTCGCAATAAAAGAATAAAAAAAGCTTAGACTATGATTTTTAAGTCATATAATCGTGTATGCCTAAACCAGTCGTGGGTAAATATGCATCAATAGCGTATGTCCTCTTCTGGTGTTAATTTTCAATGGTATTTTCCAGTGAGCATTGAAGTAATTCAGCTGTCTCACAATACTTTTTGATTTTGATTTATACACTTGGTAGGCAGTTTATACATTCGCTGCCAAACTCTAGCCTACGAGCCTTACAAACTCAGATATTATTTACATTGTCAGAAATACGCCTTCGCTCCGTTCGGCTTAGTGATGAATGTTATGCAGTACAAAGAATGACTTTAACAACTATGAAAGGCATTTGCACTACGATTTGTTTTTGTTGTTGTTGTTGTACTGGATCATTCTCTACAAGGGGAACACTAAGAAAATAATTATACATAGTCATGATGGTTTTGAAATGTGTATTCGTGCAGAGGTGTCGTGGTATGGTGGATACATCACCGTACTGTGACTCTCATGGTCCGAGTTCGAGTCCCGCTACGGCACTAATGTCCCTTGGCAAATCTACATTGGCCACTCTCCACTCAGGAGAATATGAGGATTGCCGAAAGCCAATGTGACTGGTTTTGCTATTGCCCTGCAAGTACCCATGTGAACGGTGCAAAATGGTAGATGGTGCACACTTGTGTGCAGGTTGGAAATCCAGTCATCGGGGTTAATAAGAGTAACATTGTACAGTGCATTGAAGTATTCACGTAATGCGATATATAAATGTAACATATACTACTATATACTCTTTCATCCAAACATTTTGTTATGGTACACAGTGAAATTTACATCTCATGCACATTACATGCACTTGCATGCATTTTTCTGTTTCACATCAATTTTTTTACTTCTACAGTAGGTAAACCCTTTTTTAGTCAAAATAATGTTAAAAACCTTTAAAGCAAGTTTTCTAAGCGGATAATTTCAAGAGGTATATTTGAAAACTCTTTATCTTAAAATCACTTGGCTCTGATTTGAAAGCATTAACATATTACATGCAGTCAACCTTTTCCAGTTGCATCATGAAAAACAGAATTATACTAATGAATGAGTTGTAATTGAATAATTAAAAGAATAGCATTAATGAGTATTTTTTTCTGGTGATATACACGTTAGAAATATATCTGACATATACTTTTATTTCTTTCGGAAATGTCACAGAATTACTGTGTACCATTTACATCACAAAGGTTCCTGCTATGTGTATCATCATTGAAGTCTGAATTCTGGGTCTGAAGTTAACCAGGTATCTCTGGTACATCGACCCGTGCTATATTTTAATTGACAGTCGCTAGGGTCCTGGCAAATGTATTCAGCATTATTTGCCTCCTCTTCGAAATGAGGTGGAGTCACTGCAGAGCACGTTTTTAGGTGCACGAATTCTATTCTACTTTTGTTGCCAACAGACGTTAAATTCAATGTAGTACATTTTTGACACCATGGCAACGTAAATTAAATAGCCACACTTCTTCTGCTTGCTTTCTTTTCATCCACTACTTTATGATTATTACTTTTCTATAATGTAGGCCTCCATCTTCATCTCCGTATCTCTCCCTCCATGCTTCTACTTTTCTTTATGATGTACAAGAAGGAACTGACGACCCCTTTTCTTTTCCTATTTCTTTTTTTTCTGCAAAAGTGATTTGTTTTAGGTTGTGACCTTCCGCAACCACTAAATAAAGATTTCCCATACTATAATAGACCTACACAGCCCAAATAACCCCACTCAAACATCTCTTATGTCCTTGTTCATGCATGACTTGTATCTGAAAAAAGTGCTATATACCGGTACGTATTGTCTGATCAGTGAAAAATGGTAGGAAAATTGTGTAAAGGTTATCAAGGTAAGAATTCGTTTTATGACAACAATTTGACCCCCGGGAGACGGACGAAAGCCGAACGCACTGAAGCTTATAACAAAATAAGTAACAGCGTCTTACTCACATAACACCTTAACTAGGCATGAGTGTGAATTTGAAAAGATTTTGGGTTCGGTTTTTCTGAAAAGAGCGCATCTTTCGGCGATTATACTCCCCATCTGCGTCCCATGTGTCATTTCATAGGAAGGCACCTGCTTGTCACGACGGAAGGGGAGCAAATTACACGCTCTCAACTTCTCTTCATCCCCGTCCTCATTTTCCATTCAAAATTTTCCTTTTCTTACCCCCTATCTCCTCCTCCTTCAGACCCTTTCAAGCCTAACTTTATAACCCGACCAAGCAATCAAAGTACTCTGACACCGTCCAATAGCGACTGCAAACGTCGCCGTTAAACAAATAATTTGCTGAAGTTAGAATGTATTCGGCTCTCCAGCTCGAGATGTCACTAAAAGAGACATTCTAAAAGCCTTTTAAGATCGATTTTGGAAGAGGCAAGGTTGTTCCACCTGAAATGCGGGTTTTTCCTTTTGATATTGAGCTTCGAAGTGATGTCAGCTGGAGAGTAGGGCATATTACGATAAAGAGAAAGGCTGCGTGTGTGTTGAAGGGATGTTCCCCTCTCCAGGATATTGACCTATGCAAAACAATGCTTCTCCAGTATTTCCTATCAGTAATCATCACATTGTATCACACAGCTACATGTCTTCATGGGCACGATGGGGGATGAGAAAGGGAGATGAGACCAAGGGAGATGGTTTTGGAGGTGGTTAAACACCCATGATAGAACCCTCATTATTTTTATCACGCCCATACATGCAATTCCATATACCATGACCCACTTGTCCATTCGCATTTAATCCAGCTACTATGTATCAAGATTGGTACCAACCTACTGGTGCCCCTCCATACCTTGACCGAGACTACACCGCAAATATCAAGCTCTTCTTATTTGGTGTTAAAGGGGATTAACACGTGGCTTTTAATGTCCTATTGATAGCGTCATTTCGAATGCTTTATTTACGTGCGCACATTATAAACCGTAATTGGGATCCTATCCCATGCGCCAGTTAACTCAGAGCATTACTTGCATTGTTTATTCTGGCATTCAAATTTTTACAAGATACCATCTTCTCATTATCTCTCAAAGATTGCGCTCGTCTCTGACGTAAATCAAGCTCCTGCGAAGTGACGCCTCATGTGAAACAAATGTTATTACCATATTTCAAAATATTATCTTGGCTCCTTAGGGAATTCAAACTATTTGTAAAAATATGCAAAGAAATTTGTTAGAAAGAGAGAGAGAGAAAAAAAGGGTTTTGTACAATTCAGAACTTTCAAAAGTAATTCTCTTTATCTATGAAACAAAAAAGATCGCAAAAACGTTCTCCTTCAAGAGAGAAAGGGATGTAAAAAGGCAACGTATATGTCTCGTTTTGATTTGCGAAAAGGAGATCGCTTCAATGTTGCTTGGCTTTACAGGGTTTTGTTGTTGATACAGCGACCATTACATGCTTATGGATAACGGAGTGACATTCAACGGTGACAGTAATTACTTTCTCCCATTCTCTTCTCAGAATCGTCTCCATCCAAATGTGTTTTCCAAGTCTGTATATCTCTTTAATACTTCAACGAGAGATAGTTTGCTGAGGTTCGTGAAGGAGGCAAATGTACATATGTAGAGGGTCCTTATCATCGTCTAAATGTCCTTCGCTCGGCCTAATACTTCTTTCCACCTTGGTTCATATTTTTTCGCGACAAGCAAATCACGTCGTTACGCTTATCTAACGTTTTATTGTGAAGTATGTTCAATGCTAAGCACGAACGGAATGCCAACACATTGTCCTCTGTGATGATATAATGAGGGTATACATTTTTTTTTTAAATTTCACGTTATACGCATAATTATTATAATGCCAGTGACACATGATCCGTCTTTTCCCTGCGTCATCACCTGCGCTAATTAAGCCTGATGTGAATAAAATTTCGCTAACGTAACTGTCATTAATTGCAATCTTCCAGTGTTTATTTTCAATTCAATTAAGTTTTTTCACATATCCATTTTTATTAGGCTTCAAAGATTGTGCCAGTCCCTAACGCAGTCTTACGTCTTGCAATACCTCGTCGTGTGCCACGGGCATAACGAAGAGTCAACGTTCTCAAGCTCACACGATTTTGATTGCGTTATCGCATGTGCTAATCGAGCGTAGTAAAACGCACCCCTATTTCAATGCAATGTTTGCGCTGTTATTGAAGTCACCGTTTGTAAATCTTTTAGCCGGCCCCTAAAATTCCACCAATCGCTGACTCAATCCTACGAAATGACCGCTCGTCTGCCACAGGCATCGAGAGGAATTACACAGGGCGCCATTTGCACTACGTCGTTACCCGACCTAATCCATCCTGTGAAGGCATTCATTAAAGGACTGTTTGCACTGCTTAATTTTTCAACTCCCTGGTTAGACGCTATCACTCTTCCATGACGAGCAGAATACTATCAGTTACTGACGCGGCCCCAGCGTCAGTGAAATAATGACGCATATGTGTGAGCCGGTCTTGATAAGGACAGCCTATTCTTATTCCCCTAGCACCCCATATATCGACAATTGGCATCGAAAAATACTTTATTTGTCATCCTCATAATAATTAGGCAGTTAAATGATGTTCGATTTGTCTAATATCTGGAGTGACTGATTGCATCTATCCCTGGTGAGTAATACTGTGTTGGAAGAGGAAAGGACCAATATTAACGTCATCTGTTATCTCAAAGGATGATGTCTAATGCCTATAGCGGTAATGTTCTTCCTCGTTTGAATTTACGGGAAACACTGGTATTTAACACACATCTTAAAGGGGTGTTCAAAGTTATGCGGCAAACTACTCAATAAAGATTAAAGGGGAGAAGCAACATCAACATCAACATCATTGACGACAACAACAATCATATCAGTACAAACATAAACATGATTACAATAAATCAATTTTATATTTGCGTATATAAATGGCAGGTAGGGCAAGTAAGCAAGTAGGCTGATATATGGGAACTTCAAAAATCCTCTCGAATCATTATCATTTTCATAAATATCATCTTCATTCTTTTATTGTTAGTATTAATGTTATTATTGTCATTATCATAATTGTTATTGATATTGATATCATTATCACCATCATAATCATCACCATCATTATCACCATCATCATTACAGGCTTCGTATCGTTTAAAATGCACTCAGAGTATCTTACTTGTACGAATACAAACGTACCATTCATTTATAATTGTACGGTAAATGAATCTGCTGATAGAAGAAGTATGAAGTTGTATTGCAAAAACGTTAAGAGTCGTGATATGGTTCACTGAGTGACTCATGTGGTTTGAGTGAATTTCTGGTACCCCTCTAACACAAAAATTCTGTTGCTGATCATCTGGCACTAGCAAACAGAAGTGCTAATAAGTGAATTTTCCCTCAGTATCGAAACCAAATCACTTTACAAAAATCATAGAAGGTAGCAAAGTCAAAGCAAACGAAAATGCACACCAATAATAATTTTCAGGCAATTAGAGACAGATTTGTGCGGAATTGAAAATGTCCTTATTGTTACTGCTGTTCTTTTAGCATATTCTTGTCACAATTACACAAAAACCAAGTATAAGTAAAAACGTTATCGGGCAAATGTCTCTGATCACACGGTAAATTACAAAGTTGATAATTTTGTAGTGTTAAGCGGCGGAAAGTAAAATAAAATATCAAGAAATGACACATACATAAAAACAACAACGGCAAGAAATGATTAGTCAGGGCGCAAGGGCGTCGCTGCAGGGCATGTGGGTATGACACCCACATTCAAACAAATCTGTAATCAATGTTTGTATACAAATGCATATGCAATTTTTAAAATAAACTTTATAGCGTCAAATCATCAGATTTAAAATTTGTGGATTGCTTTTGACCAGTCTGAAAGCCAAGATTTCTTTCAATAGATGTTTGAAAGACGTTGGACAATGGTCTAAGACTCTAAGCAAATGGTGTCTCAAAGCATCTGGTTTCATCTGGTCTAACGGCGCCAATGAAAATAGGCCCTAAAATTATCATTATGGCTATGAGATCATATCAAAACAATAAGATCTATATTTACCTCAGCATTTGTACTCATAGAGTTTTGTGACAGACCACCGTCCCTCTTGCCCACTGTTAAAACAGAATAGAAGAAAGTTAGTTTTAAAGAGACTGGTGCTAATCATGAGCGTGGAACTTCTGAAAATAATAGATTTTAGTATGTATTAATGGAATGCAAGAAAAATGAATGACATATAAAATGGAAAATGAGATACCGTATACATATCAGAGGAATGGCATTCTTAATCTCGTACAAATTATCCATAGGCAGGTTGATTTGGTCTATCTTTTAATCTAAATTTAGATTACTTGATATGATTCTCTTGAGCGATTTCATCTCATCCTTTGATTGAATACGTTCTAAGGAAGCGGTCACTTAGAAGAATTTCGAACAAAAATTATATAAGCTTGAAAATACCTAATCGGAAACCAATTATTTGCAAGTGGATACCAGTGAAGTTTGAATGTAGTGAAAGCAATGAGATATAATGGTCAATTTGAATGGACGGTAGAGAGTACCTCTCTCTAGCATTATCAAATGCCTTCTATTGTCCACTTCAAATGATAACCAAGGTGAGTGACAGACATGTCCATTGGTGATCGGCATGGCAACCGTCTTTATGGCGGTTGAAAATCATCTGAAATTATCAAACTGTCTCATATCAAAGAGAATGATGACTATTCAGCTTATAAGCTATACTATATCCAAGGTTTCAGCTTTCACTCTCTTTAGATATGTAAAAAAATAATAAATGAATAGAGTTCCTTGAACTGTAGTTTTAATGGGGGATGAAATGAAGTGAGATCGACGCAAAATGATGTTGTCATCTTACGAAATCATGTGATTTATAATAATTGTGAAAAGTAGGGAAGGTCAACAAACATGTACTATAGGCACGAGCTCCAATGGCGAAAATGACATAAGGCCAACGTGCGGGAACGAATAATTGGGAAAAAAAATCAATAAGAAATAAGAAATGCAATTTACACTACGTAAAAAAAAAGAAAAGAAAAGAAAAGGGAGTTCATTGGACTGTATATTTTAATACGGCAAGAATGAAATGAGATCAATGTAAATGATGTTGTCATCTTACGAAATCATCTGATTTATAATAATGTCATAAAGAAGTAAGGTGCAAGGAGATGAGGGCAACTGAATAAGATAATCAATGAAGAAGGTCATAACTCATCATAAAAGTTTGGGGGTCAATATGAAACCTTGATATTAATAAGTTTATGAGTCAGAATGTTTTCACTGTCATGAATTATGTAATCTGTGATTATTAAAGGCTTCGTGAAGGACAGCATATTTCTCATCGAAAACTACCAACAAAATTATGTTTCCATTTTTTTCTCGCACAAACTCAAATACTATTTGATGGAGTTGGACCTTTCTTCTTCTCAAGGAGTAAATTACAGTTGAAGAGAAACTGTAAACGACGAAGAAAGAGGGATATTGATAGGTGTGTAAATTCTTACCTCCTCCTGCACAAAGTAGACTTAATCTCGGTGGACATTGACGTCCTCTGGCTGTAAGAAAAACAAGAACAAATATAGATAGTAAGTAATCACAAAGATAAATACGAGGGATTCCAACGTATTTGATCATTTTGATATATTCCCTACGCAACCAAGTATAGTATGAGTTGACTTTATTGACATTAAAGTTATCATTTTGCTTCATATTTCATCGAGTTACGGCTCTAGTAGAGCTATTTTCTGAATATTATCATCAGAAATCCAAATCATGCTAATTATCTTAAAAGTTAGTCCGTAAGGTAGGCCTAGTATGGGATGAAATAGCATGGTCTCGCCCACAAATCACCTAAACTATTTTGATGCACGTCCAAGAGCTCCGGTGAAATGGATAGAGGTGCATCCTTTGTTTATGGAGAGCCAGTTGTGTAAATTCCATTTCCCGTAAGAAATACCATAATTATGTACCCAAATGAATGCCATACGAAAGTCCTGTCACTGTGAAAGTAACCTTCAAATAATGTCAATTAGTCACCCTATATCATATGAACAGGGAATAGGGACCATGAAGAAAAGTTTAGACTTAACTGCGACTTTTGATTTTCAATGATATTTCGTGTTCATACACGTCGTAATACTTTAGCACTGTGAAACCCGCAGTAAATGTCTCCGAAAAGATACATTTCTAATCGCATTAATCGACAAAAGTGGTTTACATCTGACAAATTATTGCAGCAGAGACATGAAATGGTTATAGTGAACAAGTGAATATTGGTAATTCCGTATACATCTCAATAACAGCAACCAAATTTTATTTGTCAAGCTCCACCTAGCAAGGTTCGTTTATCTGTTTGATCATAAGGCTTAAGCTCGGCAAGTTTGTGAAGCGGTTTTGATAATCAACTGAGCCAAACTAATACAGATACCTCTTAATTTTATTATTTTTTGTTGTTGTTGTTGATGGCTTCCTTCTATATTTTTGAAAATGAGAATCCAATTATAAACTGATAATGTTACACATTAATCCATTAGGAGTCATTACATTTACAAGCCTGCAAGAATTGTAGGGAAAGAAGAAAGCAAGAAAATAATGTAAAATCGGAAAAAGAGGTCATGAAGACAATCCGTCAAAAAATTTCAGCTGATTTGAACTTCATGAGAGCCATACCCTGATCCATGATTTTGTGAAGGAATGGGGAAGAATTCTGGAGAAAAAAACGAAACTGAGAAAAAAAATCATCCCATTCTATTGATGGTAATTTACTCACAAAGTCTTCGAAAAGCAAGAGAGGAAGGAAGAGGGAAATAGAAAAAGAGATGGAGAGAGAGAGAGAAAGAAAGAGAGAGAGAGGGAGGTGGAGAGAAAGTCAACAATTTTATCTTTTCTTTTTTTTAGATGCCTTTTGGGTCGAAGATTTGAAATGGGGGTCATATAAGGCCGTGTAGGTCAGGTATGCCATTTGGGTTGGAAAAAAAGAATGTGCGCTATTAAATTGTTCTGCCAGCAGAAGATGTTGCTTCCGAGTACTAGTAATGTCACAGCACCCTCAATATGGCTTGATTTGAACTTATAATCTGGCTATTTTGATGCATCGGGACCAGCCTATTGGACGATGGGTTAGAAAATGATACAATAGTAATCAGTCAAAGAGGAGAAGAATCGGAAGTCTCCGCAGCAGTATGATGACCGTTGATAAATCTCTGCGTCATCAATTGGATAAGACCACTTGAAAGAAAGTTAATCTCTCTAATACATCAAGCCTTGTACTATTCCTCAAGTCTGATCATGGCGGAGAATCCAAGAAAGTTCACCCAGAATAGACGGAACGTTTTTATCCCTCTCAAAAGCATCGTTAGTCAATGTCACTGGTAGGATCGGAGGAGAAAATAGAAAAGAAAGGTCCTCTGAGAATCTACACCTCCCAACAACAGAAGATGGCATCGTGCTCTAAAGTACCGTAACCTTGGTAACCCATCTTTTGGCATTCTCCTAGTAACACCTTGTGATTGCTAAGTCATGTCCTCTGGTATTGACATAGGATCAATGATAATAGTTTTAAACATGAGGAGCGCTGGCGTAGTGGTAGAGGAACGAGGAGATGGTCTCGTAAGCGGGATGTCCCGGGTTTGAATCCAAAGTCGAAGCGCTAGTGCCCTTTCGGAAGGCATTGGTCTTGATTGTCAAGTCACTCTTAGATGACTCAAAACTGTAAGTTGGCCCCCGACTGCTTACAAGCAAAATAATGCTTTCCCAACAGTCATGTAAAACAATCAGCTCCATTAAGTGTTATTGAATTGAACCAATCGCTCGTTGGACTTGGTCGACTCTGTTTATAATAATAATAATAATAAATAATAATAATAATAATAATAATAATAATAATAATAATAATAATAATAATAATAATAATAGTAATAATAATAATAATAATTTTAAAAAGAACTCTTATTTACCCAAGGTAGCCACTTCAGCTATCAGCTGATCTTCCAGCGGGCCCTGCATAACATAATATGTTATCATTACCCTTCTCCATTCTTATATGCCGAGCGCCTTGCTAGAAGGCAGAAGGTCCCATTTTTTGTAAGTCTTTGGTATGACTCGGCCGGGGATCGAACCCATGACCTCAAGTTCATGAGGCGGACGCTCTGTCAATTGAGCCAACATGCCCGGTTTCCTCGATGTGATACAACATTTGTTCCGGCTACAATATAGGTTAGGGTTGGGGTTTCCAGTGAGTTTCAGGTCCAAGAGGTAACAGGTTTTAGGTCAGGGTTATGGTTATTGGTGAGGGGTGACAGTGCGAGCATCCTTGATTTTATTGCATGCACGGTCATTTCCATATTTACCTGTATTTTACAGCCATACTGCTGGTTTAAGTGTAGAAGGTCACAGAGTTTAAAGATTTAATACAGGAGAGTGTGTCACTAATCCTTCTCGAGTCTTTCTCCGCATTTTACCATACAACTCCATCCCTTTACCCACCTGTCTCCGGTTTTATTATTACGCCATCCATGTTCTTTCCCCTGCTCTGCTAATGATGCATGAACTACTCTGAATAGTGCGATCGGTTTTTAAACATCTACCATAGATCATAATCATGATTTTCTCCATAAAAACATAAATTTTATGTCATCATTCCTCACCATGCTTCTTGTTCCTAATTTGGGCATCGTGTGACGTTACCAGTGCTCTTTGTGAGAAGATCATATAGTTTGGAAGGTCGCAAGACTCTTTGATATTAAAAATCTAATAGTGTTGTAGATAGTGTACTGATTTTCCCCTATAGTGTGATTTGCGGCTTTATGGGCGCTCAATACAACCAGGTATATTGAATTATAACCCATAGATGCAATACCGCACCATATATCACTCAAAGGAAAGTAACAGTCTTCAAAAGCACCCTTTCTTGCAAGCAGTTCATATCCGACCTACTAGACTATCGATCAATTATCAACTCTATGCCTGACGTGATACTTCAAGGCCAGTAAAGATCTCGTTTAATTTTAGAGGACTCTTTCAAATTGATTCAATGTTCTCATGGGAACAGTCATGGCTCGTACAGACCTGCATGAAAGAACCTAAGGTGGGTAGATTTCCGTCATTGAAAGGTTTAGACTTGAATCATGACACTTATGGATATTTCTTAATTCTAATATATCAACCAAGTATTTATTTGTGTCTTCGCGTAGTTATGAAACGACAAAAAAATTACAGGGATTGTCGTTAATAGAGAACAATAAATGAGAATTCTGGAGGGTGAAAAATTGGGAAATTTGGAGGATTCAAATTCATGGTTAGATGCTCATAACAACTCCTGCTGAAAAAAAAGATAACTTTGCAAGCACGGACAGTATTTATTGCAGTATTTGTCGATAAAATTCTAACTATCATCGACTTATCAAAGGACAAAATTCTATAAAGTTAGACCCAGTCGAACATTTTTATTCTTTCTCTTTCTGACCACCCTCACATCAGCTTGAATTTGAACTCATTAATTATGCATAATAGATTTACGAGGAAGATTCGAATGTATCGTTTCCACTTTATCTTATCTCGTAATCTAGTACCAATGTTGCAAAGTCAAATGGAGGTCGGAAAAGGATATAAAAAAATCGGAAAGGCAGGCGACGGTCACTTGAATAGCTCGACATTTTTAACACGTGCTTCAGTTCGCGCCAAAAGTCCCCGGGTAAACACGACCTACTCCCTTCGAGTGGCAACCAATTTCCAACTCAAGATCAGCCGAAAAATTCTTGAGCAAATAGAGAGCCAAGTCCAGAGCATGCATTATTGATTCAGGATAAATAGGAATCAAGCCTGTTAAGGAGGTAGTTTTCCTTAACGTACTCATTAAAAGAAAGATAATGTCGGGAACCATTTTTTAAAAAGGCTGAAATAAAGAGGCACGTAATGAGTTCAAGGTATAAACATGGAGTTCATTGTCGAGGGCACGAAGCATTTTATCGGTTGTCATAGAAATAACAAACCATTAGCAATGTCGTGACTTGCTTTTAAAGCCATGGCTACCAAGCATTGTAGTTTATGATCGTAAACATTCTGTTTACAAGAAAATGTATATGACGATCGATAAAGAATTCGTTCTATCCACACATCAAGAATTTCATTAATCGTCCAAATACATGCATATGAATAGCACTGAACAAAATTAGACATGTCATCAGTTTCTTGTCCAAAGTAATAATTAAGACCAGCATGCTATATCGATGGCATCTTCATAAAAGGATGAGCTTTCCAAACAAAGACTCGTAGTCACGCTATGATGAAATTCATTTCGTCAGGCTTGGTGATCATTATCAGAGTTTTCAAAGACGTATGAGATGATCTGAACTTTAAAGGGAGTATATCATTTTCGCAAAAGTTTTTCAAACATTGAACAGAATGGGACAGTACCATAACAAAACCGCCATATTAATCCTGCAGCCTGAGTATTTCCATGAAAAATAAACAAAGATTGATGCCGATCATGGGGCACCAACTGAAACATTTGCTATTTTATATGTAAAATCAATAATGTAGGAATTGAAGAAGGAAATAAATGAATTTTAATTCTGTTCTTAAAAAACATCTAATTAACTCACTATGATTATATGCATTCATGTCCTTCCGTGGACAAAGACATTCGGGGACAAAACCAATTATGAGATTACACACTAAGAAAAAAAGGTTCAATTTTTCCCTCTTCAAATGCAACACTGGGAGCTCCTTTATGGGTACAACTTTCCATCCTAAGAAGCATTTTGCACCTTTAAGGGTGCAGTGAGCTATATTTTGCACCCTTAAGGGTGCAGAGTGGTACCCTTTAGGGAAAGTGCAAATTTACACCCATTTGAATGCACAAATTTCTGCACCCTTAAAGGTGCAGACGGGTATTTCCAGGTGCAAGCAGGTACAAAAGGGTGCATCTTTGCACCTTTCTCACGTAGGGTGCAGGATTGCACCCCAAAAGGTGCTACCAGTGTTAGATTTAGGGTGCAAACCTGAACCTTTTTTCTTTCTGTGTAGGATAAAACAAATATGTGGGGTTTTTTTGTTACAGGCACTTGAAACTAAATCAAAAATCATACAATCCTTTTATTTCATTTCATACTGCATATTTTCAGACGGCGAAATGGATAGAGTACCTTTAACTTCAACCTGGCGGTACATATTCTTGTACAATGCTCAACTTCATGGAGTCCTCTGTTCATATCATTTTCTGTGCATGACACAAACTACACAGGAAATTGAGAGAAATGAGCAAATATGGTTTCCCCTTCTCGATATGGCATTTGAAAACTGGTAAGGAGATGCTAGACTATATATTTATTGAAAAACTGAACAAAAGAATATGACTGAACGTCATCACATCTCAATAAGAACCTGAAAAGGCAACAGTAAATGGAATAAAATTAGAAAAAACCCGCACTGTTTAATTGCTCTTTAAAAAAAAAACCAAGAAGAAAATTAAACGAACAAAAATAAAACAGAAACAGAAACAAACAAAAAACAAAACAAAAACAAAAAACAAAAACGCTTCATATTATTACATCCTGTATTGGATATCTGACCAGAAGGCCTGAATGATAAAAATCTCAAATAATGAAAGCCATTAATAAATCATTCAAGAGCTACATTTCATTCAAATAAAAAAACCCTCTGATAAAGAAAGGGATTTGCTAAATTCTGATAATGAATTCGTTCATTTCATATGATTTTTTGTGTCTATTATTTGTCATTTTCCCCTCTTTCCTCCACTTTCCCCCTCTCACTGAAGCCCTTTTCTTTCTTTGTTACATCCTGTAACTAGAAATTCAACTGAAACTGAACCTGACGTCTTTGAGTAAAATGGCGAGCTGTAACCAAAACAACTCCATCATTGAACCTTACCCACTTCCTATAGATGTAACAAACATCTAAACAGAATAGAAATGTAAGATGGATCTTGATATCAAAGACGAATAGAACTCACGGTCATACACATTATCGCGATGGGACAAAATGGACATCATCAGAAACAAATCAGAAACACTGATGTGAGCTCCTGTGAGTAATGCGGTTTTACATGTCTTTACTAAAAATGGTTCCAATCCAGAATTGAAGAGACCGAGGTTGTCTGCCATCGGACACTGCGATTAATGTTGCTTCGAAATAGCTCTTTCTCACATGGCATTCATCATTTATCGATTTGGCTTAATGTCACCCTGAGAAAGAGTACTGAACATGGATAGAATGATGTTGTAAGATTCAAATATGCAACGCTTATAAGACACGTAAGGTAACATTTATTACTCTTTCTGCACTGCGCTGCTGTATAACTTCACCTGCATATACATATACATGTACGTTCCTTCGATGATACAGTCGAGTGCCTTGACCCTGCCCCTCATCGGGGGCGTAGCGACCGAGGGGAGGGGAGGGGGACGGGCGGGTGTAAGGTGAAGCAAGTGCAACCCCCTCTTCCAATATTTTGCCAAATATCTGGGTTTGTCGTCCTCAAAATCTAAATTTCCTGCCTTTATCGGTAAATTGAAGAGGAAACGTGACGACCGTTTTTCTTGTATTTATTTTCAATTCGTTTGCTTATATTTACTTGGCTTATATTTGCGTTCTCAAAAGTTGACAATTTTTAATCAAATCTTGCTTTTAACGCAATTGTCCCCCTCTTCTAAATGTACCCCTATTAACGCTGATATACAATGAGGTACCTGCTCTCGTTCTCCTGAAAAAAAAAAATCCATGTTTATTCGACCAACAGCAATTTAATGCTACCTTTAAATCGAGCTTTCATTCGTTTTGAAATTGTTTATTTATTATATTTATGTACATAATTTATATCCATAAGGAAGTATTTGAAATTCTATAGGGAAAACAAAATCAACCCACCAGCCTTTCAGCCCTCATACTTTCACACATGTAAAAATTATATGTATTCATTCAGTTTTTCATCTAAAGTCAGATTAAAATTATTGTAAAGAGGTACTCTTCCAAATCATTTCACACACTTGTTTGTAAATAATAATCAGTTTAAAATGTTACATTGATTCACACGGTATTAGAAATAGCGCGTCTGTGAAAGATTTCTTAGAATAGTCAAGATTGTCTTCCATCGGAAGCTGGGCAGCTGAAAAATGCATTATCTGACAAATCGATTCATATTTTAATTTGTGATGACTTGCTGTTTCCATGAACATTCAGAAGGCTGAAAGTAATGATTATGCTTTAACAGTTTTCAAGAGCTCATGAATAGCATGTTGTTCAATGCAGTTACGAGCGACAAGGTAACATTTTCGAACGACCATCGCAGGATTCAGATTCATTTCATTCGCTCACAATCCACGCAATTTATTGACATTTTGCAACTGTTATCACTGCTCTAGCATGTCTAGTGATGTGGGAGAAAAACGAAAGCACAATTATCATGTTGTTTGTCTCAAGCAGTTTGTAATAGCATAACGAATACGTTTATAGAATGATGACTAAGTTGTAGCAAAAAAAGAAAATAAAAGCCCGGGAGAGAGAGAGAGAGAGCAGTGGCGGCGATTTCATGTAACCGGGGGGGGGGGGGGGAGGGGGGAGGGACGGAAACACTGAAGGTCACCTCCGAAAATCTTTTTCGAGAAGTGGAAGGGGAATGATCGTTATCATGCGAGCGAGCGAAATGAGCGAGCTAAAAATAATGAAAGAAGCCCCACTTTGCCATGACACTACACTCAAGGCCTATAAAATATTTAAGTGTTCGGCCTTAAGTTGGTCACCTGACTCCCCCCGTCCCACCCCCCCCCCCCCCAATCGCCGCCTATGAGAGAGAGAGAGACAGACAGACTTTTAGAATCAAATTCATGATAGCAGCCTGGTCTAAAGCTTTCCTCAGGGAAAAATACATCTAAAAACTGTGGTTGAAATGACAAAATTCTGGTAATATAGTGCTCACATTATTTCCCATTTGGAAACCCTTTCACAAACTTCTCGACGGTATAATTCGGGCATCACTCGACTGTTTAAAAAAAATATTTTCCCCTATTTTTTAAATTTTTATTAAAGACACATCATGATTATAATAACCGGTGTAATGCATAATGTAATAATTATGATAATTTTATAAATAATTACACTCACTTCTGTGAAAGCATTAATCAAGTATATCGACTATTACGTAGCAAAATTTCTAATCCATGACTTGCATGAAATTTGTGAAAGGGATGTTAATGACCAGCTGCCTGCTAATACTGCTGATGAAACTCATGACACTTTCAATATATTAAGTTTCATATGTAATCGTAGAAACCCTGCGATTTGATTTCGAGTCATGCTCAAATACAAATTTGAATGCATGAGGTGATCAAGATCAAAACACATTCCTAATTGATGATGGATAGCATGCGGCAACATTTTTAAGTTTATGGGTTCCGGTAAGATACATCATCGAAACGTGAGCAATTAGGTATGAAAAGAATAAGAAGAAGAGTTATGTTTTTGTCACACCGACAAACCGACTCAGTAAAGATTCTAAACGGACCGATTCTTACTCATTCCGGGTAAAGTTGACACCAACGAGACGGACATCAGACCCTGATAACAAACCGAACAAACACTACTTTTAACCGAATAGAGGAGAGTCGAACTGTTTTGAATCTGTTTGGCGGTATGACTGATGAATATGTTTTTGTTGTTGGACCTGCTGTCGGTCTGGTCTGGTGTAGTCTCATCAGTGGGATAATACCCAGTTGCGCCAACGAGGCTGACAACATACCGTCGAAATACTTAGCAAAAATTACGTTTAACCGGATGGTGAGGAGTTCGATAGGTCTAGAGTCGGCCTTGAGTCGGTTTGGAATCGGTCTGGCATAGTGACTGAGGAATCCAGGAATACGTTTTTGGTGTTAACCTTTAATCGATCTGGGTGGTGTTTCACAAAGATTTAAGTGTGACTTAAAGTCATGCTTAGGCGCCAACACGCACATGTTATTTAACGCGTAATCTCATTGATGGATACGCGGTAGCGCGCGCACCCTGTGCATGATCTGACCAATGAGGTGATGCGTTATATTCCACACGCAAATAGGAATTTAAGTGCGATTTTTAGTCAGACTTAAATCTTTGTGAAACACCCCCTATTCTTTATCTCATCATTCATGTCAATGGGATTGTGGTATATAGGCAGTCACACCTGGGGGTGTTTCACAAAGAGTTATGTTTGACCTAGAGTCGTGCTTAAACGCCAATGCCTGTCCGGTATTTATCGCGTAATCTAATTGATAGACTTTTCATTAGCGCTCGTGCCCTGAGCATGATCTGACCAACTGAATGCAGTGATGCGTAATTTTGATACAGCACTAAGTAGGAATTTAAGTGCAACTTTAAGTCAAACTTAAATCTTTGTGAAACACCCCCCCCCCCGGTCATACCAACGCAGTTCCGACAACATATACGGTATATACTGATACTGAGCAAACAGTACGTTATCCGAAATGGCCAAGAATTGGGTGATTTCGATTCAAATTGGCGGTGTGACCGAAATATAATCTACCAACAGCGTGAATAAAATGAATATGAATAAATGTGTAGAGTGCTTTGAAAAGAAAATACCATGGAAATAATACATGGTTTGTAGACATAATTTTATTCATTAAATGAAATAAAATCAGTGCCATTCAGAGTTTATTGTTGACAGTGGTTGTGTGCTGATGTTAGCGACTGATGTGCACTCGTGTATCTTATACATGAATGAAATAAATCATTACAAATAATTTGATTCATTAAAGTGTCTCATTTACAAAGATGATGTCCGTGCTTCAATTAAATCAATGTTTCAGTGAACTTAAAAATACAGTATCAATATTACTTTAACCAATCGAGATGAACTCCAAATAACAATTTCATGCAAAATTGAAGGATTTGCCCTTAATACGCCTCTTTCATGGTTCTTTACTGAACTCCCATCCTTAAAATAAGGTTTGGTATGAATCAACATCAACATCAGCTATACCCCTTTCCCCATTATGAACATAAGTGGACGGTCTTCAAGTTGGATTTATATTTCTTGGTGTCATAACAGTCATGACAGTTAGTGCTACTAAAAAGAAACATAAACCACATCAATATATCATGTCTATAGGGGTTTGCAAATACAAGCCTGGCTTTTGAGCATTCGCCTGCCATTTTCAACATTTATTATATACCTAATTTGGAAAATTTCATTGTTTGAAAATTATTCTTATTTTATGTATTCTGATGATTATGTAATTACTTTTATATATAATTATGTATGTTATTCTTAGTTGAAAATGGAAAAATAAATGATATAAATTGAATGAACTGAAATATATAAGACGAAACTTGTAAAACTATTTTATGATGACGACAACGGAACAAAGCTTGCACGAAAGAGATGTTTGTAATAAACAATTTACGCAATGATTTTTCAATATCTACCGACGGTGATGAAAATATCGAATGTTATAAAAGTTGCTTTTGCACAACACAAAACAACACAATATAATTATGAGTATCATCACAACATAACAGAGAAATATTGAAATGGCTGGATGACGTGAATGGTGAGAAGAAAAGAGAAAAGATCTCACGACTGCCTCTTTCAGTTCGTCATCTCGCATGGGAACATTCTCCCCCGTTTCAATCTGGATGACCACGACATACCTGTAATGAAATGCATGAAAATATACCCTTAATGTGATTTTTATATCATGAATGTACCAATAATCTATAAATATTCGCGATGTTTGTGTGCGCGTGTGTGTTGAGGCAGTTTTGCGTTGTTGGCTTGATGATGTCTGTGTCGCTTTTGCCTCCTTTATCATTGTTTCTGGTAAGTGCCTCCAACTTCCTCCTTTGTCAGAAGCCGAAAGATACCAGATCCGTTAGGTTCATCATTAATCATTGGAGTGAGTACGATTGACACGTATCCCCAATTGAATGGCACAAAGAAGAGGGGGGGGGGGGGAGAGAAAGAAAAGAAGAGAGAGAGAGAGAGAGTGAAGGAGTGCATGAGGAAGGGGAGAAGAAAAGATGCCTCGACAATGCATACACCTAATGGCAATGTTAATTCGGATTTCATCATAGCGCCATCCAGTCACCCCCCCCCCGCCCATGATGCAAGTGTTCCCTGACACTTGCTACTGCTACCCACTCTAGCTACCCTAAGAAAGACGATATGGTGATCTTTTGATTAATTCGGAAGTTGTGTAAAGATTATATAATCAAAACAATAGCTTGATAACCGTTTAATCATCATTATACGATTCTATACATCATTTGAATTCCGCAGGGCAATAAATCTCAATGAAACTTATTACTACAATATGGTTCACTCAGTACAAACATACATAACACATGCTCTAAAGGGTTTTTGCATGCGTCAATACAGAGCTTATCATTTCCATTTGGTATAAGACCGTGTTTGAATGTAGATCAATGGTACTTATTAAAAGTGCATCAGTTCAATCGTCGGTCCCAGGGGAGCAAGTGAGTACCCTATTATGAAGATCGAGACATTTAGGACAATTAGAGGATGACAGAATACTATGGAAACAACTGTTTCATAAAGTCTTAACACCCTCGCATCTAAATTCTTTTGTCAGGGCTGGATTAAGGAAGACATACTTACCTAAATTTCGCAATGTATACTTAACGAAATATGTCTCACATTGCTGTTATTGCTTATGAACGGTGCGAAATATGTATACGTGTGGCTCTTTCATTTACCACATTTTGGTATTGCTGAAGTGATTTAAAAATGGTACACTTTACCGTAGAAGAGATGGCAAAATGAAAGTGACTTTCTTGAGATATGACGGAGGTATTGAAAAGGACAATAAAACCAGGAAGAGGCGAGGAGAACAAAAGATGGAAAGCAATCCAACTCGGGGAAAATTGTGATAAGTGAATGATAAAAAGAAAATGGTAAAGTGGGGGGGAAGAGAGGAAAGCGGGAAATAGGGTGCAATGGGGAGATAGAAGAAGGAAAGAAAATGGAGACGAAGATAAAAAAAGAGAAGTGGATAACGGACAAAAAAGGGTTCAGGACAATGGTAGGACAAGAATGAATAAAATATCCCCAAGTCCATTCGGAACAAACATGTCCACAGCCATTGAAAAGAGTAAATCAAAGGAGAAAATAAGCTTGGCAGAAAGAAAGACAGTAAGAGATAGAAGAAGGAGAGAGGGAAAGAGAATGGGCACAGAAAGAAAGTCAACCAAGGGAGAAAGACACAGAGAAAGCGGCAGAGGTGAGAAAAGAAGAGAGGGGAAAATGGAAAGAACAAATTAGAAGTGATACGCAGGACGTGAAATCGACTGTGCTGTTGAAAAGCGGAGAGGAATGAGAAGAGAGAGAGAGAGAGAGAGAGGATAGAGAGAGAGAGGAGAGAGAGATGGGGAGGCGAAAATATAATGAGAGAGTGAGGAATAGAAAGAAGAGACATAGTAAAGGAAAGAAAAAGAAACCGAGGAGAGGTGTCAAAATACAATAGAATATTGATCATTTCTGGATGAGCTATTCCGAAACAAACAACAAAACGTGAAGAAATATTAATTTCAAGCTGTTTATGAGTACCTCCTACTTATATTAAAAGAATATAGCTAGGATATCCACACATTTCCTGTTTCACAAAACAAAATAAATGCACGGGGTAAGGTGGTTGATATACTGACTTGTTTTTCTCCCACCCAAAATAGTACTGTCTGTCAATTCAAAGTATCGTTATGACTATACGAGACAGACAACATTAAAACGAAGATTATACATTTTCATATTTAGGATTGAGGTTAGATGATTTTATAGTTTCCTCTCAAGTGAAGTCAATGTGCTTTTTTGTCGGTGATGTCTCACCCGACACAATTTCAAAGCCAAACTACAAACACATTCGATATCGTCAACATTCATCAGAATTAACCGCAGGTTTGAAGACAGGGATACAAAACCTGGTGCTTTATCTTCATCAATCGTTCATCTCATGCATCAAATTCTAAGCCAGAACCAGAATACTTGACAATAACTTCTAATTCTTACCTTGACGTAACAATGCGTCCTAATACTCCCTCTTCAGACGTTTCTTATTGCAAGCCTATAGTGCTCTAATTATATGACCCTTGAAAGGTAAGTACATTGTTTGTTCTCATTAATAATGTTTCAGTCTTCAAAGAATCTTTATGGAATCAGGTCATTTTGACAAAAAATTAAAAAACAGAGAGTCAAAAAAGATTATCGGACAACAGAACACCAAGAAGGAAATGCAAGACCATCTTGACTGTAGGCAAAATAAGCTTTTCAGTCTAAACTTCCATGTCATAAATGGATATGTTATATTCATTTTCCTTATTCCCTTGCGTGTCAACAACTAAATGAGCTGAAAGAGTTTCTTAATGATTGCCTTGAAAGGGCCAGGAATGCAAAAGTCGGAGTTTGATAAATATCACATCTTAATAGAGAGCAGTGAACTTCCATTGTTAATGTATACATGTAGTAACGATATTCCAATTTATTTTTACAAGATCCATTTCTGCTACTTTTTCAAATTGATGAAAGTTAAAAGTATTACTGTTTTTATTGCTTGATTGTTTTTGTTGATGATTTTCAACCAAAAAAAAAAATGTGTTTTTTTCTTGCTGGTACTCCAGACGTTTTAGAGGAGCTGACAAATGTGTTTTTGAGCGTGAAAATTGATGAATTGAGCTGACGAAATACGGCATGTCAGCTTGGAAATATCAAACGTTCCCATCTCAATTTGTCAATAATTGGCAGTTTGAATTATTTCATATTTTCATCTCCTCCACTATAAGGTCCTCCTGTCAGTCTTCATTCTGCTGTTCCGCCATGCGCACCCTCACTCCAGATTTATCCCAGGAATTTAATTATTTTGCAATTCTACAGATTGCCTACTCTCCGCGCGTGCGCGTGTGGACATGTCACCAACATCTTCAGCTCCGAACATGCCGAATGCAACTGAAATATAGTTGTGACCTTTTTGTTTTCTCATCGATATTTACTAATCTGCCGACTGGCTATTTTCAGCAGCAGCTCCCACTGATGTGGGGTTCTTTCTGTGGGCGGGATGAATGGGAGAAGGAATCGATTTATAGGTCCAGGGAGAGATGATTCGAGTGTTAGGAGTAGGGACAGTAAATGCTCTCAGCCTAGGCCTAAATGACACAATCAGCAGGAATGGCGATTTGGATTTCAGTATGATATGAGATGGGTATGATTAACTCACAAGAATAGGACAGATTCGAGTCGAATATGATTCTTAACGTAGACCCTATACTGGTCAAGGAAATGACGATGGGACAAGCAGAGAGATGGGAAGGGAAGTGGGCCTTACTGTAACTAACAGACATAAACATCATCATCACACCATCATCACCATCACCAACACCTTCCATTATCATCATCATCATCATCATCATCATCATCATCATCAACACCAATCATCGTCATTATCATCATCAACACATCACTGTCGTAATCATCTTAGTAGCAGCTCTACGAAAGAAGCAAACGTTCTTTGAAGAGGTTTTAAATAAGATGGATTAAGTTATTCGAAACTTGTCTCTGCTTTTAATCAGCAAACCTGATACCACATTGGTACATTAATGCATAAGAAATCCTTTGAATTTAAATTCCTCATGATCATGATTTTATCCAAAGAACATTATGTCTGATGAATGTATTATGAAATCATCAAATGTTGATCGTTACCAACATGATATTGCCCGGTGGAACTACATAGTTGTTATTATTATTGAAATAATTCTGAACTACCTTGGTGAATTACATAATCTAGACCGAAATGACTATAGTTACAAATGATTCTTCTTAAAACCAGACAACATTAGATTGCCTGGTTCATTTGACAAAAAAATACCGTGAAATAATGCAATGATCTTTTCATTGTATATTATTTG